>CAHIKZ030005310.1:107500-152500 GCA_903632075.3 Acanthosepion pharaonis
AAGTAATTACCACGTTGCTATATGTATTTGTAGTGTAGGAGGAATCCTTTTTCTCTTTTTATATTAAAAAAGAAGTGAATTAAAACGTCTAACAATAAAAAAAACTTGAAACACGTGTTGACATAAACAACAAGAATTTGTATTATCTTTTCGTGGTGTGAATTACAAAATATTGGTAGGTTGTGTAAAAATGTTCGCAGTGTGCCTTTTGTTTAAAAGTCAGTGCTTACTTGGTTTGGTTCCAAGAATTTCGTTTGTTAGGATGGCGTTTGATATCCTCTATTTTCGATATTCACGGAGCGCTGTTCCTGTACTACTTCTACTGCTGCTACTACATGTCTGTTTGTCTACTGACTATTGCTATAGGTACCCTGGTCTACTTACCTGTTCTCTACAATATTCTACTCTATTCTACTGACTCTCTTGTTGTGGAAGGGTCGTTTTTATAATGATGAGGGTAGGATGATGAAATATGCTTCTTTTCTATCATCACTGTTGACAAGATTATTTTTAGAATGATGAAGTATCATCATTCTAGACCATAACACACAGACACACACAGACACACAGATATATATATATATATATATATATATATATATATATATATATACATAAGTGCACACACACACATATATATATATATATATATATATATATATATATATAGAACATTTCAGTCAACATTTAGAGGCGACAGACTATTTCATTTCGTCAGGCCACATGCATTATTATATATATATATATATATATATATATATATATATATATATATTGATGCATGTTTCATTAAATAATATAGACAAAACTTGTCTGTATTATTTAATAAAATAATATAGTCAAAACATATATCAAAAAAATATATAAAAATGATATATAGATATCAATGAAAAAATGCTGCCTAAATAGACAATTTACAATTTAAATATATATATATATATATATATATATATATATATATATATATATATATATATATATATATGTATGTATTATACTTTTGACAAAGATTTAATGACTAAATTAGGCACAATCAACGGTAGTAATTATTAAAATTGAACATTTATTACAATATGCTTTGACATGACATGTAATGGAGAAAGAATCGTTCTTAACGTAGGTTTTAGCAACCTGGCAAAATCTATCAATCTATCTATACGATTTCTTTCTTCTTTATCAACTTGTAATATTTTACTTTTTTTTTCTTTCATGAAATGACTTTACGACATGATATCTCCGAATGACCAGCATTACTATTCCTACACTATGTGACCATTACTAAGTGAAACTTAAAACTTACTAAACTGGCGCCAAGGCACACTAATAATAATGAAGGCGATGTATTCACAAATGTTCCTTTGCGAATTCAAGGTTGACGTTCTTTCAGTCTTTATTCTTTTTTGTTTCTAAAGATACTAATGAGAAAAATCGATTTTTCTCTTTACGAGACACGAGGACTGGCAAGAAGAAAAGGTGTATTTGCCTACAAGGGACTCTACAATAGATCGCATCATTTATTCTTTGTTTTACATGTGTATTTGTCATTAACTAGTTCAGGCTCCTTAACGTTTCGTCTCTTTTGTTCGAGGTTTTTTTTTTAACCATCCGTTTCCAAATTCATGTCATTCTTTCACATTGTTTCAAACGTTAAGCAAGATCGAGAGATAGATACATTATCTTTGCTGCGGAACAATACACGCACAAACCACTACAATGGCAGGCTAAGGAAATCTTAGATAGATAGATAGATAGATAGATAGATAGATAGATAGATAGATAGATAATGAGGAAACTGATATCGATAGATAGATAAAGACGAAACTGATATCGATAGATAGATAATGATCAAACAGTGATAGATAGATAGATAGATAATGAGGAAACTGATATCGATAGATAAATAAAGACGAAAATGATATCGATAGATAGATAATGATCAAACAGTGATAGATAGATAGATAGATAGATAGATAGATAGATAGATAGATAATGAGGAAACTGATATCGATAGAGAGATAATGATCAAACAGTGATAGATAGATAGATAGATAGATAGATAGATAGATAGATAGATAATGAGGAAACTGATATCGATAGAGAGATAATGATCAAACAGAGATAGATAGATAGATAGATAGATAAACAAACCGGTATAGATAGATAGATAATAAACAAACCGGTATAGATAGATAGATAGATAGATAGATAGATAGATAGATAGATAGATAGATATTGAAGAAACTGATATCGATAGATAGATAATGATCAAACATAGATAGATAGATAGATAGATAGATAGATAGATAGAGATAGATAGATAGATAGATAGATAGATTTTGCCAGGTGAAGTACATCCTAGATAGAGGAGTACAGTTATATCACGTTGAAATAGCGGTTCCTCTACTATCACCGAAGTTAAGTAACGTCAAGTCTCGCCAGTACCTAGATGGGTGACTGCTTGTGAAGCTTGGATATAATTCTTACCCTACACGCAAGCCACCAATCTGCCACTAGGTGGTATACAACTAGCGTTTGCCGCTGGTGGCCCTCTGTCTGACCCTCTGTCTGGCCGCCGGCATGTCCGTCTCCGCAATGTTACGAGTGGCGGACCGTTAGAGGCTCACCAATCATAGATCCTCAGCGTTCTCAATGTATAATTACAACCAACATTTGTTTTATTTCGTTGGCCCTTCAATTATATGATTCCACCAATAAAAAATAAAAAAAAAAAACATTATTTAGTCTAATGAATTTCTTTCCAAGGATGTTTTCTATTTTTATCATTCAATTACCCACCATAGATTGATAGACAGAAAAAGTATCAATCATGAGTTCGTCAGTTGTATCTTTTATCTCACGAATCCTGCTATCCTCCTAAATAAATTTCTTTCTTTCAATGTCCCAACGGACTGAAGCAAAGAACACAGATCATTGTTTTCAACTCGGAATAATGCAATCTTTAGATTAAAGGTCCAGACTCGTTGCTACTCAATTGTTTACAGATAAAATAGCCTCGGCTGGCTAATAAGAATTGATTTTTTTTCGTTTCGTTTCGTTTTTCTGTCTCATTTCCTTGGAATTGTTTTTAATATTTAATTTTTTTTTTTTATTCTTTACGTAAGTCAATTTTCTGCTTACTTTTATTTATTTATTTATTTATGTTATTTTGTTTTTGTTTTTGTTTCTGGGGTTGGGGAACAGATGGATTTGTCCGAACAATAAGCTGCTTGGACCGTTTTGCGACAGAACAGGTCATGTGGAGATTAATTCTTTTTAGTCTGCTTTTGTAATTCGTACGTGACTTTAAAGATCGTAAGATTATTGCCTCCACACCCACCATATCATTATGTAGATATATAGATAGATAGAGAGATAGAAAGAAAGAAAGAAAGAAAGAAAGAATGAAAGAAAGAGATATAGCTAGATGAAAAGGAAGATAGAGATATAGATAGAAAGAAAGTCAGACAGAGAATAAGAACGTGATGTGAATAGATAAATAGTTACAAAGATGGAAAGAAACACATAGATAGAAAGTTATAGATAGAAAGAAGTTTAAATAGATAAATAGGTAGAAGGAACGAAAGAACAAGGTATAGATAGAGAGATAGATAGATAGATAGATAGATAGTGAATAGAATTACTTAGATAGATAGATAGATAGATAGATAGATAGATAGTGAATAGAATTACTTAGATAGATAGATAGATAGATAGATAGATAGATAGATAGATAGATAGATAGATAGATAGATAGATGTAATCCTAGATAGATGGAAAAAAAGAGGTATAGATAGTAAGAGGTACAGATAGATAGATAGATAGATAGATAGATAGATAGATAGATATTGAATAGAATTACTTAGATAGATAGATAGATAGATAGATAGATAGATAGATAGATAGATAGATGTAATCCTAGATAGATGGAAAAAAGAGGTATAGATAGTAAGAGGTACAGATAGATAGATAGATAGATAGATAGTGAATAGAATTACTTAGATAGATAGATAGATAGATAGATAGATAGATAGATAGATAGATAGATAGATAGATAGATAGATAGATGTAATCCTAGATAGATGGAAAAAAAGAGGTATAGATAGTAAGAGGTACAGATAGATAGATAGATAGATAGATAGATAGATAGATCAGTGTGGTATATCTGTGCAATTGCTAATACGTTTATGTATGTGACTTCATTTGTGTCTATATACAAGTGGAATGCGTATGTTGATTTGTGTGTGTGTGTGTGTAAATGTGTGTGTGTGTAAATAATGTAAGTTTTAATCCGGGGCACAGCTTCAAGCTTCTGAAACTGTTTCTTTTTTTCTTTTCTTTCCTTTTTTTCTAGTTCATGTTTTCTTTAACGGTCGAAGAGTTTATCGATCCAGATTATTCTTATACAAAGCAACAATACGGCTTAAAGGCCAGTATTCAATTAATAAGAAGAATTTCCTCCCTTTTTCTTTTCCATTTACGTCCCTAACATTCTATTTCTTTTCGAATTGGGTCCATTCCGAAATTGTTTTTTTTTTTTACAACAGCTGATAAGTAGTCTTGTGCTAAATTTAGTAATTTTTATTTTCGTAATAAAAAAGAAAAAATTTTTTTTCGCTACTTTTATGTGAAACTTTCCTAAGTCCATGCCACCATTGACTGATAAACTTCTACAACAAAAAATTCTCAAATTACTATATTAGTAAAAAAACGCACTCACTTAAATTTTCAAAAAATTGAACTTTAGCGTTCCAATTGCACGCTCCAAAAGTTTGTATCTGTTAACAATAACACATTTAAGAAAAAAAACTTATTTGGATTCGCATTATATCTTTTCGTCTTGGATGCTACATGAATTTTATCAAAAACAAAATAATTTCCAAGGCTGAAGATGACTGAATGTACAGTCGAAAGTACTTGCGTATTTAAGAAAGACCTTATACAGCTTATAATTAAAAAAAAACAAGTATCATAACATTCAACGAGTGATTAGTAGGTTAATGCATCTTTAAAATTTTTTATCATTAACTTTACTAATTAACTTTTTGTGTGAATGATTCGAACTTGTTTTCGAACTAAGAAACGTAGAAGACAAAATGAAGATTGTTTTTTGTGAAAATTGTCACAAAAATGGAGGTGAATGTAATTTCCAAATTTCCGCGCCAAAAAATATTGTGTTAAAAATGAACGAATGGTACCAGATTTCTGTTATCGCTTTTTATTGAGCAGTCAATAAAATTGATACATTTCGTCGATATTAACAAATTGTCAATTACTATCGATTTCTTTTTCTTCTTTGATTTTGTCCTCCACACTTTCCCTCCTCTGGACACAAATAGAAAATATTGATTTCTTTCTTTCTGTTGATTTCTTTCTCTTTTCTGTATTGTCATTTACTTTTATGATTCGGTTTTTCGATATTTTCTCTTCTCTTTTCTGTTTCTTTCTCTTTCTCACCCCCTCTCTATATATATCTCTCTATCTCTCTTTCTCTCTCTCTCTCTCTCTCTCTCTATATATATATATATATATATATATATATATATATATATATATATATATGGTGTTCCATTAACACGGATCAAAGTCAGCACGAACTAAATCAGTGTTATTGGTGAAAATGTATTTATTGGATCATGTTATTTAAGTCATGGAAAATAATATCACCTAAATGTCCGCCAAATCTGAAAGAAAAAGAAAAAAATAATTAGACGCTTAAACTTAATTCACATTAAGGCAGGTAAGGCTATCACTGGGAGGAGCAGGATGTTGACAACTTTCTTTAATATTTGCACGTAGTTGATCCCGATGTTCAAGTCAGCCTCACTCAAACATTTATATATATATATATATATATATATATATATATATATATATATAAAGGGTGTTTCATTAAGACAGATTATATAGATAAGGGTGTTTCATTAAGACGGATCAAAGTCAGCAGTAAATAAATCAGTGTTATTGGTGAAAATTTATTTATTTCTCTATTGGATCATGTTATTTAAGACGTGGCAATTATGTGTGAAAAATAATATCTCCCAAATGCCCGCTAAATCTGAATATATATATATATATATATATATATATATATATATATATATATATATCATTCTCTCTATCTATTACTTTGTTTCTTTCTTATGAGCCTTCCTTCAAATCACCCAACTCTTTCTTTCTTTTTTCACTTCTCATTTTCCTATTTTCTTTCTTGATGTTTTTTTTTCCCGTCTGTAATTCTCTTTTGTTTAATTTGTTTCTCCAGTTATTATTGGTATAATCCACTGTTTCACTGGATTGTTCTTTTCAACTGCCGGCATAAAAGTGGATTTAGATCGGCTTTAGTTTGTGTTATAAGACCTTACCCATAATAACATAATGGACTATTTCATACGTAATAAATACCGCGCCTCAAGAGGAAGCAAAGAGTTCAGTCCGAAGTCGGAGGTCCGGCTGATCGGCTGATCGGTTGAACTCTCTGCCTTCGGGAGGGGAGGAACACGAACGAGGCTACGCCGAAGGGCGGAGTCTCTTTCGGGGAGGTAAACCGACCCTGAACCCGTTTATACGGGTTCAAAGGGCATATTTTGGCCGATATTTTGGCTCAGAGATCCCACAGGCTCAGAGATCCCACGGGCTCAGAGATCCCACGGGCTCAGAGATCCCACGGGCTCAGAGATCCCACGTTAAACCGGCCTTGTGCCACATGATGCCGTTGTGAGGGTGGGTGACTAAATACTGTTCATTCTGAAGTCTGGAGTGAGGTCCGTCAAAGTCTGTCAGTCAATCAGAGCGAGCGAGTCAGTCAGTCGAGTCAGAGGCAGTCCGAAACAGAGTCGCGTTTCAGACAATTACTACAAGACATTGGAATAGTGATACTGGTCGAGACTACATTGTTCTCCCTACTAAACCTGATTGTTCATACTAACACTTCTAATTCTCTGTATATATTCCTGTTTGTAATATATCAGTGTTATTCCATATCCGTATTCGAGTTCTTCTTTATTGGTTCTACCTTGGACTATCACCGTGGTACAAGGAACCGGACCATAACAGTTTGTAGAATTGCCGCCCCTAGCTGAGAATGATGAGCAACCCGATTTCCTCGCAACACATTAACCAATATTGACGTCATTTAAATACCTTATGGATTTAAATACTTCAGATAAGAATAGTGTGTAAATATTTAACAACTCTAGCGACAAACATTCGCTCGGTTCAGTCCACTACGGATATCCGAACTGCCATTACTCACAGAATCAGTGAAGCATTAAACAAAGAAAAAAAACTTATTTGGATTCGCATTATATCTTTTCGTCTTGGATGCTACATGAATTTTATCAAAAACAAAATAATTTCCAAGGCTGAAGATGACTGGATGTACAGTCGAAAGTACTTGCGTATTTAAGAAAGACCTTATACAGCTTATAATTAAAAAAAAAAACAAGTATCATAACATTCATCGAGTGATTAGTAGATTAATGCATCTTAGAAATTTGGTTATTGAAGGGAATTCGCCATTTTATATCATTAACTTTACTAATTTACTTTTTGTATGAATGATTCATTGTAATATAAATTGAACTGCACCCCACATATATATATATATATATATATATATATATATATATCAATTACAAATTACCCGACACAGAGAAATTTAAGAAGGCAAGCGGTATGTGAAGAAAATTAATACAAAGTACGCCCCAAGAATGGCACAATACAGCCGTGTAGTATCTCTACGGTTCCTCTTTTGAACGTATCGGACACGCGTCATACTCCCTGGGAAGACAAGCAAGAACTATTATTACCAACTGGCTATCACGCGATCATCAAGAGCCCCTTAAGACAAAAGTAAGAAAAATGGCAATAAAAAGGAAACATACATAGAATCAGAAAGCAACAATTAAAATATCTACGACGCATAATGAGGAAAGAAGACTTAGAGGATTTGACACTCAAAGGGCATTTTGAAAGCAAGCGGATCAGAGTGAAACAGTGATTAACCAACCTAACGAGCTTGTGTAAATGGATGACAGAACATGCAGTGGGTGAGACAGTAATAGATAAGCATAACTAATAGCTGCAAAAGTTAGGAAGTTGTGGAGAGCCACGATCAGCGATGTTTTGAAGGTACATGGTTCATAAAAGAAAAACAGTTTTCCTGTCAGAAGGTTGATAATTGCCTATAGCATCCTTACAGGTGTTGTGCATCAGCAATTAAAATTTCTCGAACCTTCATCGGTCTACATTGGCTTATGTTTAGTGTAAGCATCGGCCTACTATGGCATATGTGTAGAGTAAGACATATTTAAAATGGTAATGTTTTCCTAGACAGAATGAAATCGATTTTTTCTTACGGTAGGTATCTTATCTTATTCTTCTATGTGCCGTGTCCCTTCAGGACGTTGGTGATCATGGCTCTCCATAATTCCCTGTCAATAAATTTTGTCTTTTTTGTTATCTCTTTTAAACCTTATTCCGCCATACATTTACAAAAGCTCGCGAGGTAGTTAATGCCTTTGTTTTCCTCTGCCCATCTTGCTTTCAATCTGCCTTATGGGTATCAAAATTTCCTAGCTCCCTTTCCTCATTATATGCCCTAGAAGTTTCAACATGTCTCTTCCTGATGTTAAGTATAAGTGTCCTTTTTGTTTCCATATACTCTATGACTTCGTTGTTGCTCTCATGTTCAGGCCATTGATTCTCATCATCCTTCTGTAGAACCATTTCTGTTGCTTCAAGTCTCTTCTACATCTGTGAGGAGATTTTCCAGCATTCACTGCCATATGGAGAGCCGGTATTCTTGCCGCCATTTCTAAATATTCGTAAAAGTTTATGTTGTTCATTGCCTAATGGTGTTAGGAATTTCTATTGATCTTATGTTGTGCAGCAATTAGGGTTAATATTTGTTGTAAGCGATTAAATAGAAAACAATTGCATAAAGAAGGAAAGGATAGCACATTAAAAGAAGCAGGAAGACAATGATTGAGGGGGTCGGAGTGGTACCATCGAAGGCTTCTTTGGCAAGCTCAGTTTGTTGAGGTGAAGAATTCAATGCCAAGAAAATGATTTTGAACTGAAGAATTTTGAAATGAAGATGAATATTGACGTTTCATTGAGCAGAAGATCCACAGAAATGCAAGAAGAAAGAAAGAAAGAAAGAAAGAAAGAAAGAAAGAAAGAAAGAAAGAAAGAAACAGTAAACATACTGGTGGAAAAAGAGCTGTTAAAGAAAGAAAGAAAGAAAGAAAGAAGTTCGGGAAGAGAGGGCTTGAAAGAAAGAAGAAAAAAGCAAGCAAGGATGAAAGTAAAACCTGGGATATGAGATGAAAAGAGGTGGAAGTACGAAAAGGAAGGAAGGAAGTGAATTACTAGAAGAAGAAAGAAAAGATATCGACAAAATATGAAAGAAAAATAGCAAAAAGAAAGTTGAAAGATTTGAACGAAAATAAGAATTTTGGTGGTTGAATTGAAAGAAAGAAACGAAGAAATATGTCATAAGTAAAAGGAAAAGATGGCTACCTCGTTTGAATGAAAAAAAAAATAAAAAGAAAGCTGAATGCAAAAATGGAAAAAATTCGGAAGTTGAAAAGAAAGAAAGAAAGAAAGAAAGAAAGAAAGAAAGAAATACGCATTTCTATGAATTGGATTGTTCTACTAACATTTTCTCTCATCTCTGTATAGTGGAAGCATTTGGTGCGTTAAAACTAATAACAAACTAAAATGCACATATCTGAAGCCGGTACAATTTTCCTTCAAATATCATAGTCTTCTTGCGTTAGTTTTTGTTTAACGTTAAAACATCCATATAAAATAAACAATTAAGAAGGAACAAAAACAGTTTTGCTTTGTTTTTAAATGGGGGATCTTAAAGTGAAGGAAATAACTTGACGACGGTTGGCCCTATTCGTTTGAAGATAGCGTCTGTCGACTAATTCTCTGAGTCAGCCGCAAATCTACAAAGAAACTGGCGCGTCCGTTGACATGAGACTTTGAAAACAGAAAAAGTTGAAAGGTGCACAAAATGTAAAAACGACCGGTGGGAGAGGTGGTGGCTCTCGATTATTTGTTCTTTTTCAAGGGGGAAAAAACAGCTTTGATGCATAAATGTTGACCATGAGACACGGTCTCAGACGAAACTTGGACCAAAGGAATATCACGGCAAAGAGAGGCAACAGCAGGTTTCAGAGTGAAAAGTATAACAGAAGATGTTCACCCCCCCTATATGAGTTATGTTCCAATTTCATGTTTCAGGCTTCATTTTAAATTCAGATGAAAAGTAGATTTTATGAATTCTTCAAATTGTATATCGATTTAGAGCGAAAATTAGTCAAACACATAGCCAAATAACCCGGTCAACTATTGAAGTCTTTAATTGATCGAATTAATTCGTTAATTGGTCGAATTAAAAACGCATAAAAAAAACTCTAAAACTGACACGGCAATAAATAACTGAAAGAGATTATTATAATTACTAGCTGAAGTACCTGTCTACGTCGGATATGACATCAGAACGTGGATTGCAATTCTTTATTTATTCAATAAATTCTCCCTGTTTATTTTTCTTTCAAAGCACGTGGCTGTGTCTTCTAAAATCCTACTTTCTTTCTTTCTTTCTTTCTTTCTTTCTTTCTTTCTTTCTTTCTTTCAATCTCATATTCAACTTTTACGATTTTTCCTTTTTTCTTTCTTTCTTTTCAACCTCGCAAATTCTTCCTTTCGTTGAAATCTCTCAGGATCCTTTTTTACCTATTTCATCTTTCTAATCATGTCTATCTATCTATCTATCTATCTATCTATCTATCTATCATTATTTTCTAGTGTTTAAATCTATCTCAATCTGTTTATATCTATCTATCTATCTATCTATCTATCTATATATATATATATATATATATATATATATATATATATATATGTGTGTGTGTGTATGCGTGTTTGATACTATAGGTAGTTTATCTATCTTCAAGATTATCTATGATATCTATATTCGATGGTCTACATTATCTTCGAGTACTTAAATCTATTTCGGTCTGTTCATATCTATCTAAGTCTCTTCCTACCTCTCTCTCTCTCTCTCTCTCTCTATATATATATATATATATATATATATATATATATATATATATATATATATATATATATATATATATTGAAAGGTAGCCTATCTCCCTATATTCGAGATTATCTATCGACCTACCTATATTTGATTATCTAGATCTATATACATTATCGTCGAGTGTGTATATCTATCTCAGCCTTCTCATATCTATCTATCTATCTATCTATCTATCTATCTATCTCTGATTACTATTTGTATATCTATTCTCTTAATTATCTATGTATCTATCTCAGGTTCTCCATTATCTATCTATCTATCTATCTATCTACACAACTTCGGCACTTTTGCAAACTTTCTGGCAAACTCGAAATATTTAACAAACTTTTTACTCTTTTTTTTTTTTTTTTCCATTTTCTCAGTCCCGTTCTGGTCTCTTTTATTTTTTTCTTCTGACAATATTCTTATCCGAGTGATTATTTTTAGACTTGGAGATTTTGGAAATATATTTTTAACTGAACATGACCATGTTCGCAAATTGCCAAATTGCCAATGTGCGCTTGTCAAGCCGAAACTCCATTTAGATGTCATCCCTGGAAAATTCACTGTCTCCAAACAGTCTCGAGTTTGATTTCCATCCTTCCTGAACGATTCATTCATGCGCAAGAAGGGATGCCTGAATCATTGCCTATTGTCTACTACAAATCTTTCTGTCAAGCATGTTGCTTTACATTGAGAGAGACAAGGTGGAAAGAAACAGAGACAAGCAGACGCCTCGGAAAATATCTTGCTTGATGGCCACTTTCATTTCGTCATGGTCTTTTGCCAACACTGTATTGCAACCAGCAAAGCAAAAACTCTCTTGAGGCAAAATATACACCATTGATTTTTTTTTATAAATTTGTGCGGTCAAGTATGTGAGATTCTATCAAATGCCATTTTTTACTTTATTTTTAGATCAGTGTACATTATCCCGGGATTCATGTTATGGCGAAGAGAATACACACCGCAGGCAAAAACAAATAACAGGTCAACACGCAATTCTCTCGAGGTTTACTGAGCCTAACACTCCCGAATGCGATAGAATGAGGCAACAAAAAAAGACTGTGTTACGCCAAGATTCGATGTGGGTAGAAGAAAAAATCGACTTACAGAAAAATCAAATTTATAAGTGGCTATTAATGAGACCCGTACACAGACCACGGAATATAATTATCTCAGTTCGGACACAAGAATATCCCAACCAACTGGAAGAACAGGTTAGGATAGATAGGTGGATAATAGAAGACGTAGATAGATAGATAGAGAGAGAGAGAGAGAGAGAGAGAGAGAGGGAGAGAAAAGAAGACGGAAGAAGACATAGATAGATAGATAGATAGATAGATAGATAGATAGATAGATAGATAAAAGAGGACTGAGATGGATACATAGATAAAAGAAAACTGATGATAGATAGATAGATAGATAGATAGATAGATAGATAGATAGATAGATAGATGGATAAAAGAGGACTGAGATGGATACATAGATAAAAGAAAACTGATAGATAGATAGATAGATAGATCTGATGCACATGGGACAGATGAATCTGATACAACTGAGATAGATCGATAGATAGACAGACAGAGAGAGAGAAAAGAAGACGGAAGAAGACTTAGATAGATAGATAGATAGATAGATAGATAGATAGATAGATAGATAGATAAAAGAGGACTGAGATGGATACATAGATGGATCGATCTTGAAGCACCATATTTGTGCTCTTCCTTTCTGACTTTAAACATTTAATATTGTTCCTGCGACAATGCAATCTGGATATTTTTGGTTGCCTCACAAGAGAATTACAAACTTATGTCTTCCCCCCTATCCCATTGCGACACATTTGCTTTGTAATGAAAGAAAAAATAACGAAAACTGAAATAGCCCCTAGCAATGAACCAACAAAAATACAGAAAAGTCATCTCTCTGCCCACTCAATGATAAGCAATTTACACATGAACTATTGCATCCGCCGACACATGTAATAATAGCAACAAACATTTATTTCTCACAACAAATATTGATTTCTCAACATAGCCTCCTTATTTATCAATGACCTCAGTTTGATAATATGAATATTAATCACGTTTGCCGAACACTATACAGTGAAAATCTCAGATCAAAATCCTGCTAATTTTAATCATATTTGCCGAACAACATAACGTGAAAATCAGTTCAAAATCCAGCTACTAACATCGTGTCGAGATGGTGATGAAAGAAAACAATGCTCGACGTAAATAAAACTGAACTAAAATTCATAATAATAATAAGTATATATTTTGTACCTCGCCGTTTGATACAACTCAGTGATTCAGGCCATGGCAATTGTCCCTTACCCGACGATTGCCACATGCATGCATACTTACCGGAAATAGTAAATGTAATCATTTAGCTTTCAGTTAAAAAGAAAGCTTCAAAGATGCTTTTTCATTTTTTAAATCCATTTTAAACCTTAGGTATCGAAAATTTAGTGGAGGTCCTTAATTTAAATGCAATGTCAATTGTTATTTACACTATTTACATTGCTCAGACTGTTTCAGTCGCTGTGCGCTTTAGCCTTCTTCAGGTGACTGGAATTTCGAATTGAACCTTTTATTTCGTCCTTGAAGACACCTGGACCAGTGGATAAAAACGTTGCTTGAATCCATTGACTTGACCGAAAGAGTTGTGAGTTCAATACATGGCTACAGCAGAGGTGAGCAAAAACTTGGAGAGTTGAGTTAAAGGGAGATAACTGATAATAAGACACTCTAAAGATGCATAACACATGGAACGAGAACAATCTATTCCGGTGGATGAAATAAAGGGTTCCGTTCGAAATTCCAATCACCTGAAGAAGACCGTACAATAGCCGAAACGTCGTGAATAGGGCAACGCAGAAGAGAACAACAATCCAAACAATGTACAAAGTGTAAATAATTACAATACCTTATCTCAGAAATAAAGAGAGATATCAATCGTTAACTTCAGTCTTCGTAATCTCTTCTTAATAATATTTTGTTTTTCTCATATTCGTTCACACTCAGTAACCCCTTGCACCTTAGTGGCTTTATTGCCTTGCTTAAGGTGAAATGATTAATATATATATATGTATGTGTGTGTGAGTGTATGAAGTGTGAGTGTGTTTAAACTTCTGACGTGTCAATTCGACTCGACACATGACAGAATGCTACCTAATGAACTACTAATAGTAATAGTATAAGTATTTGGCTTTAGCGGCAATTGTCTGATGGTCCGGCCAACTAACTTATCAAATATTTAGACATCATAAAAATAAAACGGAAATTTAGACGTGATGATTGGTTCTATGGTAGTCTAATATATCTGAGTCGCGTGTATTTTGGTCTCGCTTTCGTCGTTCAAATTCTTTCAAAGAAATAACACAGAATCTGAACCTACTCAAATATTAACGTATGCTTAGAAAATCATGCCTGCTACTAACAGTTCGTTCTTCCCTTGGTATAATTTCCGTTATCCATATACAATCATTTTTCTTACTTATTACACTCCAAGCAAGGTGACATTGCCTCTGGGGTTACTGGAAGTGAAAGAGCATGGCAAGAATTTAGTGAGAAGTGAGGAGAAAGGACAATAAGGAGGGGAGCTTGAGGAAGACGGAATATGGCGATTGGTGCTGCGTTTAAACTTTTGAAAATTGTAGATGACAGGGAGGTGAGAAATCTGAAGGGTGTTTCACAGGCGAGAAGTGCGAGAAAAAAATTATTAAAATTTAACAGTAGAAATAGTTCAACAGTAAAACGGTGAGACCTAAATGCCAATCTAGTAGCACGCTTAAATTCATACCGTCAAGGCACCAAGAAGGAATGTTCATCAGAACAGTTGCCATGAAAATATTTACAGAAAAGATAGAGGGAAGCCACGTCACGTCACGTCGGTGAGAAAGTGACTGAAGTCGAGATACTAGATGACGATTGATTACATTACAGACCATTCTTTTGTCAAGACACGCGTGATATATAGAAGAACCAAACCAGATATGGCAGCAGTATTCAATTCATGGACAAATGGTAGATGGACAAATGTGCAAGGTGGATTCTGACGATGAAAATTGTCTGGCACGGCATAGTGAACCACCATTCCTAGAGATAAACCTAGCAAGTGATTCAATGTAACCTTTCCACTACATATCCGTGGAAAACGTTAAATACTGAGAATGCGATTTATATCTCTTTTAGACTAAATTCCTAGAACCTGACGTTCCAACAAAACCTGTCTCAGAATAGCCGTCAAATTTGGAGAATTTTATTTTGATTCTTGGTAATGTGACGTTAAATCTTACGATTTTATGTACCTTCGACAAATTTGTTCTTACGTTTAAAATTCCTGCCTAATCATCAAAGTTATCCTGAACGGTTTCTCTTCCAGTTCCTTCTATAAGAACGCTGGGGTTCCTCAAGGCTTTATCCTTGGTCCCTACACTGATCTTCCTGACATCATGTTATGGGACCTTACCCATAATAACATAATGGACTATTCCATACGTAATAAATACTGCGCCTCAAGAGGAAGCAGAGAGTTCAGCCCGAAGTCGGGTGACCGGCTGACCGGCTGATCGGTTGAACTCTCTGCCTTCGGGCGGGCAGGAACCCCAATGAGGCTACGCCGAAGGGCGGAGTCTCTTTCAGGGAGGTAAACCGACCCTGAACCCGTTTATACGGGTTCAAAGGGCATATTTTTTTGGCCGAGCCCACAGGCTCGGAGATGCCACGTTAAACCGGTCTTGTGCCACATGATGCTCTCGTGGGGGTGGGGGGGATGTGACTAAATACCGTTCAGTCCGAAGTCGGGCGACCGGCTGACCGGCTGATCGGTTGAACTCTCTGCCTTCGGGCGGAGAGGAACCCGAACGAGGCTACGCCGAAGGGCGGAGTCTCTTTCGGGGAGGTAAACCGACCCGGAAGCCGTTTATACGGGTTCAAAGGGCATAAACCGGCCTTGTGCCACATGATGCCCTCGTGGGAGGTGGGGGCGACTAAATACTGTTCAGTCTGAAGTCTGGAGTGAAGTCCGTCAGGAGTCTGTCAGTCCGTCAGAGCAAGCGAGTCAGTCAGTCGAGTCAGAGGCAGTCCAAAACAGAGTCGCGTTTCAGACAATTACTACAAGACATTGGAATAGTGATACTGGTCGAGACTATATTGTTCTCCCTACTAAACCTGATTGTTCGTACTAACACTTTCTACTTCTCTGTATATATTCCTGTTTGTAATATAGCTGTGTTATTCCATATACGTGTTCGAGTTCTTCTTTATTGGTTCCTCCTTGGACTATCACCGTGGTACAAGGACCTTTGGACGATTAACACATCATAAGTTCTCAAGTAGGCATTTACATAGATGACACTACCATTTACTCCTGTCTCAATAGTAAATCCGGTATTGCGAAGTTAACTTCGCCGTTGGTCTCAAAAACAACCTCCGATCTGTGGTTGACTGGGGCAGGAAATGGCTTGTGAATTTTAATAAATCCAAAACGAGACTTCTGTCATTTACTCACATCCTGCCTGCATGGTTGATGCCGAACTCCAAGAGCCTTCTTAGTCTCGCGTTTTCCACTGACCCGTGGAACAACTATATTGGTTTTTCTCGCCTGAGTACATCCTTCACATCTATAGATCTACCATTCGTCTATGCATTGAATATTGTTGCCATATATGGTCTGGTGCCTCTGCTATTCATCTCGAGGTCCTCTACAAAGACGGATATGCAATGTAATCGTTCCTGACTCGACTCCAGTCACTTTCTCACCGACGTAATATGGCTTCCCTCTGTCTTTTCTATAAATATTTTCATGGCATCTGCTCTGACGCGTTATTTTCACTGGTGCCCCGACTGCATGAATTTAAGCGTGCTACTAGGTTGGCATCTAGGTCCCTCCCTTTTACTGTCGAAACAGTTACATGTAACCGCCTCTTCCCTCACACTTCCCGACAATGGAACTCCTTTCCTCTCACTTGATTCACTGATAACTATAATCTTCAAAAAATTAAATGTAATGTCAATCGACATCTTCTGATGCCTTGATTCATGTTCTTGTTTTTATCTTCCTCCGTTCCTCGACTTATCCTTTCCTCCCCCCTCTACACAATCTTTTCCTTTAGTTACATTCTCTGTAGCCCCTTGAGTACTAGTGACACTCCCGTCTTGCTTGGAGAGAAATGCTTAAAAACATCTGACAGTAGTATTTTTTAATAATATGCGGTATCATGAAATTAATTTTTTTTTTTAAACGATTTCACCCCAAGCAAGGCGGAAAAGACTCCAAGAGGTTACTGGGTGTGGAAAAATTATGAACAGAAGCTTTAATAATGAGCGGGAACCTAAAAGACTTATTGTTGAAACTTGACTAATGCATGGAATAATAATGCAACACAGAATGTACTTAGAACAAAATGTATTGAAACAAGAAAGTGTGCACAATATTTACATATAGTCTTTTGTATATTCCTGGTAAGACCGTTCCTGGAGAATGTGTTGACTGAGTCGCAGTCGGGCAGAGTCTCTGGTTGAATCTCTTGATTCCTCCCTCTCTTCCCGGTACCAACCATATTTATATGGTCGGTACTCCACTATGCAAATTAGGTGGATCCTACCACAACACTTATCAAGAGGACAATAGATATCGATTAACATGTCATTCAAATTTTTGCAGATTAAAGTTGGCGGGAAAGCATAGAGCCGGAAGGGAGTTTCAAAATCGAGAAGACGAGAAAAACTTAGCGTTGAACTTACGGCTGCATGTGTAAACTGATGATATCTTGACACCAATCTAGTACTGCGTTTAAATTCAAAAAGTCTAGGTACCATAGATATAGGACTCATCTGAACAAATTACCATGAAAGTATTTATAGAAAAGACACAGAGAGGCAACCTTACGGCTGTAGAAAAATGACTGAAACCGAACCGCCAAACCAAGACCACTAATATTGCTGATTCTGCTTTGGATTTTATCAAGGAGCTCTAGATAAAGAGCAGGGACGCCGGGCCATGTGTGGCAGAAATATTCAAAGCATGGACGAATAGTAGACTTATAGATATGTAAGATAGATTCTGGAGAGAAAAACTGACACGACACAGTGAACCAAATTTCTTAGCAGCTTAACTGTTCTGAAAGTTATGTAAAAATTTTTAAAATGCTAACTGTTCTGTGTGCCCCAAATAAATAATATAGCTACAGTAATTTCGAATTATTTAAAAAGTAAACAAAACTGGGTAGCCAAAATAAATAATCAAATAAAACTAACTTTTCACTTGCTTGCTACTACGTCCGTGAGTTACTTAACAGTCACAATGTCTGGGACGGCAGACACTTGTACATGGTCAAACGGATAACAGGATGCAGTGCCATCTCGAGACAGAAAATTGTCAGCGTGTATGCACTATGAGTTTGTCTTTCGGTTATACACAGAGCAATGCACTTAAGTACATATTTATTGATTAACACATTGTTTTCTTTTCAAATTAACGTTTCATTCACTTAAACTGTGTGAAATTAAAACAATGGATTTAATTCCAGAAAAGACGTTTGTATAAAAGAAACTCTTACTTCCATAACATTATGTATGTCTATTGCATAGGTTACTTGTTATACGTTTTCTTTTGAATCATCTTAGTGGAAATCCTACTTGAGTAAAAGTTTTTTTCAGTGATCGCCATTTTTATATATTTCCAATGATCAACATGGCTTTGCATATGTCTTTCGAATTCGTTGGAAAGTTTGCATATCATAAAAATTGTTTTGATGATCAATAACATGCATTTATTTTATCAGGCGAAGCTGATCATATATGGAGAGAAAAGGGAGATCACCGGCCTCTGTGGAATGAAGTTGAAATAACAGACAGAAAACATCACTGGAAAATACGAAAACCTAAGGAAACAGCGTATATGCTACAAAGATTTCCTAAGCCTGCCAAGCATAGAAATGAATAGAATATGGGAACTAGTAATACAGAGTGCGAGAGAAAATCAATAACAAAAAAATGTAATATGAGCTCAGGTAAAAAATGAAAAGTGAGACATTAGGTTTAAAAATCCCCCAAATTCCTACACTGATGTCCCAGTAGATAAAAGCGTTGGTTTAAGTAATCCAGTGACTTGGCCTTAAGAGATACGAGGTCAATACTTGGCAAGTGAAGTGAGCAAAACCTTGAGTTACTAAAGGGAAATAACTGAAACGGATATATACCTGTTTACCTGAAGATCCTTGTTGTTGGTGATATCCACGTGAAATTTGAATAATCTAGACCAGTAGACGAAATAAAATGTTTAGTTCGAAATCCCAACGTGTAAATATTCAGTCAATCAGTTGTTTGCCATGCGTGATACACGCTTAGGCGATCATGTATCTTTACCCATAGCTGGTGGGGGGAGAAGAAGATGCATACCTTTCCCAAGGGTTTTCACATAAGTGAATGTAATGGATTCGACTGGAATTCGAACTCGGCTTTCCGATTCCTCAATCCGAGCCGCTATCCATTACTCCACCGTGCCAAAACACTATGAAATATAAAAATGCATATTTTATAACATCGGTCACATACCATTCTCAGGCGATCATGTATCTTTCGATACATGACTGACGAGGCAGATTTTTTTTCTCGCAGTAGGTTGCCATTTCTTTCTGCTGTAGACCAGTAGCCATCCAAGACTATAGAACCCAATCTGTCCTACTATTTACCCATAGCTGGGGGGATAGGAAGAAGATTCATACCTTTCCCAAGGGTATTAGCACGTAAGTAAATGTAATGGATTCGACTGGAATTCGAACTCGGCATATATACAAGGAATCAGTCAGTTATGTGCCATGCATGATACACATTTAGGCGATCATGTATATTTCGATACATGACTGACGAGGCAGATTTTTTTTTGTAGGTTGCCATTTCTTTCTGTGGTAGACCTGTTGCCATCCAAGGCTATAGAACCCGGTCTGTCCTGCTATTTACCCATAGCTGGGCGGAAAAGAAGATTCATACCTTTCACAAGGTAATGAATTTTCCCAACATAAGTGAATTTAATGGATTCGACTGGAATTTGAACTCGGCTCTTCGACTCCTTAATCCGAGCCATTATTCCACCATACCTGTACTTATTTTTAAATTACCTCGTTATGATTCTTCTATGAGTCATATTGTTAAAGAAAATTTAATCTAACACCACCGGCGAAAGTTTCGCCTTTGCTGGTCTGTTTTTTTGCCAGCTCAGTTTCCCGCCTAACGCCATTTTTACTTTCTTCTAAGAATTTTGTTTAATTGTCTTCCATGAACACGTTTGGGGTGAATGGTGAAAAACCTTTGTAGCTGACTGATATGAACCAGTTTAGTCTAAAGCTGCTAAACTGTTTCACTCTCAAACATGGGTGGAAATTTAAGAACACACCCGTCAAAACTCGAAATGACAAATGATAAAGAAAATGCAGCGCGACATGTGAAAGCACAATAAAGTTTGGCGGTTATCTCAAAATTTTCAACTGTCCCTGCAGCCTTTAACCAGTGTTAAATATTCAATCAATATTATTATCCTGCAGCGAAGATTTTGTGATCCCCCCAAAAAAATTATTTTGCTCACACATGTCAAAAGAAAAAAAAAGAATAAAAAATATACACAGAGTATCATAGTCATCACACACACAAACGCAAACACACACATACACACACACACACATGCACACACACACACACACACACACACACACACACACACACACACACACATATATATATATATATATATATATATATATATATATATATATATATATATATATATATGCACACATAATATAAAAGAATAAAATCAACCTTGGACCAGTGAAAAGTGCATATATAAAAGAAAAAACGAGAAATATAAAAATTCAAATTTTTTCTAACCCTGACGAGTGGACGGAGTGATTGATAGAGTTTTCGTCTACGAAACTCTTGAGTCGGGGTGCTGAAAGTAATACCAATTAGCTACGTGACAATATTTATATTTGTATTAATTCTATATATATATATATTGGTGGCTGTTGACTCGCAAAGCAAGACTGTCCCTCACTTACATGTCCAGCTCTTTACTTAAACTTCCCCATCACACCATTCATCAGTTGTGTGAACGACAGTGGCTCATAAAGCCAGAGATCGATCTACATTTCTTCTCACATATGTGACATAACCTAGTGGCTTTACATCTACCCAGACGCCACCATATGTGCAGGTCAGCAGCTACGTACTTCCAGTCCGTCAGAATTGTACGCGTCGCTGCATCGCCATCGGACTTGGATTGAAAGAAAAAAAAATACAAGCTAGCAATTGTCAGTAATACTCGTTCGGATTTTAAGGTCGGATGCAACTTGCACAGCACTGCATCGACCCTAACCACAAAACCACATTGTCCAAAGACAATTTAGTCTGATATCTAGTCTGGGTTATGAGGCGGGTTTTCTGTCAGAGATTCCTTGTACTAGGAGACGCCCAAAAGGCTTGGGAGATCCCACCCTCAGTCAGCTCAAACATACATACATACATATATATATATATATATATATATATATAAATATAAAAGTGGACACCGAGATAAACACCAAGTGGCGACACCAATCCCAGCACACGTGGCCTGAAGATTGCTTGCAAGCATGAAACACACTGTCGTCGCTCGATGCTAACCTTGGTGTCATCTTTCATATTTACCTACGCTCTACCTCTGATATTGAGCACTTTCACCCATAAATATAGTATAACTATATCTATACTTTTAATCACAAATCTGATTCCGATATACATCTTATTCGAAACTTGGAAAAATTTAATTCTTCATGCCTAAACACAACTTTCCAAAGGTATTAGCTTTTTTAGTTAAGTGATTGCGTGATTTATTTTCTACGGCTTATCAACCCTTTGCAGGTTATTTAAAGCCAGAAAATGATTTTAGACTGTAAGAATTTTTTTATAATAATTTTAATAATAATGGTTTAATGGTACAAGTTTTACTAATTAATCCATAGCTGGAGGAGAAGATGTGGATCCATACTTTTTCCTAACGTTGTTTGCGCATTAGCGAAGATAACGAACACTATTGTACTTGAACTCGGCACTCCATGTCCCAATTCAGAGTCGTTATCCATTACTCTACCTGCACATCCAGGTGTAAAGAACCTGGTATTTCCGAGCGGTAACCCATTTAGATACTGACCATGCTCGACGTTGGTTAACTTTGGTGATCGTACTGGCGCCGGTGTTCGAACTTGATATAGCCATAAGACATAGATAGATAGATAGATAGATAGATAAGGTTGTCCTGAACGGCCACTCATCTACATCCTTTCGTACTAACACAAGTGTCCACAATGGACACCATCCTGGGTACTAGGCTATTTTTAAGTTTCATTAACGACCTTCATCTCTCAACTCGCTGATGATGTTGGAATTTTTGGGTACCCTGGTGTACTAGTGAGCCAGCCAAAATGAGCCGACTCATTTTATAGTTCACCAATAGAAGGTTCAACCAATCAGAAGGCTCAAAATATTCAATGCGATGTGTATAAAGACGGCCATGTTTTTCCCGAATATGCACTCCCAGCCTTTGATAACCCGGACGAGGCTCCGCCGAAGGGCAGAGTCTCGTTCGGGGAGGTTGACTGCCCCTGAACCCGTTTATACGCATTCGGATAGGGAATACTTTTGGCCGAGCCTACGGGCTCGGAGATTCCACGTTAATCCCGGCCTTGTGCCACATGTAACCCTCGTAACCCTCGTGGTTGGTGGGGGGGTGGCTAAATATCACTGCCAGCCTTTGATATCGAAGATTGAAGAATTACGGAACAGCTGCTGGTGGTATTGGCGATATAGTCAGATTCAGTAGAGTGTCTGACTCGTGAGTGTTTATCTTCAACGTTGTTTCATTGAACAGATTACGTACTGCGCTGTATTCTATATTCATAGACTATGGTAAACATGGTCAACAGATGACACTACCATTTACTACCGCCTTGATAGTATGCCTGGTCAGTCCGACAAGGTCAAAATGACAGCTGATGTCCAAAACGACATCAAAACCGTCGTTAACTGGGGCAAAAGATGGCTTTTCAATTTTAACCCCTCTGAAATTGAACTTTTTTTTCCATTAATCATCAGATAGACCTTTCTTTCCCTTCTATCAGTATGGCTGATGCTATCCTTCAGGAAAGTAAATTGTTTCGCCTTCTCAGGCTAACGTTCTCAGCTGACATGAAGTGGAAATACTTTTTTGAATCCATTGCTCGGTCAGTTGTTACGTGCGACACAATTTTTTTCTCTCTGGAATCTGTCTTGCATATCTATAACTCTACCATTCGTCCATGCTTAAAATATTGCTGCCATATATGATCCTGTGCCTCTGCTATTTACCTTGATATGATCCAAAGAAGAATCAGCAATAATATTGATCCTGCTCTGGCAGCTCGGCTTCTGTCACATACCCACCACCGTAAGGCTGAATTCTCGTGCCTTTTTTTTTTGCATACTTTCATGGTAGTTGTTTGGATGAGCTTTTCAATTTACAGTTGAATTGGCTAGATGTAACCGTAACTTCTATGCTGACTGTTTCTTTTCTCGCGTTTATCGTGTGTGGGACTCCCTTCCGGCTCCATGCTTTCCAGCCAACATTAATCTGCAAAAACGTAAATGCAATGTCAATCGCGATCTACCGTCCTCCTGACTGCTCTTTTCTCTTTCTACTTATTACTAATGTTTCTGTCCCTAATTTTTCCACACTCTGTAACCCCTTGCTTGTTATTGGCTGAAACTGTCTTGTTTGAGGTGATACTGATTTAAAAAAAATAGATAGATTTTTAAAATGCTACACCCATCAAAAAAGAAAATAACTCACTCAGAAGGAAAGTCCTCGAGAGTGACGCCATTGAATATTATCCAAATATTAATCTACGCCCAGCATTTTCCCTATTTCACCTTTCCTCACAGAATTACTACTCTCCCAAGCAAACGTACACAACTTTATCAAGAAATCAAAAGAAAATGGTTGAATCCGTCAACACAACAATAAAAAAAAATATTTACACACGTGATAATACTTGACGTAATTTTCAGTTGACAATATGAATACAATAGCGTTTTCTAATTGTTAAGGACATTTTGTTTTGTTGTTAATAGTTATTTTGTTTTAATAAATTCATTTCATTTTTGCCTTGAAAAGTCCACATTGTCGGCTAATAATACAGTTATCCTATTGTCTTTTGCCTTTATACATAGATAGATAGATAGATAGATAGATAGATAGATAGATAGATAGATAGATAGATAGAAGTTTGTGTATAAAAGCGACCCTGGTTTGTCATGTAGAAAAGCTTAACAAATAGTAAAAAATGAAAACAGACTTCAAATCTAGAGAAAGATAAATGCTACTGAAAAGCAGATCTTTAAAGAAACTTAAAAACTACAAGAGTAACAGAAATTACCAGTAACCTTGAAGATGATATAATTTTCTAACCAATTAAAAACCAGCACGTCATAATCCCCTCCTTTCGTCAAATTCATAATTTCGTATTGTTTCCCAACAGGGTTATACATATTTACAGAAGCCAAAGTAGTGCACAGCAAGCGTAGCATTAATACCGGCAATGGCACTTGTTGCAGTAGTTTTTAAAGGATTCTAGTTGACGACACTGCAACGAAATTTGAGAAAGTGGTCTCAAAGGGATTAAAAAGAATATTGGCGTTGACATATATCCGGTGATAATATCATAAGTGACAGAAAGTATTTGAGTTATTAATGAGTAAGATAGAATGTTGGTTGGTTGATTTTCTTTAGCGGCATATCAACACCTCTATGAGTTATTTAATGCTGAAATCTACATCTGGCTGCAGTTAAATATATTTTGAATGTAACTGCGTGCTTTCAACGACAGATAAAAGGCATTGTTGATCATTTTGTTTTAAATATGTATTGTTGTTACTTTTATTATAAATAGGTTTGTATATATATATATATATATATATATATATATATATTGTTATACGTTATTTATATAGATAGAAATATTTAAGTAAATGCTCTGTTTATAATAAACAGTGTTAACAACATTTACCGGCCTGAACGCCCGAGAAATTTCATAGAATATATGCATCCTCCGACAGGATTCGAACCTGTGTCATATACGGAACCGTCATTTAGCTTGATGTGCCTTTAACCGATTTGGCCACAGATGAGTGTTCGGTTAGCAAGGTCGAATTTACTGTCTTTAAACTTCAATCATCCATGAATCTCTCACGTACATTCATATCTGCTCATGGCGTATCAAATGTAAACAAATGACGTCACACATTATGAAATAGACAATGTCCGACAATTATTTTAAGATGTTTTTATGCTTATACATTCTTTTTATAGATACAAATATTTAAGTGAATGCTCTGTTTATTAACAACATTTACCGACCTGAACGTCCGAGAAATTTTATAGAAAATATGCGTCTTCTGATAGATATATTTTAAGTCGAATTTCAAGTGGTCAGCGACCGACTACAACTGCCAGTTTCATGTACTTTCGCGCGATCATAAAGCGCTCGTGTGCGATCTTAGGCAGATTCTTGTTGAGCGCCCCCTCTCCCCTCCCCCAAAGATAAGAGTAGATGTAGCCCGTGAACTTTGATTCAATTTATCAAAGTACGCCCCCAAACATTTAAAAGAGAAACAAAACGTTGATCTGGCAGGTCAACAACAATAACAACAATAACAAGGGGTTTACATTAATATCACTAATAAAAATTATTTACATTAAAACAAAATTTAGCAACTCAAAATGATTGAACGAAAGGCCCATACATAACACAGATTAACACAAAAATTCACGTAACAAATATTATCGTGAAATAAGGTCCCTGAAAGAAATTTTACAATAGAATTTATCCGCACACATATACATACAAAGATCGTTAGAACCAATCGTAGAGTGAAATGTATCATGTACGAAAAGGTTGTCGGAGTTAACTCCTCCTTCAGTCCGTTAACCCTTTCACCAGGGGTCGCTCTCTTCCCTGGCTATAAATAGCCGCTGACCCTTCGCCTCTATCTCTTTTTCCTTCAGGCCTGTTTACCGACACCTTGAGGTAAATCTCTTTTTTCTTTCAGGATTTCAGCTATCAACCTCGAAATGTAGGCGCTAACAAAGGAATAGCGTGGAAACACGCTAAGCACAATACACACACACGCACGCACGCACATACAGAATATTCACACACACTTCGTCCTTTGTACTGTTTCCATGTATTGTAACTTGTTATTAATATATATTTGTATATACATATATTATCGGTCTTGTGTTTTGTTTGCTTTCTTTGCCTTCTTCTTTCTAGTCCAACCTTCTATGTAGTTGGGCTCGGCGGGCAGGAGAATCTGAAACTTACATGCGTTTCTTCTACGTCCTCCTTCTATCAACAACATAACAGCCACGGCCCCTCTACAAGGTACATGTGGAAAGTAAAGTTCATGTTCGGAGCCGAACGTAGTAAAATATTTATGTGTTAAGTTGACAGTAATAAACGTTCATGTTTGGAAGAGTACACATTCAAAATTGAACGTTGACAAAAGAATACATGTATTAAATTGATAGTAGATCAAGTTCGTGTACGGAAGAGTACAAAGCAAAGATTGATATCAAAATGAAAGATACTGCCCGATTTTGATAAGTGATATGCACCTAATCGACGGGAAAGAGTAAATATTTGAATTAAAGTCAGGAGAGTTCTCTGACATATCAGAATTTGACTGAAAATGAAAAATATGTTGGAAAGGGAAAACTGTTGACGTCGTTAGTCTGATTTCACGTGTTTGCTGGCCATTAAATCTTACATAAGTCCCCATTGAAATGAAATTGCCGGAAGTTCGACGAAAGTTTTGATTAACCGTTGAAATAGACTGGGCTGACGTCAGGACGGAAAACTGTCCGTAGAAAT
Source organism: Acanthosepion pharaonis (assembly GCA_903632075.3). Taxonomy (NCBI): domain Eukaryota; kingdom Metazoa; phylum Mollusca; class Cephalopoda; order Sepiida; family Sepiidae; genus Acanthosepion; species Acanthosepion pharaonis. Next base: position 134,545 of record CAHIKZ030005310.1, read on the forward strand.
TAACTAGTGTTACGATACAAGTTGTTTGACGTCCGGACAAATAGCTGACCGCAAGAATTAATCCATGTTATGCCAGAAGATGGATGTTCACGACAAATAGCTGGCCAGTGTTATAGTAGATGATAGCTGTCATCAGAACAAATAGCTGACAGCCAGAATTAAGCAATGAAAAACACAACTCCTTAAATGACACTGTTTAAAATTACAGATGTTATCTTCATTTTATTACGTTTTTGTGTCCTACAGAATTTAGGAATACAAAGCAAAATAATAAATGATGACAAATTTACGCAAGAATTTGGGAACCATTACATTATTTTGTTAATCGGCTTTATAACAGACTAGCAGCATGGTCCGGCGTTGCCCGTGCTTGATTCAAAAATCGTACGACTCATACAGCAATCGCTATCACTTGACTTAAAATATTTTTGCCCTTCCTTGCCTTTAAAGGAGTGCCCTTTGCCGTGCTGATGTTGCTTCATGCCTTACTTCTTGCCTATCTCATACTGCGAATTTTTTTCGAAGCTCTATACTAAATATTAAATCTGTTACGAAAAAAGAACTAAACAAAATGAACACAAAACGATCAGCTTTAAAAAAAAAAGGACTCGTAACTGGAAAAACTGAATGAAAAAAAGAATGTTAACAACAACTACTTTTTTACACCCAACCCAGTTCTGCGGAATCAGAATCAACGTTGAGTTTAAGCAAGCGAATGAGCCAATTGGAGTAAAGTGTCATGCAGAATTAAATTTTTCCCAATTGTGACGAATGCAGCTATCGATTTTTTTTTTGCATGCTAGCATGCTAATTAACATTCGTGTCAGTCAGCTGTTGGATCTCATGCTGGCCAATAGAATCTTCCTGCCTATTCGTGGCAGCCAGCTATTGGCTCTCACTCTGGCCAGTAGAAAATGGCCGCAAACTACATGAAAACTGCCATAGAAGCATGAAAAAATCGATTATTTTCCACTATCGATGGGAGTTGGGAAATGCAAAGTCGGTCTTGGCCTTCCCGCTAACTTGGAGCATGTGCATGTAAATTTTGGTGCAAATCCGTCAAAAATTGCGGTCGTGCATTCGTTACACACACACACACACACACACACACACACACACACACACACACACACACACACATCCTGCCTTTGATAGATAGAGATTCGTTACCCCCGACTTCAATGGCGTTTAATCTTGATCCATTCATTGAAGTTAAATATGTGGATTACCAACAAAATGAAACTATATGCAGAACAAATCACGCACAAGGAATATTTGTCCTTTTGAGTTTTGCTTTTTATTCGACATCTTCTCTGGGGTAGTTAAATAGGAAATTATCCCGTCCGCCTGATATTGCATTTGTATTTTTTTTAATGAAAAGTAATTTCTAAATATCTGCAAAAATAGCTCAGAAAAGTTATTATCCGCGTAGAAAGCTAACAGAAGCACAAGTCTCTTAACTTTGAAAGAAAATTTTCTTTGCGTTAATTAAAATATTTCATTTATTACCCTTCTTGAATAATCACGTGACAACCTATTTTCCTTTTTCAGCTGGTACTCTGGAGATTACTTGGTGGCGCCCATCACGTTACCAGGTTTCGTCCTAAATGGAGTATCAGATAATAATGTTCCAGGAGAATCTCTCATCTTACTGGTGTCCAAACATTTATTAACGACTAGAACAAGGTTAGGCTTGATTGGCAGGTTAGTTAATGCATTTCGCACCAAATCCGAGGACTTCGAATGCTGATTTTGAAAGTGGACACAATTGGATTACCGGCATAGCACAATCTTTCTACTTAGGTCTCATACTGTTTGGTAAATATCCTGATTATCAAGTAAGTTGCATTGTGATGGAAATGAGTAAGTCACCTTAAACAGATGTCATAGACAGATGTCACAGATAGATGTCATAAATACAAACCTTTTGAGTATCGTCTTAAGTTCCGTAACCCAGCAGAATCGTACTGCAGCGATGGCAACAGCGGTGTATCCAGGACAAGATAACCTGACTTAAACCATCTCTCTTCAGTTTAGTTTTGAATTCAGAAACTGGTTGTCGCCTCAAGGAAGGGGACCCAGTATGCTCTGCTGTTTCTGGGGGAATGGATGGATTCATGCCTTTACTGTGGGGATGGATTTATACCTTTTCGAGAGGGGTTATACCTTTTCTTGGGAGGTGGATTTATACCTTTCCTCGTGGGGTGGATTTATAGCTTTTCTGGGAGTGGTGGATTTAAACCTTTTTGATGGGGTGTATTTATACCTTTTCTAAGTGCAACGTCGTGAAATGTACTAAACAGAATCGATAAGGATTTGAATTCGGTACGCCAAATTCACATTTTATAACGATAGATGTTACATTATCCACGCCACTGTATGAGGATACCCGACTCTTTACTTTAAGCAAGAACTATATACTCAAAGTTATTTAACTTCGTATTCCTTTGGTGAGATGTAAGTTCTACTTGAGCAGCTTCAAAGAGAAATGCTTCCCCGATCACTACAATCTTAACCTGTTCATATCTAGAGTTAACAGTTATCTTCCGAATAAGCCTTACCTCTTATTCTGTAACCCTCTATCTTGTGTGCCTCTCGAGCCTTCTACAGGATGAATCTAAATTTATAGAAAACAACTTTGAATAGCTGTCTATATTTCTGAGATGAGGTACTGTAATTATTTACATTGTTCGGACTGTTGTCCTCATATTTATTGTCATGTACGCTCTGGACACTTTTTTTTTTGTCCATTGGTGACCCTCAAGGACACATGGCCCAGTGGATAAAAACGTTGGTTGAATCCAGTGACTTGACCCACAGAGTTGTGATTTCAATACTTGCTACGGCAGTGGCGAACCAAAAATTGCAGAGTGGGGTTAAAGGGAGATAACTGAGACACCCGGAAGAGGCATGGCACGTGGAACTAGAACAATCTATCCCGGTGAACGAAACAGAGGCTCCAGTTTGAAATTCCAGTCACCCAAAGAAGACCGGAGCGTACAACGGCCGAAACGTCGTGAACCTGACAATAATGATGAGGACAATAGTCTAAACAATATAGATAACTGTGAGTAGGTTTAAGATATATTTAGTAGATGTAATATAGTAGCAACTCCAAGTAGAAGCATATGCGGTGTTTACTCATCCCCCCCCCACGAGAATGAGATGTGACACAAGGTCGGATTAATGTGGGGACCCGAGCGCGTACACTCGGACAGGGACAAAAATTACCCTCAGCCCCTGCAAACGTCAGTTGCGCTGGCCTCGGTGCGAGCACCAATCCCTCCCTCTTGGTCCAATGGGAGGGCGCGGCCTCGGGCAGCTGTTCCCCAGGGCTGGGCAACTCTTCAGTATAATTTTCCTCAGTTGTCCCTCTGTCCTTTGACAGAGAAGCCCCTGAGAGTACTCTGTCCAAGGACAGAGACGCAACTGAAAGATGATAAGCCTGCATTAAAATCCTTCCAAAGAGGAATTTATATAAGTAAAAGTATACGTAGCTTTATTTGACTTATTCTGATTTAGTGCTGAAAAACTTTTATTTTATTGTGATGGATGGTTACAAGCAAAAAGGGAGATGCGATGGGTTTATTTTATTATCACAGTAGATATAAATGATTAAGTTTGTCAGGATAAATAAATGAAGAGAAGTAAATTAGGGATTTACAGAAAATAATATCGGAAGCGATTTTGCAGCCATTTGCAGTTTAATTGACGTCCTGCGTCAAAAAACTCTCCTTTTTTAGAAGGTTTTTTTTTAAGACGAATTCCCACACATATGCAACGAGATATTTTTTTTTTTTTTGGCTTCTGGATTGCTAATTGGCAAAACCAACGCCAATGAGTGCATCTGCAATTGAAGTGAGCTTGTCAGAATTTTTCATCTCGTGAGCAGTCGATTGTGATTATTCCGATTTCGCTCCCATGGATTAAGGGAGTTGATAATCAAGTCAACCATGCTCTCCAGAACTGTAGCAGCTCTCAATTCTACACCCCCACACACACACATACAGACACACACATGCACATACAGACACACACATAAACAAAACAAAAAAAAAGAAAGTAATCATTAAAAAAGAAACATTTTTTTTTAAACAACTTCTTGAATCTCATCGACCATCAACTAAACAATATGATAACTTCACTAATTAAATATTGGCGATGGGGAAACTTGACAGATAACTCATTTTTTTATGCTAATCGAAGAAGTGATCGTGAAGTAGGGAGATGAAAAATAAAATGGGAGAGCATAAACGCGTAGATGGGCGGGGTCGTATTCATTGTGATTCAAATCTTATGGTGGTCCGAAAGTCTTGTCACCCCATACGTAATATAATATTCTATTTAAGATGGCTGACACGAGTTCTTGCAGTCTGGAACCGCGGTAATGGGTGACAAGACTCTCGGACCAACCTGCATGTGTTTGAGTGTGTATGTGCGTGCGTGACTATTTACAAAATAAATGTGTATAAATTCCTAGGGTATCTCTGTATGTGGGAGACGAAGCAAAGATCGTGATTCGATAATAATTACTAAGTTTTGGATTAGTTTGACATCTGGCCAATAATATGAAGAACCCTGTGAGACTCGTTATCATTACTCGGTAGTGACGGTCAACCATAGAAACTCGCTAAATATTACTCTGTGTTAAAGAACCGAAATATTAACGAAGGTTAGCTTAGTTCGGTACAAGGCCTCAAGTATGGAGCGCACAATAGCGTGGGGTAACAGTCAGAGAAGCTCGCTGAGGTATCTAATGTGTCTATGTACGTGACTGCGTGCGTGTGTGTGACATTTTGAGCGTGTCTACTTCTATATGTTATGGGCAAAGAGCACGCCAGCTATTGGTAAAAAGCAGGACAGACTGGGTTCTATAGCCTTGAGTGGCAACCGATCTAGAAGGAAATAGATGAATTCAAAGCCGACCTGGAGAGGGTTAGGCTACGTCAGACTATCTTGCCCAAGACCTACCACTTCTACCGCGGCTGCAGTACATATGGTGACCTTACAATTCTAATGAGTTAAAAACATAAAAAATCAATATTTTTCTTAATTTCTAAATTTTATCACAGGTTTTCAGTTTGCTATGTAAATTCCTTCTAAATATATATATATATATATATATATATATATATATATATATATATATGTGTGTGTGTGTGTGTGTGTGTGTGTGTGTGTGTGTGTGTATGTGTTTGTGCACATTTCATTGAATTCTACAGACAAGGTGCTTTGATTTAGTTTTTATACAATTTCTCATGTGATCTAATACTTTTTTCTTTTCGGATGATAAATTATATAAAAACTGTCCCATTTTTCGTTTTAGCCGAGAACTTTCGGATATACATTTAGCCATTTTCAAGGTTGAAATATATTAACTGTTAACAAGAAATATATTGTTGTATTTATGCACTTATATAATGTTTGCCTTTTCAAAACACGGTCAACATATTGTGTCCATGTTCATAGTTGATATTACTGAGTGTTGTTTTTTTTTTAATGAGGCTTCCATTATCTTTAGCCATCTTATTTTGCATGCAGCTGATGGTATTATATTTGTGCAATCAAATGGATAAATATACAGACGAAATCACTCGGATAAAACGTACAATTGGAAAGTTTTTATATAATTTATCATCCGAAAAGAAAAAAATATTATGTATAAAAAACTAAATCAAACCACATATTCTGTCGTATTCAATGAAAGGAGGATTGCTGCCTAAATACAGATATATATATATATATATATATATATATATATATATATATATATATATATATACGTATAGTCGTATGTAGTTTACTGCTACCAGCAAGCGGAAATATTTCTCCTCCCGATGATGGCCATTTTGGTCGAAATTAGTCGAGGAATCTAAATGAAATAATAATAAAAAAAAACGAAAGAATATTAATCTACATCCCAGTGTGTCTAAAGATTTTAATTTTTTAATATTTTTTTTATTGTTCAATATATATATATATATATATATATATTCCTTCTAAAGTCAGCTTCAGCTCTATACTCATAACGCTTGTCCTTACCTACGCTAATATAACTTCACACAATAACCCTCCTGCTTGAGTGGCTCTTGGGCCTTGTATTGGATGAATATTATTAAAAAAAAGAGAGATAGAGAAACCTGATGTTGCTCTATGTTCTAATCACAGTAAAGGTCTTCTTCTTCGTGCTTTGTCCTTTCAGGGCATAGGCGATCGTAACCCTCCGCAATTCTTTGTCTTTTGTAACTCTTAGTAAATTTTGCCACCACTTACACAAGCTCTTTAGGTAGGTTATGCGAAGCTTTTGGGTAATTTACTTCTGGCTAAATCACGCTTTAAAGAAAAGCGCAAACAATAAGTACACTGTATCTGTCTATATTTCTGAGATGAGGTATTATGTACACTATTTACATTGTTCGGACTATCGTCCTCATCTTTGTTGCCATATTTATCACAACGTTTCGACCGTTTCGGCCACTGTGCCATGTGTCTTCAAGGACAGTGGACAAAGGCGTTAGATCCAGTGACAGGACCCAAAGAGTGTGAGTTCAATACCCGATTAAGGCGATGGAGAACTTGGAGAGGGGAATTAACAGGAGATAATTGATAACTGACATCCATTAGGCATGACACGTGGAACTAGAACAGTCTACCCCAAACAGTGAAATAAAGGGTTCAGTTCGACATTCCAACCACCTGAAGAAGGCCGGAACATAGAACAGCCGAAACTTTGTGATAAATATGGCAACAAAGATGAGGACGATAGCCCGATCAATGTAAATAGTGTAAATGAGTACGCTATACAACTTTTATTGCCTCAAGTGAAAATTTCATGTATTTTTTTTATGATCTTGTTTCAGATTCTCCGAAGACTTACAAATATGTAGCATGTCAGACAATATTCGTACCTTTGCGTCTAGTATTGTAACTACAGAGGCCCGATTGGACGATGGATCTTACGAAAGCAGACTAACCGGAAGTAAAGCTGTCAATTCTCACAATCAGCTTCCTGTTATTTTTCAAAAACAATGGAGGCCAAGATGTCGAAACATTTGCTTCGCCTTAAACTGTTTATCTTTAAAAGATTGACAGTTACGGTCTGACCTCTCTCCCCTTTATATTCAGCCATGTGACTGGGGAAAAATGTCGACAACCACATCAGGATAGAGGCCACACAATCATACACACAAATATTCATAGATAAATATACAAAGCAAGTACGCAACCACAACTAGCAAACACAAAAACACACGGACGCAGACATGTGCGCATACACACGCATAAATAGAATAAAAAAACAAATGCGCGTACACACACAGCTACATACACACAGAGAGACTAACATACACATAAAATTGCACTTAAACCCAACCAACAAGTACTGATGCACACACAAATATACGCATAAACAGATACCTAACGGGTACATACACACACAAACATATACATAAAAACGCACAAACACACCCATATACACACTGATATACACACATAAAAATAAATATATATAAAACCACAGCCAAGTACGCTCAAACCAACCCACACACATATTTACACACACTCATACCTTTTTCAATAAATCATTAAATAATGCAAAATAAAACAGATTATCTTCTTTAACTTCTATGTGCCGTTGCCATTCAGAAAATGACTCTCCACACCTTCCTATGCTTTGCAGTTTTAAGCAAATCATTAGGTAAGTAACTTGCGGTTTGTCTCTGCTACACTTGCCTTCGAAACGCCCTGTGAGTGTCCAAGCCTTCTTTCCTCATTATGCAACCCAGAAATTTCAACTGTCCCTTTCTATTGAAATGAAATGCCCTTTTCGTTCCCATTTTCCGTAAAACTTCCTCCTTGCTCACATGCTTCCTCTATGGTATTCTCATCATTTCTTCGATAGAACCAAATTTGTGTTGCCTCTATTTCCCTCTGTCATATTATTCATCTCTCAAGTTGCCTCAAGTCATCCACTGTCATACTAGAGGATTCATATTGCATAGCAGTTCAGCAGTTTTTTCTAACGATTTTTTTTTTCTATTTCAATTCTTTGCTTAGCTTTTGGAAGGCATCTTTTCGTTATTTTAATGCAACTTCTGGTTTCTATGTCACACTTTCCCTTGTCTATCATAACATTTCCCAGATAATTAATTTTTCTTATTTGATTTTGAAAATCTACAAAAGTCAGTCAGTTATATGTCATGCGTGATACACGCTTAGGCGATCATGTGTCTTTCGATACATGACTGAAGAGGCAGATTTTTTTTCCCGCAGTAGGTTGCCATTTCTTTCTGCCATCCAATTCTATAGAACCTGGTCCTGTCCTGTCCTGTCCTGTCCTGTCCTGTCCTGTCTAGTCTTTACCGGTGGAACGTATATGCTGGAGTGAATTTAAGTCTTGATAAGCACTCAAGGAGCGGAGCCTCCCTGAGTGACACCATAAGAAAAAATTTGACCAGTTAGAGCTAGATCATAGGAGAGACCAGGTGCCAGACTCTGGTCATCCTAAGTTGCACTAGAAACCATGCCTTTATATTTATACTGTTAAGAGATGAGTAAAAGATAAGCATCAGTATTACGTAATTTTTGCTAAGTGAGTCATGGAATGGCTTGTTAATTTTAATGCCCGAAAACGAAAATGCTCTCTCTTAATCATCTGAGAGAACTTTTTTTGCATTTCGCTAGGTCTGCCTCTAGGTTAGTTGGTTCACTGTTTCGTTCCAGACATTTTTTTCTGGACAGAATCTATCTCACATATTTATAAGTCTACCATTTATCCTGGCTTTGATTATGACTGCCACAAGTGGTCGTATATATTTAGAGATTCTTGATAAAATCCAAAGAAGAATTTAACCGGGCATGTCATCAGTCAACTTCCCTGGGCCTTTTCTATAAATACTTTCATGGTAATTGTCTGAGGAACTCTCCTCTATGGTACCTAGACTCTATGAATTTAATCACGGTACTAGATTGGCGTCACGGACCAAAGTTTAAATAGCACTAGAATTCCTGCCTTTGTATTTATACTGCTAAGAGATGAGTAAAAGGTAAGCATCAGTATTACGTAATTTTTGTTAAGTGAGACAAGGAATGGCTTGTTAATTTTAATACCCCAAAAAGAAACTGCTCTCTATTAATCGTCTGAGAGAACATTTTTTTGCCTTTCATCAAAGTAGCTGATGCTAACCCCCAGGAGAGTAACTTTTTGCACCTTCTCGGGTAGCTTATTCAGTTGACATGAAATAGAAAGATTATAGTGAAATAATTGCTAGGTCTGCCGCTAGGATAGTTGGTTCACTGTTTCGCTCTAGACGTTTTTTCTGGACAGAATCTATCTCACATATTTATTCGTCCTGGCTTTGATTATTACTGCCACAAGTGGTCTTAATGCTTCACATATATATTTAGAGATTCTTGATAAAATCCAAAGAAGAATTTAACCGCGTATCTCATCTTCAGTCACTTTTCCACTGTCGTCATGTAATTTCCCTATGCGTTTTCTATAAATACTTTCAAAGTAATTGTTCCAATGAACTCTCCTCTATAGTACCTAGACTTTATGAATTTAAGCACGGTACTAGATTGGCGGTAAGGTCCTAGCTTTAAATGGCTACATGTAACCGTAATTTCTATGGTAACAGTTTCTTCTATTGAACTTCTTGCCTTTGAACTCTCTTCAGGCTTCTTGCTTTCCAGTCACATTTAATCTCCAAAAATTTAAATTTAAATGTCAATCGTTTTCTTCTGTCTTCTTAATTCTTGTCCCTTTATTGTTCTCTCTCCTTAATAATGTCTTTTTTTCTCATATTCTCTAACACTTACTAAATCCTTGCGGATTTATTGCCTTGCTTGGGGTGAAATTATTTTTAAAAAATGACCTAAGCACATTTAAACGACCTTAGACGAAACTCTGCACCGTGAAAATTGGCGGGAAATATTCGAATATATGGTTAGAGGAAATCAAAAACTAGAATTAATTACTTTTTCTAACCCTTCGGGCCTATCTTTGGGGGGGACATATCTAAGAAAACATTTCGGTCACTTCCAAACAAAATCCAATTATAAACAATATCAGTTTGTTTTCTTTTTAATGAAAAAAAAAGATGAGGTAAAGACTTGAAGCATCGAAAATGTGGTTCTACAAAAGGATGCTGAGAATGCCATGGCCCGAACATGTGAGCAACAATGAAGTTTTAGAGGAAATCGAAAATAAAGACTTATACTTAACGGCAGCAACAGTTGAATTGAAATTTCAAGGGTAGATAATGTGAAAGGAGGGCTTAGAAAATTTGATACTCACAGGACAGATTGAAGGCTGGATCGACAGAAGAAAACAACGCATAAGCTACGTAAAGAACTTCAGTAAATGGACAGTTTAAGAGAGAGAAAAAAACTACGAATTTTTTCAGCGCTACAAAGGACAGGAAATTGTAGAGAGCCAACAAAGGAACAAGGGCACATAGAAGAAGAAGAAGAAGAAGAAGAAGAAGAAGAAGAAGAAGAAGAAGAAGAAGAAGAAGAGGACAAGAAGAAGAAGAAGAAGAAGAAGAGTATCGGTCTGTAACTGCTAAGATTGAGGAGTTTCTATAATTCACTTTAACCTCTTCGTAACTGACAAGTAGTCCACAACATTTACCTACTGTGCACAATAAAATTAGCCAATACGGACGATATGCGTTGTGATTTGTAATAGAACAGGAAAGACAGATAATTTTTATTTCAGTTAGAAACAGGGACAGTGTGACTTTGGTGTATTAGGCTGAAATCTGACACGGAGATTAACGCCTCGCTACCGGATGTAGTTTATCGTCTTCCCCAGGGAGGAAGAGACATGAACGCCAATATCCTGACTCAAAGAAGAAGAAGAAGAAGAAGAAGAAGAAGGAGAAGAATCAGCACAGTTTTAAATCTGACATTTGTAAATTAAAGACAATGGACATAAAAACGCTTTATGAAGTCAGGGATCAATTTGACACTATATTTATATTATAAACAGTACCCTTCTTTTAATTTTTTTTTTCTTTTCAATTCTGGCAAATGTCGCTTGATGAAGATCTAATGAAAGCTAATCTATAAAATTACCTCTGCCAAAAATGTCCCCTATTTTTACGGGCGGGCCGGTTTAATTAAATAGTGCATTTGATCAGATCTGACTAGTGGCTGAGATAGATATTTTCAGTCGAGCATCAGTAATTAATGCACGCTGTTTTCACTCATTTAAAAGGCCGATTTTCAGAGACGACACTCGCTCATATTTTCTCATATTTGACCTTGTACCAGATTAAGTAAACTACGTAGAGGGTGCTTCTGTCTGTTAGGGAAATAATATTTGTTCAGCTTGATTGGGTACAAGGCGACAGTAAGGCGATACCCAATGAGAATCAAATGCACTGTCAAGGGCCTGCGAGACAAAACTGCAAAGCATCGCTTTGGAGCGGTTGTCCGATTTTTGTGTTTGTGGTTCAATCAACTTAGACACATAAATTATCTATGTAGAAGCGATGCTAAAATATGTCTCTGTATGACCCACTTACCAAAACGTGACCACTTCAGATTTCTTGGGAAGGGCGTAATATACATAAGAATTGCACGTATAGATATAGATATAAATTTATTGATAAATTTATAAGAACTGATTGCATAGATAGATAGATAGATAGATAGATAGATAGATAGATAGAAGGGAAGGAAAGAACAGAATGAGATAGATAGATAGATAGATAGATAGATAGATAGATAGATAGATAGATAGATAGATAGATAGAAGGGAAGGAAAGAACAGAATGAGATAGATAGATAGATAGATAGATAGATAGATAGATAGATAGATAGATAGATAGATAGATAGATAGAAGGGAAGGAAAGAACAGAATGAGATAGATAGATAGATAGATAGATAGATAGATAGATAGATAGATAATTAAAAGACTCTAGATAGATAGATAGATAGATAGATAGATAGATAGATAGATAGATTTTATTAAGAGATAGGTCGATAGAAATACCTTATTAAAAGGAGAAAGAAAGAAAGAAAAAAGAAAGAAAGAAGAAAGAAAGTAGAGATATGAACAGAAAGAAAGAAAGATATGAAAATAGATAGATAGATAGATAGATAGATAGATAGATAGATAGATAGATAGATAGATAGATTTTATTAAGAGATAGGTCGATAGAAATACCTTATTAAAAGGAGAAAGAAAGAAAGAAAAAAGAAAGAAAGAAGAAAGAAAGTAGAGATATGAACAGAAAGAAAGAAAGATATGAAAATAGATAGATAGATAGATAGATAGATAGATAGATAGATAGATAGATTTTATTAAGAGATAGGTCGATAGAAATACCTTATTAAAAGGAGAAAGAAAGAAAGAAAAAAGAAAGAAAGAAGAAAGAAAGTAGAGATATGAACAGAAAGAAAGAAAGATATGAAAATAGATAGATAGATAGATAGATAGATAGATAGATAGATTTTATTAAAAGGAGTTAGGTCGATAGATATACCTTATTAAAAGGAGAAAGAAAGAAAGAAAAAGAAAGAAAGAAAGAAAGAAAGAAGAAAGTAAAGATATGCACAGAAAGAAAGAAAAATATGAAAATAGATAGATAGAAAAAAAGAAAGAACTAGAGATAGATAGATAGATAGATAGATAGATAGATTTGAGATAGATAAATACATATGAATGGTGTCTGACCGAGATAGATATGAAAAGTGTGAGATAGATACATAAGAAAATAAGAAAAAAGTGTGAGATAGATAGATAGATAGATAGATAGATAGATAGATAGATAGATAGATAGATAGATAGATAACGAGACAGAGCGGAATGAATAGATAGATAGATAGATAGATAGATAGATAGATAGATAGATAGATATGAAATCAAACCTGATGCGCTTCATAAGAAAATATTACCGATCTAGCTAGCACTTTAAAGTTTCCATTTTGAGGCGCTCTTCCAACTGAACCTGACTCATCATCAATAATTTTCTGTTTGTTTACCTCTTCGTTTTTCTCCTTTCATGAAATTAAATAATAATAAAAAGAAGAAAAAAAATAAAGTTGAGAGGTAAATAGACATTCTCGGTACTGATCAACTCTGTCCGATCAGCGCATGTTCAAAACAATTGTTCAACTTAAAAACTTACCATTTAGTGAACTGAACCGCAAAATGATTGCCTTTCTACCCTGTTTGTGGCTCTCTTTTCTGGATCAGTGATTCTGCAAGCCAAAGGTGCCTTCATTGATCTGGAATCAATGATGGCGGAAAGGTTAAACGTATGGAGACGCTGCATTAAACACTGACCCGCAATATATTTCATTAATGAATAAGAACGGAAATCTTCCTTTTCCTTCCTACTGCACTTCCCTATCACATCAGATGGGCCTCATATGCCAAGCATTTCGTCCACAAAGTTTCTTACAACTATCCAGCTAAAGGAACGTGTGATTCTTGCAAATATATATTTTTAAAAAATCTCCTAAATTTAAAACTCAATAAATAAATAAAACACGAATGATTTCTCTAAACTTCGGTTGGACTAGATTAACTTCGATTACAAAACGTATTTATTGAGTTGTCATTATTGGTACATTTTAAAAAAAATAATTTCACATCAAATAAGTCAGTAAAAAGCATTATGACCTGAGTGGTTACTGACAGGAAAGAATAATGGAAGCCAATAAAAGAACAGGATACCAAGTAGGCAAAAGGGGGCTATTAATATTGCTTTTACAGTTTTCAAGAGATGCAGACGACAGAGTGTTGACAGAAGACACGGAAAGAAAACTACAAAAACTGCTACATAAGGTAGTAAAGGGAAGTGGGAAGAAAGGATTAAATATCAATTGCAAGAAGACAGAAGGTGTAGCTGCTAAGGAAAATAATGAGATCGAAATACGAATCACAAATCGGAGATAGCAAAAACAAGTACAAAAATTTAAATATCTTTTAACAGAAAAAAGAAAATGCGACACTGAAATCCGAGGGCTCATTGGAATTGGCAAAGAACCATTCCAAAAGCCTCCTTCCTTTCGTTCGTTCGTTCGTTCGTTGGCTCTGTCTTTCTTTCTTTATTTATTTATTTCTCATTATTTATATTCCCACTTCTCTATTTTCCTGTTTCTTTCATTTCACTTTCCTCACCCCTTCCCTTTTCTTTGTAATTATTATTTCTTCTGTTATTTTTTCTTTCTTTTCTTCTTTCTTTCTTTCTTTCTTTTTTTCTTTTCTCCTTCTTTCTTTCTTAACTCATTCTTTATATTCTCTGTTTTCCTTTTTCTTTCTTTCATTTCACTTTCCTAGCCCTTTCCCTTTCCTTTGTAATTATTCACTCTTGTAATACTTCTTTCTTTCTTTCTTTCTTTCTTTTTAAACGTTTTTATTCTTATTCTCCTTTCGTATAGAACACTACAGACAAGGTGTTTTGAGTTAGTTTTTTATACAATTTCTCATGTGATCTAATAATTTTTTTTCCTTTTCGGATGATAAATTATATAAAAATTGTCCTATTGTTCTTTTTATCCGAGCGCTTTCGTCTACACATTTAACCATTTTTAAGGTTGAAATATATTAACTGTTAACAAGAAATAGTTCATTGTATGTATGTACTTATAATGGTTTCAATTTCAAAACACGGTCAACATATTCTGTCCATGTTCATAGTTGATATTATTGAGTGTTGGGTTTTTGTTTTTATTAATAAGCCTTCCTTTCTTTTTAGCGTTTTTTTTTTTTTTTTTTTGCATGTAGATGATACTATTTTTGAGTTGTCAATAAGTATGTTCCAAATAGGGCCCGGTAGGTCTTCACGAGTATTTAAATGAGATCTAATTGAGCTATAGTCAGAAAGGTGTAGAGTGAATCTTCGTGTCAAACATGTTGTTGCCTATATAATTATTTACGAATTTTGATTGATGAAGAATACAATTCCTTAATGGAAAATTAAATTAGTAAATAATATTTGTCCTATTTAATTTTGTTCTAAGAGGTGAATTATTATTTTTAACTTATTTTTCAGCCAAAATTAAAGCAAATATACACGGGTTCACCAAAGTGATTAAGAATCAGTAAATATTACGAAAATTATTCCTTCACATACACACACACACACACACACACACACACACACACACACACATATATATATATATATATATATATATATATATATATATATATATATATATATATATAATTCATCGAGTCTAGAAGAAACTTCAACAGAATGCAGAAAGCACTGGATGGCCGTTCCGTCCTATATTTGAGACTCATCAGCAGTGTGCATCCACTATCGAGAATTGAAAACCGGGCAGTTACGTTATCAGGCAAACGTCATACCAACGGGCCTCGGTGAAGAAGAGGTAACGAATTAGACTCGATATAGCGCCGCTCGATCACAACATATCGAGTCTAATCCGTTACCTCTTCGTCACCGTCGGTACAGTTGGTATGAGTTTTGCCTGTTAACCTAACTGTCCGGTTTTCAATTCTCGGTAGTGGATGCGCACTGCTGATGAGCCCCAAGTATAGGACGAAACGGCCGTCCAGTGCTTTCTGCATTCTCTTGAGGTGTCTTCTAGACTCGATGAATTACTTAATTATAAAAATCCTCCTAATTTCTATCACACACACATCTTACTTATTATAAAACGCAGATTGTGTGTGTGTGTGTGTGTGTGTGTGTGTGTGTCTGTACGTTTATATATTGGATCGGATTTCCTACATTTTTCAACCGATTTCAACAAAAGTTCACAGAACTACGTAAAATTACCTTGCGGTGGTTCTGACAGCGCCAAAAATTGGAAAAACAATTGTTTATGCACGAAATCAATATGAAAACACGATTAAGAGGCATTAATGAAAGGGGAACAACTTATATCGAGTTATACTTATTAATATCGAGTTATCGAGTTATACTTATTATAAAACCCAGGATGGTTGTTCATGTGTGTGTGTGTGTGTGTGTGTGTGTGTGTGTGTGTGTGTGTTTGGTTATATATGGTATCGGATTTCCTAAATTTTTCAACCGATTTCAACAAAACTTCACTTTTTTTTGGCATGTAGTGTTTCTTATTGTCTTGCACACTTTTTTCTTTATTTTTACATTCAGAATGCTTTAAACATTCCATTTACAAGACAATTGTTTATAATAAAATTCTATTCAATCGGTAGACTCATAACGATTGAAAACAATGTTTTGTTTGAGGTTGGGTTTGACCAATTCGTAAAAAAAAACAAAAAAAAAAAACAAAAAAATAAAACTATTTAAGACATGCGTGTCCGTCAACCTTAAACAATAATCTTTGTCAATTTTATTTTTCAGTCTTTATGATGGTCGATACTTGATCTATCTCTTACTGTTACATCCCCGGGCAACGCCAGGCTCTCCTGCTAGTATACATATATATGGAAAATAATATAACAAACGCCCATATCAATACTAGGGATCCTCAGGTTAATTGTGCCTATACTGTTTTCACTTAGATATCATCTTCTTTGATGTGTGAAGCCCTTTCACGGTGCATGTGGTTGCCGTTCTTCACAATTTCCTTTCTTTTTTTTGTTACTCTAAGTAACATTTGATCCTTTGCCATCCATTTCATTTCGTGTTCTGCAATTTACGGTGATTCTCCTTTACTTCACTTGCCTTTTTTTATGCCCTGTTAGTTTTAAATTCTCTATGCACCCGTTTTGCGTCTTCTTTCCTTATTCTGAACATGAATGTAAGTTTCTATGCTGCAAGGTTGAGGAATACGGCTCACTAAAGCCGAGACAAACTACACGTTCAAGTTATTTTTATTTTATTTATTTATTTATTTTCGTTGATTGATCTCTCAAAAATGTCTGTCTGGTTCTACACAAAGATTGAACACCATATGCAAATCAAATAATCACCATTTCCTTCTTTTCTAGCCATTATTTATGTGGAAATTGTGCATTTAATTTAGATTTTTAAATCTAAATAAATCATTCACTCGCAACTAATTTACAATCGCCTGACGAGATGCATTGATACGCATCGAAAGACGACTGCAAATGTGTAACGATTTTGACATGTTTTCGGTGTAATAACCTAAAATAAATAATATTACTCTACTTTGTATTGAGCTCTCTTTTAAATTAATTGTTACGGACATTGGAATTATACTCTGTTCGTTCTCATCTTGCCTGGATATATATAGTGATTTTCCAAGCGTAGCTCAGATGTGGCACAAGGCCGAAAAATGATTTTCTGAGCATAGCTTAGATGTGGCACACGGCCGAGAGTGTGGAGCACCCTGTCACTATTCAGTCGTAACAATTTTAGCGAGACAAGCTTGCTAACCATTAGACCACGTCGAGGTGCCCAACCTCGATATATATATATATATATATATATATATATATATATATATATATATATATATCTGTGTGTGTGTTTCAAATTGTTTCAGAAATATATTCACACTGTGAATCTTTTGTTTTATATTATAAAACCACGTATATATATATATATATATATATATATATATATAGATAGATAGATAGATAGATAGATAGATAGATAGATAGATAGATGTGTGTGTGTGTGTGTATTTCTCAAATTGTTTCAGAAATGTATTCACACTTTGAATCTTTGTTAATATAATGTCATTTAAAGAACATCAAATATTTATAATTCAAAATAAAGTGTACCACCTCGTGTAATTATTTTGAGCGATCGTGCTTGTTCAAAATGAGAGTCGTTCTGAATCAGCCACTGACAAACAATTCCATCGAGTTGAGCACAACATTAAGTTGTTCATTTAAGATTTGAGCGCATTCTCTTTCAATGGTTGCTTTCAACTCATCGATTGTTTTTGGTTTTATGCGATTAACTTTATTTTTAGGTGTCTTCTTAATACAAAATCCATTAGCGTGGGGTGTGTTGAATGAAGGGGTGTGTCAAACTGTTCCTTCTGCTTCAAATGTATTTCTAATCC
>CAHIKZ030005310.1:157500-165000 GCA_903632075.3 Acanthosepion pharaonis
GAGTCTTCTTGTCAAACATGTTGTAGTGTGGCCTATATAATTGTTTACGAATTGATCAGGAATACAATTCCTTAATGGACATTTAAATTCGTAAATAATATTTGTTCTATTTGATTTTGTTCAAAGTGGTGAATTATTATTTTTAACTATAAGGTTGGTGGTTTTAATTTTTTTGTAATAAATAATTACTTCATTTTTATTTTTATTTGTTTTTATTTATTTATTTATTTATTTTGCTATTGTCTACTGGTGTTGTGCATTTTTATGATGTTCTTAATTCTAGTTTCATCTTGTTCCTAATTTTTATTCATTTGATTTTTATAAAAAAGAATGTTATTGTTTATGTTTATATTCTCGTCGTTGCTATTAGCTACCTTAGACAGAAAAGGCATAATATTGAAATCCAACAAATGATATGGAAATTCGTTATTAAACGTTTGTTTTAGGTTATTTAATTCTTTAAAGAAAAGAGTGAGAGGGTGAATTCTCGTGTGCTCTCATGGGAAAATTTAATAACACCTATTTTATATTTACGGGGTATATATATATATATATATATATATATATATATATATATATATATATATATATATATATAAGACAATTTGGAAAACCTCAGTTTCCCCCAATCAGTCGGTGCCATCACTATTTTATTTCAGTTACATGTACATTATCTACATTATAGAGTCAAAACGTGATTCACGCTAAGCCTCTGAAAGCTTGAATTTTCCCTTAACTGTATTGTTCTAACAATAAATTATTTCAACAATGGTTTTATTTTTAACATAAAAAAATATGGCGTATTCTCATATATTTCTTCTTCTTTTAGTGGATTTAAGCGGACGCATTGTTTTTGTTAATTTTTTTTAAAACTGTGTAAATTCCATGTGCTGACTTGTGAATTCGAAAAATTTAATAAACTGTTTCCTCCCTTTGTAAGGATAAACCCATCGTCAGGGACTTCCCTCTCCTCGATAGGTAGGATTGTGAAATCCGCGGACAATAGAAAATTATAAATATGTAAGGTGTGTTAAAAGGAATTTTCAAAGAAATCAACCGAACTTAATTAAATTTTCATGCTCTCTGAAGCACAAAATTTCCTCTAATTGGGACAAGTTTTCTGTTATGTCTTCCGCTTACAAATTTAATTGACGAGGAAAAGAATTAATTGGCATTTGATGACTCAAATTATGATGGCCTTGAGAGCATTTAAAATGATGCATTTTTTTTTAATTTTCGAAATTCTATTATTATTAAAGCTCGATGATTTTTTTTTTGTTATTGCTTTTGAAATCCATTTTGCCGAGTATTTATAGTTTAATAACAGTTTTGAACGCGTAAATTTTGCTGATTGAATTTTGCTGATTGAGTTTTGCTCATCTGCTGTTCTATCAGTTGGTCTTCAAATAACGAAAAATATTGATATATATATATATATATATATATATATATATATATAATCTATAATATATAAATATAATCTATAATATATATATATATATATATATATTTTACATGCGGATTTGTAGAGTAATTTTTCTTCCCGCATGTAAAAATCTATAATAAATAATTATTGGTATTCAGCCCTTTCTTGAATTAATGAAGGTGAACGTTAGAATTTATATTATTTTCGTTTTTTCATTACATTTGGGTATATATATATATATATATATATATATATATATATATATATATATATATATATATACTCAATTTCTTTTTGCACGTATTCTTTTTTGCACGGTTTTCAAATAACATGGTCCAACAAAAAGAACCGATTATTTTTTTGGCACCATTTGTTTTTTTGTTTTTTTTTTTACTTAAACACGGTTTAAACATCTCTCCTTGTATGACCACGGAATTTATTGCAAGTGGCAAGTAAACGATTAAGTAACATCAATCAATTATAGTTTACAAAATAGCAAAACTTTACGTAACAATTTGGCGAAGTAAAATAGAAGCCAATGTGTTTTTTCCTGTGCAGTGATCCCCCCCGCCAGTGTGGGCGAGGCCTATGAGATGTACATTCCTCTGGCTGCGTGTAACCGGTCCATCAGACGGCGCGTGGCGGTAAACATTAACATCTAGAAGGCCTCTAAATCGCCAATAAACTTGGAACTCATTTTCTTACAATGTGATTTGAAAATAATTATGGCACGTTATGAAACATCATATAAAGAACTTAACAAAATCAAAATCACGGATTCTGATAACAGAATTCATATTCAAAACCATCGAAACAAAAAAAAAACACATGATGTAAATTTTATTCAAGATACTCATGAAGATACATCGCCATTAAATATATCCAGACCGAAATCTCCTGAAGATACCGAAAGTTTGAAACTATGATAGCGTAATCGACTGATTTCCTAATATACAGGACCGTGTGGGTTTGAGTGTTGTTGAATTAGGAACACGTACTGTTTATTCCTGCTAGAAGGTTCAACTACAAGAAAAATGGCGGACTCAAGTTGAGGTCAACCGAAGATGTAAAGAAAACAAACAAGACCGATATATATTTGCCAACAAATACATGTATTAAACAACAAATTTACAAGAGACAAAGACATCAACATTTGTGTTTGTGTGTGAACGTAGAGTTTGTATACTGGCGAATGTTCGTACGTACGTGTATGTGTGTTTCATGGCGTTTTCCCACAAGTGTGCGAAAACGCAGATTTCTACGAGAGATTAAATTTTTAAATATGTCCGCTGAAATGCAAAGTGAAAAAGAGAACGAGGTAAGAAGTTGCCAAGTATTTATAGTGTAGGGAGAGCGTCTCCTAGTGAACAATTAGGGAATTAAGGAGGAGCTAACTCCGACACTAATATATATATATACATATATGGAAACATAGGAAAATCTCATTAACTATATTTTGTTACCTCCACAAATTAAACATGGTTTTGTCGAAAGAAAAAAGGATTGAATACTTTTGTGGTGGGGGGATGTGCTAAAGGAGAAGTGGTACTCACTGAAAATCACAGATGCAACAGACTTGATTGAACGCATAAAGAATGTGCTAGACTTGACGACAATGTGGAGTTCATGGAAATTATATTGAAGATGTTATTTGTTAATATTCCAATTCAATAAAATATTGTTGAAAATTTCATTTCTTGAAAATATGCATTTTTGGCTTTGTGTCCAGACTTTGGGCACACCCTCCATAACTGTGTTTTGGAGGCATGTAGATATATAAATGTATACATTTATATGTAAATAATATTCAATTTCATAAGTCAAAATCATGAATATTTTGCTTACAACTGCCCGCAGTCACTAGTATTATATTGTCAAAATCTTTTCTTGGTGAAAAAGACAGGTTAGACGGTGTATTGTCACAGAACAAATAATTCCACTGAAAGGGGAGATAATTTTGCTTGGTTTTATTCTTTCTTTCTTTCTTTTTTCTTTTCTTTTTCTCTCTTCTCTTCTCTTCTCTCTCTCTCTCTCTCTCTCTCTCTGAATGCTGCTTGTAATTCACGACAAGAATTAGGTCAACTGACTGTGAATTCACCGGCTTACAACCCGAAACCAAACGAACGAGAAATAGAACAAGAAACAATTGAACAAACAAACCTGATTCAAAAATCAAGAATACAAGTCTTTCTCGTTCTCTTTTTCGGTCGCTTGCACACTAGACACTTCCTTATTTATTTTTTTTTTCTTACCTCCGTTTGTCTCTTTAATTATCTCCCTCCCTCCTTCTCTCTCGTTCGTTCTCAACAATTTCCCACCTTCTCCCCATTTTCGTCTCGCTTACGCACTCACTCACCTTTTCTCTTTCTCAAATTCCCTGTATACATATCGCCTTAAGAGACACATTTATGGTGTTGAAACATAATTGTAATTGTGCACCGATTTTTAACATGTTTTAATATCTTAAAACAGTGGTTCTCAACCGGGGTCTACATGGACCCTAGGGGTCCATGTAATATTTCCGGGGGTCCACAGGCAAAACTCAATTGTTGTGTTAATTAAAAATAGTAATAATAATTATTATTATTATAATTATAGTAGAATATTTTATTTGTATTAAATTAGTTTTCATTTAAAAATAAAGCTTAATCGTAAACTATTTCTTTGATAATTAAAACCTTAAAATTTATATTAGTGAAGAATAGAAAATTGTTCTTATGTCCAATAGCTATGAAGGGGTCCACCAAGATAAAAAGAAGGGGAAAGGGGTCCATGGGTAAAAAAAGGTTGAGATCCACTGTCTTAAAATAAATAATATTTCGCTCTACTATGAATGAGCTCTCTTTTAAATTAAATATTATGTAAAGTGGAATGATACTCCATTTGTTCTCATTTACCTCTCTCTCTCTCTCTCTCTCTCTCTCTCTCTCTTTCTTTATATATATATATATATATATATATATATATATATATATATACGCTTATTGTTTTGTTTTTGTCTGGTTCATTTGATGCCTGAGCATTCACTTACCTACACCATTTGATATTTTATTGCTTTTTACCTTGTTCCTTTGATATTTATTGTTTATTTAAATGGTCTTTTTGATGTTTTATTAGTCTTTTACCTAGTCCATTTATTTTTTTATGTTTTTTTTTCGGGTTAATTACAGGTGTGTTTAGGTAGTACATTTGGTATTTTAATGTTTTTTGTCAGGTCCATTTCATGTTTATTGCTTCTTAAAAATTGTCCATTTGGTGTTTTATTATTAATTTGGCTAGTAAGTTTGATGTTTTATTGTTTTTTTACCTGGTCCATTTTTACCTGGTCCATTTGATATTTTATGAACATTTTACTCACTCCATTTGGATTTCATTGTTTCTTCAAATGGTCCATTTCATGTTTAATTATCCTTTTACCTAGTCCATTTGATGTTTTATTATTCCTTTACCAAATTCTTGGAAATGTCATTGTTTTTCCTGTTTTACCTAGTCCATTTGATGTTTTTAACCTGGTTCATTTGATTTTTATTGTTGTTTATTTATTCCATGCTATTATTGTTTTCCCTAGTCCATTTGATAGTGTTTTTATCTGGACCGTTTGGTGTTTATTGTTTCTTCAAACGGTCCATGTGATGTTCTATTTCTTCTTTACTGCGTTCATTTCATGTTTGAATGTTTCATTTGTCTGATGTTTGTTCAAATGGTTCTCTTGATGTTTCATTGTTTTCTCACCTATTTCAGTTAATCTTTTATTATTTTTACCTTGTTCATCTCATATTTATTGCTTCTTTGTCCAATTGTTTTATCGCCTGATCTATTTCATTTTTTTATTCTTTGCCTCCCAACATTAATTTTTTTTTTTTGTTTGATCTATTTGATTTTTTTTTTGTTGATTTGTCTCGTCCCGTTGATGTTTTATCATTTCTTTGCCTGGCCTATTTGATGATTTATTGTTTCTTTGCCTGGCCTATTTGATGTTTTATTGTTTCTTTGCCTGACCTATTTGATGTTTTATTGTTTCTTTGCCTGGCGTATTTGATGTTTTATTGTTTCTTTGCCTGGTCCATTGGACATTCTATTGTTTCTTTGCCTCTTCTCTATGATGTTTTACCATGTAACTAAGCCAAATCTATTTGTCATTTGATCATTTCTTTGCGGAATCCATTTCATCTCTTGTCTCTTTCAATTCTTCCTTTCTTTGTCTGGTTCACAGGATGTTTTCTTGTTTCATTGCCTCATCTCTTTTATCTGGTCCATTTGATATTTCATGATGTTTATTGACTGATCTATTAGCTATTTCGAATTCACTGATGTTTTTATCGTTTTATTTTTACCGGGTTCATTTAGTATTTTTCTTATGTTTCATTACATGATTTATTCGATGTTTTATTGGGTTTTTTACATAATTCTTTCAATGTTTTATTTATTTCTTTGCATAATTCATTTGATGTTTCTTTGCCTGATTCGTGTAATATTTTAAATATATCTTTGACTGGCCAATGTCTTTTTGTTAACATGACAAGCGTCATTTAAAATACTTTCTAAGAGTATCACGTACGAGTGTAAATCAATATGTCTTTAGTCTGAATGGCAGCTAGTAGTGACTTTATATCTGAAAAATTTATTTTATGACGTTTGCCTTACGGCTATCTAATCTATGACGAAGAGAAAAAATAATTACTAAAGGCAATTTCAGAATTCAGACGAACACGTTAGAAATAAAGAGTTAAAGAGGACTTTAGAAGGAATCGGGTAAAAGGTATAAACCTCTACTCCTGTTCAAAGGACGCAGAGGAGTGTGAACCGGACAGTAAGGGAACCTATCTACTCCTATTTTAGAAGTAGATGCTTATGAAAATTGTGTAGTCTCTGCTTAAAAAGATTTATGCTGATTTTTGAGTGAATATGCCTAATCAAAATTATTAACTTATAAACTCCACATTTATGGAGACATTTTAACCAAATATTTGGAAAATAGAAGATATATTAATAGAAGGAATAAATAAGAAGGTTTAGGATCATTGAGTCCATCATGGAATTTATTGAAGCATTTTGGAATTTAGCATGCAACATTTTATTGCACTTTATTTGAAATATTGTAGAATGTCAATAGGTTTCTCAAGTCCACTAACTGTTATTGCTCTTTCCATTATTAAGGGGATTTTCATTCCTAACCTTTTATTTGAAATATTGTAGAATGTCAATAGGTTTCTCAAGTCCACTAACTGTTATTGCTCTTTCCATTATTAAGGGGATTTTCATTCCTAACCTTTTATTTGAAATATTGTAGAATGTCAATAGGTTTCTCAAGTCCACTAACTGTTATTGCTCTTTCTATTATTAAGGGGATTTTCATTCCTAACCTTTTATTTGAAATATTGTGGAATGTTAACATCTTGATTATGTTATTCTTCTCTCTTCGAATTGTATGTGCTATCTATTTTACTTGTTGCTTCTATTGAAAGTCTTCAAGTGATGTGATTTCTGTTATTTTGGTATACTTCTTTTTTCTAAGATTCTGTAGCGCCTCTCTATAAAGTTGAAAGAAATATGGACCTTTCAGGCTTTATTCTATCTAAGAAAACGATTGTATATGCCACATAAATATTGATTTACCTACGGATATATATGTATCGGGAGAAAAGCAAAAACAGTGAGAGAGAGAGAGAAGCAAAGTTGTATCTGTTGAGGTTAATATCGTTGATTTATTCATAAATAATCTTATAAAGAAAAATGGAGTCGAGGAATGCTTCCCATCTTTTATTAATGCTCGGATGTTTATTATTTTGCGTGGACACGAGTTTGTTTATGAATCCTAACGACTGGCGAGATTTAGAAGGGTTACTTGCAGAGGAAGACCAATGGCGACGATGTCCGCAATCTTATTTCCCGCGACGCTGATGACCAGCGTTTCTTGCCGCGCCAAATGACACCAGGAGGAAATGTCAAACGAAGAACAGCGTCAAAATTTGACGCTTAATTACAAAGAGAAACTGTTAACAATTCTCGGCCTTCTGTACTGAGAACAATTAATTATATGCATATATATACATAAATATACATACATATACATA
>CAHIKZ030005310.1:170000-180000 GCA_903632075.3 Acanthosepion pharaonis
TAGGAGGTTTTGTAGTTTCCCTTCCGAGTTGCCCATCATGGCAGGTGTAATTTACGTATCTTATATTGTTGGTATATTCTCATTGAGATAACTCCTCACTGAGGCACTGGAGACTGTTACGCCCAACATGCTACAGCGTGTTCGGCAAGAGCTGGACTACCGACTTGATGTGTCCCGTGTCGCAAGTGGTGCGCATATTGAACATTCGGGAAGCTTTGTGGGATAGGTTCTAGAATCTAAAGTCTTTTGCTTATCTTGTTCGAATTTTGGTAAATAAATAATATTTTATTGTTCAACATGAAGCCTATTTAATTTCTTTTGTCTGGGATATGTAGTTACGCAGATATTCACATTTTAAATTATGCCAATTTGGGTGTAACTGTATATATATATATATATATATATATATATATATATATATATATATATATATATTAATTGTCTGTTTCGCCTGCGATTAGTACCCAAACATATCGTCGGCTCGTGTTGGTTGTCTTTAAGAAGATCTCATGATCTTGGAGCGATTTCGCGTCAAATTAAGAATTCATTATTCATGACTTTCCATTTTAAGATCGCTTGGCAGAATAACGCGAGGAGATTCTCGAAAGTGAAATAAAAAGTCGAGATAAAGATTGAAAGCAATAAAGTTATTGGTAAGAAGGAAAAATACCAACGTGCATTTCTTACTGGTGAGGCTCCTTATCAGTTTTTAATGAGGAGAGAAGGAAAAAAAAGTAAGGAAACGAAATATTGAACAAGGGAAAAATGGGGACAATAAAAAGACAAGCAGATGAGAAAACATGTCTGGAATAATAGAGGAAGGAAGGAAGGAAGGAAGGAAGGAAGGAAGGAAGGAAGGAAGGAAGGAAGGAAGGAAGGAAGGAAGGAAAGATGGGTACGAAGTTAAGGAAGGAAGGAAGGAAACCAGAGGAAGGAAGGAAGGAAGGAAGGAAGGAAGGAAGGAAGGAAGGAAGGAAAGAATGAAGGAAAGAAAGATGGCTACGAAGGAGTGAAGGAAGGAAACCAAAGGAAGGAATGAAGGAAGGAAAGATGGGAAGGAAGGAAGGAAGGAAGGAAGGAAACCAAAGGAAGGAATGAAGGAAGGAAAGATGGGTATGAAGGAACCAAGGAAGGAAACCAAAGGAAGGAATGAAGGAAGGAAAGATGGGTACGAAGGAAGCAAGGAAGGAAACCAAAGGAAGGAATGAAGGAAGGAAAGATGGGCACGAAGGAAACCAAAGGAAGGAATGAAGGAAGGAAAGATGGGTACGAAGGAAGCAAGGAAGGAAACCAAAGGAAGGAATGAAGGAAGGAAAGATGGGTACGAAGGAACAAGGAAGGAAACCAAAGGAAGGAAACCAAAGGAAGGAATGAAGGAAGGAAAGATGGGTACGAAGGAAACCAAAGGAAGGAATGAAGGAAGGAAAGATGGGTACGAAGGAAGCAAGGAAGGAAACCAAAGGAAGGAATGAAGGAAGGAAAGATGGGTACGAAGGAAGCAAGGATGGAAACCAAAGGAAGGAAAGATGGGTACGAAGGAAACCAAAGGAAGGAATGAAGGAAGGAAAGATGGGTACGAAGAAAGCAAGGAAGGAAACCAAAGGAAGGAAGGAAGGAAGAAGGAAGGGAAGGAAGGAAGGAAGGAAGGAAGGAAAGATGGGTACGAAGGAAGCAAGGAAGGAAACCAAAGGAAGGAATGAAGGAAGGAAAGATGGGTACGAAGGTAGGAAGGAAGGGAGGGATGGAGGATAATGGAAAAAAAAGGAAAAGCAAGAATATCTAAAAACAGAATATAAAATGCAAGGCAAGATGGGAAAGGTTGAAGAGATTAGAAAAAATTTAAATTCTGTCAAAAGGAAAGAAAGAAAGAAAGAAAGAAAAAAAAAGCAAAAGTGAAATACTTTTGAAGATAATAACTAAAGGAACAAGTAAAAAATCGAGAAAATCAAAGGAATGAAAAAAAAGTAAATAGCAAAATTATCAAAATAATAATAAGAAAACAAAAAGAGGAAAATTAAGAATGAAAGAAAAGAAAGAACAAAAAAGAAGGATGGCAAAGGGACGCAATCAAAATGAGAGAATAAAAGAAAGAAAGAAAATCTTTGGAAAAAGAAGAAAAAAGATATTTTAAAAATAGAAAAGAAAATAAGAAAAAGAATGACCAAAGAAAGAAGATAAAAAGAAAGAATGAAAAAAAGTAAATCCGAAATAAAGAGAATGTAAAACGAAAGGAAAAAAACGAAAAGAAAAAAAATAAAAGGGGGAAAAAAAGAAAGAAAGAAAGAAAAAGAAAGTAAAAGAAAAATCGAACAAAGAAATAAAAAACAAAAAGAAAGAAATAAATGAATGTAAAATTAAAGAAAAACGAAAGAAAGAAAAAAGGAAAAGAAAGAAAGAAAGAAAAAGATTGTAAAATGAAAGAAAAACCGAAAAAAAGAAAGGGAAAATGAAAAGAAAGAAAGAAAGAAAGAAAGAAACGAAAGAAACGAACAGAAAGAAAGAAAGGAAAGAAAAACCGAAAAGAAAGAAAGAAAGAAAGAAAGAGAATATAAAATTAAAGAAAGAAAGAAAAGAAACGAAAAGAAAAGAAACGAAAAGAAAGGAAGAAAGAAAAAAGAAAGAAAAAAGAAAGAAAGAAGAAATGTAAAATTAAAGAAAAAACGAAATGGAAGAATGAAATGTAAAGAAAATAATGAAGCAAAATGAAAGAATAAAAACAAAGACTGAAAGTAAACAATAAGCAAGAAAATAGCTAAATTTGACATCCCCGTAAAAAAAAAACTGACGTAAAAGTTGAATGAAAACATTTTAAAAACAATAAAGAAATGAAATAAAAGAAAAAAAGCAACGAAAGATGATGGTAAGGGGTGTAAAGGACACCTGTCCCGTGTTTTAAAAAAAAGTGAATTTTTTCCCATCAAGAACAGACGTCAGTATTTGTGTGGAGACAAATGCAGAAATTTTCAATGCAGAAATTTTCAAGTAAAGGAGTCGTCCAACCGACTCGGATGTTTGATGTTTTACTATATGTCTGATCGTCAGGAGTTGTCTCCCTTCGCTAAGAATCCTGCCTCACTTTCAGCCATACATTCACACACATTCCTCAAATAAGTAGGTCGCTACCTTTCCCTATTTCTCTTTCGCTCAATATACCTCGTGAGGGTTGCATCCCGAGACCTCCTTCCTCATTATGTGTCCATGGAATTTCAGCTGCTCTTTTCCTGATTTTGAGTATAAGTGTTCTTTCTGCTGCCATTTTCTTTAAGACTTCCTTCTTGCTTACTCGTTCCGTCCATAAAATTTTCAGTATCCTTCTGTAAAACCAGAAATTCTGCTGCCTCAAGTTTTCTCCTCAACTGTGAAGAGAATTCGCAACATTCACTTCCATATAAGAGGATTGTCAACAGACAGAAATCCATCACTCTTTTCTTTGTTCTTAACGATTTTCTCCCATTTCTCAGCACTTTGCTTAGTTTGTGTCTTATATACCGTACTTACAAATACTAATGGGTATGTCCCAATCCTCATAAATATGTTCAATATTATTGTAAGTCGGGGTAATATGCTGTTTAAGTAGTCCACCTCTAGCAGTGGTTTACCTACTTCACGCCGCTGGCGAGTATTGTATTTCGTTGACGTTATGAAGATTACCATTTCATTTCCAACCTCCGTTTTTGGTTATTCCTCATTCAGTAATCTTTTCTAGGTTACAACAGTGACCTTCTACCGGAACTTGTACGGGATAAACCTTACTGTAAAAAAAGTAATGGTACTTTGTTTAACGAACTCCCCTGTGGGTGCTTCCGTGAATACTTTAGCCTTGATCTTTTTAAATCATAGGTCAATCGTTATCTATTCTCCTTAAACTACCTCTTAACGTAACCGTTATATACTGTACCTATGAACACTAATCGGTATGTCTCAATCCTCATAAATACGTTTGATATTATTGTAAGTGGGGGTAATATGCTTTCTAAGTAGTCCATCACTAGCAGTGGTTTACCTACTTCACGTCGCTGGCGAGTATTGTGTTTTATAGATGTTATAAGGATTGCCATTTCATTTCCAACCTCCCTTTTGGTTATTCCTCATTCAGTAACCTTTTCTAGGTTATAGCATTTCGGAATGCTTCTTTCGCTTGTCCAACGCGTTTTAAGAACACGGTGTCGCCTTTTCCATATTCTGGTAAAACGCTCCCCAGATATTTAAACTTCTGTACTTGCTTGATGTTTATATCTCCATTTTGTAACTCGTATTTTGGGCTTTTTTCTCTTGCCAATAGCCATATTTTCTGATCTTCTTGCAGTTGATGGTTAGCCCCTTTTTCTTACTTTCTTCAACAGTCCTGTCGAAGAGGCTCTGCAGTTTCCTTTCCGAGTTAGCCATCAACGCAGTGTAATCTACATATCTTAGATTGCTGAGATTACGCCCGCCCATAATAAATCCTGATGGCGTCTCAAGTTCCACCGGAACAGCTTCTTCCCGCGGAACACTGCTCTGTGGAACCGACTCCCAAGAAGATATTTCTTCGATCATTACAATCTTAACCTGTTCCAGGCTAGAGTTAACCGTTATCCACTAAACCTATCTGCACAAATTGCCCCTGGTTATGTTCCCGTCCTATCCATATAAACAAACTACCCCTTAAGGCAACTGTTATATACTGTACCTATGAACATTAATGGGTATGTTGCAATCCTCATAAATACGTTGGACACTATTGTAAGTGGGGGTAATATGCTAAGTAGTTCCCCACAAGCAGTGGTTTACCTACTTCACGCCGCTGGCGAGTATTGTATTTTGTTGATGCTATAAAGATTACCATTTCATTTCCAACCTCCGTTTTTGGTTATTCCTCATTCAGTAATCTTTTCTAGGTTACAACAGTGACCTTCTACCGGAACTTGTACGGGATAAACCTTACTGTAAAAAAAGTAATGGTACTTTGTTTAACGAACTCCCCTGTGGGTGCTTCCGTGAATACTTTGGCCTTGATCTTTTTAAATTATAAGTCAATCGTTACCTATTCTCCTTATTCTCAGAATCTCCACTTCTTACCACCTTCTCTTCCACACATATCTCACAATCTCATTCATAAAGGGTGTTTCATTAAGACGGATCAAAGTAATAAATAAATAAATCAATGTTATTGGTAAAAATTTATTTATTTCTTTATTGGATCATGTTATTTAAATCATGGCAATTATGTGTGAAAAATAACATTGCCCAAATATCCACCAAGGCACACCTCCACTCGATGGTCAAAATTTTTGATGACGTCTCTGCATAGTTGTTCTTCAATCTCACCAATATGCCTTATTATCTCATCCTTCAGCTGTTGAATTGTTGTTGGCTTGATGGCATAGACCTTACTTTTGAAGGGAGAAATCTAAAGGCGTCAAGTCGCACGATCGTAGTGGCTAATTAAATTCGCTGTTTCGAGAGATGATGCGACCTGGGAACTTCTCATTATATGTCTGTTTGAACGTCCATTTTCATAATAGGTTTTGATAAATTTAACACGTTGTTTGATTGTTAATCTTTCCATGGTTAAAATTACCAAAGACTTAAGTTGTTAATTCTAAAAGAAAAAGAAAGACGCTTAAACTTAATTCACGTTTAAAAATCGGTCCAAGTTATTCGAACACCTTTTATTTACCGATATAACTGTAACCGTCTAACTTGAGTGTCTTTCGAGCCTTGTAATGGGTGAAATTTAGTATAAAAAACGTGGTTTTGTAATCATTTTAAAACCTTCTACACGTGAGCTGACTACTCATTTAACATGACACCAAACACATATCTCTTGTTATTTAGCATAATTGTTAGTCATTATTAAAAACGTTTCTTTTTCTGAAGAGAAAAGACATTTAGATTTCTTCTGTTACTCTTTCGTCCTCTTCTCGGTTATGCAACATCACGTGAGCAGAGCGAAGTCAAGTTGAAAGCGGCATGCAGATAAGATAATAACAATTTGATGCAGACGAGAGTTCTGGAGTTCTTTCTGTCACCGCTCAGCTAATCTATTTCTTATTAAC
Source organism: Acanthosepion pharaonis (assembly GCA_903632075.3). Lineage (NCBI taxonomy): Eukaryota > Metazoa > Mollusca > Cephalopoda > Sepiida > Sepiidae > Acanthosepion > Acanthosepion pharaonis. The sequence goes on from CAHIKZ030005310.1 coordinate 176,039, forward strand.
GTCTGGGACCAGGAAGGCAACTGTGAGTGTTAGATATTTATAACTAATATTAACATGACCCTTACAAATTCTAAATTGAGAGCCAAAAGTTGGTATAAACAAGAAGAACAATTTTGAATTGCAGAATTTCTTTTATTTATCAGGCACGCAGGCAACGCCATTTATCATTTATATCATTTCCAATCGGGATAATGTCTTCATCTTTGTTGTTTGCATCAAAACGTTTCAGCCTTAAAGCTATCTTTATTATTTCCTTTAAAAGCACAAGAAATATGGGTTGACCTCTTCAAATTCTTCACCCAGGGTACGCCACGAAAGGCCATCGGAGTCAATTTGAAAATGATAACAATCTGACTTCCCATACAAAAAAAAAGCTATATCACATCCTTTCCATCACTTTCCAGCCACTGTATTTTTTTATTTATTTATTTTTTTAAGCGTTTCACCCCAAGCAAGGCGGGAAGCCACTAGGACGCAAGGGGTTACAGAAGATTTGGAGCAAGATCAGATAGGAGTTATAGAGGAAAGGATGAGGAGAAGGGTAGTGGAAAGATCAAGGCAACTGGAGACGTCGATTGACATTATATTTGAATAGTTGGAGATTATAGCTATCAGGGAAACTGGAATAGGGAAGGGAGTACCACAGGCGAGAGGTGCGAGAGGTGCGAGACATGAAGCTATTGGAGTAGAAGAGACGGCTACATTTAACAGTTTCGACAGTGAAAGAGTGAAAGCGTAGGGCGCTTGAATTCATGAAGTCTGGGAACCAGCGAATGCAGCTCCTCAGAGCAATTACCATGAAAGTATTTGTAAAAAAGACAGAGAGAGGCGACGGCGCGTCTGTAAGAGAGCGACTGTAGACGAGATGCCAGAACAGGGCCAATTATATTGCATATCCGCCTCTGAGCTTATCAAGAACGAGGCAAACAGAAGGGGCTCCAGGACCATATATGGCAGCAATACTCCATGCAAGGGCGATTTGTTGATTTGTAGATCTGGAGGATCGATTCCGGGAGAAAATTTCTGGCGCGGCAATAGGAGCCAACTATCCTTGCGGTGGACGAAGCAATTTACTCTTATTACTAAAATCGCAGACAAAGGAGGTTGTGTGTTATCCCCACATAGCTTCGACACTTTCGACAACAGTTAGAGTACGTTGTTAAACGCCTATAAAAAATGAGACACTTCCGGTCTTCGCTCTCTTGTCGCTCTTTTACTTCTTGTATGCAGCGGAAGTGACAATGCCAACCTGAACCTTGTTACCGCGCGTAGGGATACCTTCTCCCTTAGCGCAGTGGTTCTCAAACTTTTTATCCAATGCACCCTTTTCACCATATGTCAGAATATCATCCCCCACTTCTTTAAAAAAAAAAGACTTTTAGATATTTGAAATTCACTTAAAAACGCTATGTACTTTAATTCCTACACAATATAATTATATTGAAGTCTCTTTTTTTATCAGTTGTCTGAACTTAATCATTTTTCCTCCGTGTTTTCCATATCCAGGTCTTTATAGATTAATGCATGCATCGCTCCTTCACAGTCACCCTATGAAGTGTTCTGCCTACCCATGCATATATTCTATGAGCATTTCAAATATGAAGACGGTTTAATTTGAAAACTTACATCCGCAGAAAGTCTGCTTACATGACTTTAAATACAAAAAAAACTTTCTTGCAAAATTATAAATAAATCCCCCAGAGATCCATCCTTGGCCCTACCCTGTTTTTATTTTTCTTTAATGACCTTCCCGATGATATCATCTCTCAGCTTGGTATCTACGCTGATGACACAAACATTTACTCTTGTCTCGATAGTAAAGGCTGATCAGTCCGACAAGGTCAAAGTGGCAGCCGATGTCCAAAACGACTTCAAGTGGGTCGTTAACTGGGGGCAAAAGATGGCTTGTTCATTTTAACGCCTCCAAAACTAAAACTCTCTCTATAGATTATCTGAGAGGTTCCGTTCTGCCTTCCATCAGTATGGCTGATGCTAACCTCCAGGAAAATGACTCGCTGCGTCTTCTTGGGCGAACCTTCTCAGCTGGCATGAAGTGGAAAGACTTTATTGAATCCATTGCTTGGTCAGCTGATAAGAAAGTTAGTTCACTGTGCCGTGCGAGACAACTTTTCCCTCCAGAATCCATCTTACATATCTATAAGTCTACCATTTGTCCATGCTTAGAATATTGCTGTCACATATGGACCGAGGTCTCTTGAGATCCTTGATAAAATCCAAAGAAGAATCAGCAATATTATTGGTCCTGATCTGGCGCATCGGCTTCAGTCACTTTTCCAACGTCGTAAGATTGCTTCACGTTTCTATAAATACTTTCATGATGAATGTGCGGATGAGCTCTTCGCTATGGTGCCTAGACGTTTTTAATTTAAGCGCAATACAGACTGGCGTCAAGACCTCATCAATTAAGAGTGGAGTTAACTAGATGTGACCCTAAATTCTATGCTAACAGTTGTTTTTCTCGCCAGTGGAACTCCATTCCGGTTCCAAGCTTTCCAGCTAACTTTAATCTGCAAAAATTTAAATGCAATGTCAATCGCTATCTACTGTCCTCCAGATTACTCTTTCCTTTTCGCGCTCATTATTAATGTTTGTTGTAATTTAGTGAAGGTTACTGAATAGGATAATCACACGAAGGTTGGTAATGAACGATAATACGAAACAAACAAAAATAAGATTCATAAACGGCGCGGAACTAGTCAACTGTTAGAAGTGAGTCAAGTGAATTCCACAGTGAATCTCAAACTGCAGGATATGTACCAACCGCCCCACGCGTTAAGATGTGGCAAAAGGCCAAATTTAATGTGGGATATCCGAGCCCGCAGGCTCGGCCAAAAATTTCCCGTAGACCCCGTATAACACTGTTAGCTGTTTCCTGAGACGAGACTCTGCCCTTCGTCATAGCCTCGTCTGGGGATCCTCTCTGCCCGGAGGCAGACAGTTTGACCAGCACAGTTGGAAACGAATCTTCGACTGCAGGATATCTACCATACGCCCCACGTGGTCAGATGTGGCACAAGGCCAAATTTAATGTGGAATACCGAGCCCGTAGGCTCAGCCAAAATTTCTCCTTATACCCCATATAAAACGGAGTCGGTTAGCTATTTCCGGAGACGTGACTCTTCCCTTCGACATAGCCTCGTCTGGGGATCTTCTCTACCCGGAGGCAGACAGTTTGGCCAACACAGCTGGAGACCTACATACAATATTTACTACAGTATTTATGTTAATGGAAACATACCCATTATCGTCCGTAGCTATTCTGCAACAATGTTTCTGTTCCTAATTCTTCCACAACCTCTAACCCCTTCTGGTTTTACTGCCTTGCATGGGGTGATACCGATTTTAAAAAATGCAGTTTTAAATTTTGCGACGATAATTGAAAACTTACTTACGATATTAATTTTGACGTTGAGTACTTACAAACGCCATTATATCTGAGGGGAACGTCCTAACAACTATCCTATGATGTTTCGTTAGGGAAAGATGCTCCATTTAGTAAATGTCATTATTCATAATTTACAGAGAAAAGGGAGTACGGCCATATTGATTTAGGGACGTTGGCATGCAGTTCCAGTTGTCTGTGAGTCTTTTGATCATTAACCACTTCGCTTATCTCTTTGAGTAAAGAGAATCGCCTGGCGTAGATTTGTGCAAATGAGCCGGCATTTAAGAGTTCACTGGCGTATATCTATATGTGTAGGATCACGTGCCTGTAAATAAAACTGTCTTCGTCTGCGGTCAACTTTCTGAACTTACACAGAAACATGGCGAATTTATCAATTCCTGCAATAAATATGAATTAGCTAAAATAGCATTCCGGCAAGTCAGCGATACTTCGAACAAAGTGAACATATATGTTGGACTTTTGAGAATATATATATATATATATATTACTTAAAACGTTATTTTTAGTGGATACCCGTGTCTGAAATAGACGCCTC
>CAHIKZ030005310.1:187500-207500 GCA_903632075.3 Acanthosepion pharaonis
TCATGTTTCTCAAAGCCTTGAATTGGATAAAAATAGGTGTTGCAAGGATTATAGACGTCTTTACAAAACCAGGTCAATCGATTCGGAGTTATTGCGACACACAGCAAAATATCCATTAACCTTGAGCTGACTATCAAGATTGTAATTTGAATCAATGGAATTTCATTGACTTTATGAAAAGCGTCTTGTAATGAATGAATTTAACATTTTATGCTGCATTGCTTTTAAGTGGACATGCCTCTTGCTCTGGATTGGAGACTTTATTTGGTAGTAGGAGTGTCGGAGTTAGTTCCTCCTTTAGTTCGTTAACCCTTTCACCAGGGGTCTCTCTCCCCTGGCTATAAATACTCGCTGACCCTTCGCCTCTTCCTCTTTTTCTTCGGGCTTTCCGCCTTACCACCTCGCAGATGTGAATGCTCACAGATACAGCGTTTCCCAAATGCTGGGAACACGCTAAGAATATTACACGTACATACGAACACTCACCACAACACACACACATAATATTCACCACACACACTCTGCCCATGTAACTGTCCATCTAACTTGTAACCTTTCTTGTTATTAATACATATATTTGTTTACATATATTTATCGGTCTTGTGTTTGTTTTTCTTTGTCTTCTTTAGACTTAATTAAAGTCCAACTTTCTCATGTAGTTGGACCGGCTAGAAGAATTTTTAACATACGTGTATTCATCTACTTATCCTCAACAACATTGCCATGACACGAAACTCTACATAATGGTAACCTCGCCGATACGGTCCCCTACACGAGTAGTCGCTGATGAGCAATGGTTAACATTCTGATATATCAGACCATTACCTCAAGTGCTCTGCCTGGGTATGACGATAAACTACATCCGGCAGCAAAGCCTCAGGTTTTGAGAAACTTGGAACCACCTCTTAATTGCTGTTGTTCCCAGGTCCAGCAGCGGTTATGGTCTCAAATATGGGCAAATAAATAGTAACCCCCAAACTGGGGTCAAAACACTCAGTTATGTGCCGTGCGTGATACACACTTAGGCGATCATGTATCTTTCGATAAATGACTGACGAGGCAGATTTTTTCCCGCAGTAGGTTTCCATTTCTTTCTGCGGTAGACAATTTGCCATCCAAGGCTATAGAACCCGACCTGTCCTGCTATTTAACCATAGCTGGCGAGTGGGAGAAGAAGAGGATTCATACCTAAGTAAGTGAATGTAATGGATTCAACTGGAATTTGAACTCGGCTCTCCGATTCCTCAGTCCGAGCCGCTATCCATTACTCAACCGTGTCAAAACGCTATGAAAGTATAAAAATACATTTTTATAGTAATACCAGCAATACATCTTCATAGTAAAAAAATTACCAGCATTACATTTTTGAAAAAAAATATTACCAACAATACATTTTTGTAAAAGAAATTACTAATTCCCCCCGTCCCAACTAAATTCCGGCATTAAATGAACCCTAAGGAGCTGATATGGCGCTAAAAAAAAAAAAAAAAAAAAAAAAAGCACATGAGCTGATAATTTCCTGGCTCGACGGAGAACGACCTGAACACCGTAAAAATCTAAATATTCTACCCAAGTCTCAACATACTGGGAATATCATTTCTGAAGTTTCTTGAAGACATTCATATGGATAACAACCATGGCACCGAACCGTTTCGAAACGCATAACCTATCAACTGTATACAACCGCTTTCACAAAATTACTTCGTGCCTGTAGGTCTTAGAAAAAAAGGCCTCGATTCTTCCCACCACGCGGACTCAGAATTACAATCGAAGAACTTTACTATATAACAGACGAAGAGAAGAGCAGATGCCAGTAATACATGAAAGTTCACAGATTATAAAGAAACGGCATCTGTGGAAAGTTATGATTGTGTTGTTGGGCTCACCCCTTTTTACATAAGATGGACTCGTCCAAATTATACTTATACTGACAGAGAGACTACCTGCAGTTGAGTTACGTCGCGATACAGTCTCGACGTCTGTCGAACTCTCTGCTTTGGCAGGAGGAACCAGGACGAAGCTTTGCCGAAGGACAAAAGTTTCGTCGGAAAAGGAACAGGCCCTGAACCCGTCTAGGCGGGTTCAAAGATATTTTTGGCCGAGCCTACGGGCCCGGAGAAACCCACTTTAAACTCGGCCTTGTGCCACATATATTCCTCGTGGCTGGGATGGTAAATATCGAGATACGTTGAGATACGTTGAGAGATACGGAGACAGACACAGGGTGTTCTCAGAGAGTTATTCAAGAGTCCAGAGAGAGAAAGAGAGATGATTACGGCTTTACTTACAGAGACTTGTACATATACTTTCTACTAACCCGCATCCCTGGACTACTAATCTTCACTTCAAGTCTGTATTCTTACGGTTAATACACTTATTTTTCTGTCTCAATTACTGGCGTTGTTTCTTTATTTGTGCAGGATTCCATTCACGGAATCCACAATAGATTGCTTACAACTTGACATGACATTAAAAAGAATTCCACGATAAAGATGAAAAGTCTGTGGTTTACGAATAAAAAAAGGTACTAACTAATGTTAGTGTACCGATATTTTTAATGGCCTAGAAAAAATATAAATAAACATGTCCGTTTGTTGAGTGACTGGCAGAAATAGTTAAGAGCTGAAGAACGATTCCTTCTTTGAATATAGGAAATAATAATAAGAATATTGGAATGGATGCCATCATTAATCGCGACCGTCAGTCCAAGAGATGTCGAATTGTTTAAGAAGTATCATTTCCTGCGATAAAATTCTTTCTTATCTGTCTATATTTCTGAGATGAAGTATTATATACACTATTTACATTATTCAGGCTATTGTCTCCTAGGAGACACATGGCACAGTGGATAAAGTCGTTAGTTAGATTCAGGGTCAGGACCCAAAGAGTTGTGAGTTCAATACCCGGTTAAGGCAGTGGAGAACTTGGAGAGGGGAATTAACAGGAGATAACTGATATCCATTAAAACATGACACGTGGAACTAAAGCAGTCTACCCCAGTAAGCGAAATAAAGGGTTCAGTTCGAACCACCTGGAGAAGGTCGGGGCGTCCAACGTCCGAAACGTTGCAATATGGCGACAAAGATTAGGACAATAGTCCGAATAATGTAAATAGTGTAAAATTCTTTCTTTCTTGTTATTGGCCATGTCCTTTCAGGACGTAGGCGATCATGGCTCTCCACCTCCCTCCTACCCTTGTAGCTCTCAACAAGTTCCTTCCCTCTGCCACCTCCCCCAGACCACGTCCTGCCATCCACTTAAACCCGCTAGGTATGTCACGCGTTGTTTTGCATTTTCTCTCTTTCCCCTCTATTCGACCTGTGAGTATCAGATTCTCCAGGCCCTTCTTCCTCATTATGTGTCACAAGAACTTCAGCTGCCTCATTCTGGTGTTAAGTGTAAGCCTGCTCCTTGTTTGCATGCTCTCTAAGACCTTATCGCTGCTCACACGTACGGTCCATGATATCCTTAGCATCCTTCTGTAGAACTACATCTCCGTCGGCTCGAGTCTCTTCTTTATCTTTGAGGAAATCGTCCAGCATTCACTGTCGTAAAGAAGGACAGATGTCACGTAACAGCTCTGTATTCTTTTCTTTGATACCTCCTGTCTCGTAATACTCTTCCCAGCTTTTCGAATGTGTCCTTGGCCCTCCCGATACGTCTACGGATCTCATTGTCGCAGATACCGTCCTCTGTCAAGACGCTTCCCAGATATTTAAACTTCGGCGTCTACTTGATTCTAGTGTTCCCGACCTGCAATTTGATTAGCTTGTGCGTCCGGTAGATATTCAGATATTTCTTTCGATAAACAGTCAGCTGTCCGAAAATAATGATTATGTTTACTCTCTGTTTCTTCCAAATAAATCAATATCATAAATAAAATGGAAAATAAATAAAATGTTATTTTATTATATTTAAGTAAACCAATGTAGTCTACAGAATAGAGAGGAAATGAAAAAAAAAACATTGAAAAACACCTGAAATTCCTAGCGTATATAATGAGAAAAGAGGGCTTAGAAAATTTGACACTTACAGGACATATTAAAGGAAAGAGAAACAGAGAAAAAAAAGATAAACGACCTAGCAAGCTTGTGTAAACGGTTGGCAGAACAGGATTTAGGAGAGATCACAAAAAGACAATTCACAGGAAATTGTGGAGAGCGATGATCGGCAACTTCCTAACATCCCTGCCCCCCCCCCCACATCAGCATGGTTGATGCTCGTCTCCACCAGCACGTCTCACTGCGCCTTTTTGGCCTCACGTTTTAAACTGACTTGAAGTGGAACAACTACATTGAATCAATAGTTGCATCTACTGCAAGGAAAGTTGGTTTACTGTGTCGTGCCAAAAGGTATTTCTCGTCAGCGTTCATCTTACGCATCTAAAAATCTACCATTCGTCCTTGAATTGAATACTGTTGCCATATCTAATCTGGTGCCGTTCATCTCGAGGTTCTCGACAAAATCCAAATATGGATATGCAATGAATTGGCTTATGAATTGTTTTGAAGGTTATGAATTGGCTTCTCGACTTCAGACATTCTCTCACAGACTTAATGTGGCCCTGTCTTTTCTACAAATTTTTCATGGCTACTGCTCTGACGAGCTTTTTTTTCCCTAGTGCCCCGACTGCATGAATTTAAGCGTGCTACTTGGTTGGTATCTAGGTCCCAACCATTTACTGTTGAAATTGTTAAATGTAACTGCATCTTCTACTCCAACAGTTTCTTTCCTCGCACTTCTCGACATAGGAACTCCTTTCCTCTCACATTCTTCCATGATAATTACAATCTTCAAAAATTTAAATGCAATGTCAATCGCCATCTTCTGTTGCCTAGATCCCTGTCCTTTTTTTTCTTTCCCTTTATCCCCTACACCTACTCTTTTCTCTCCCTTTCACTCCCAGTAACCCACTGTGTGCTAGTGGCATGCTTGGGATGAAATGCTTCAAAAAAGAGACATGGTACATAGAAAAAATAAAGTGAAAAATTAATAACGATTTCCTTGTACTGTATTTACAGTATGCAAATCATAGTAACGTGCAGATTAGAGACCTGGTTTTCAAACTTCATTATTATATTCACTGTTCCGTACACTATTGCATCGAATAAAAAAAAAAAAAAAGCGTTAAAATGGTGCAAAACGGACATTAAAATATATGTCGTATACAACTTCTCACTTAGCGACCAACTGGTTGGAACTTTTGTTAAGTGAGGTGTGACCACACTTACAAAAGAGCAATGTCGTGTATGAATATACTTGCCCACTCGGAGACTATTATTTCTCTTTAAATTAAAAAAAAAAAAGTTTTATATAGGATATACTACAACGACATTCTCACGGAGACTCACTTGCAACCGACCAGACCATAGTGCCATCAGACAATACATTAATAAGCAGCATGTGGATCATATAACATTAGAGAGCTAACTCACAAACAATACAAAAATAATAGCAAAATCAAAAAAGACTTATGATCCTTGAAGCAACACTTAAACAATTAAAACAACTATCAATAAATAAAAAATAATTACATTTAAAGAGCCCGTATCCTGTGACAACACTCTCTTTACCTACCTTGATGATGATTTAAGATAAACGAAAGCTAGAACCATATTATTTTTCTTCCGAAATAATGTTTGGACAATCTCTGATGGAATTCTCTGCTGGTCTGAGAAGGATTATTCGTAATTTAAAAAAAAAAAGTCAATCATTAAAATTAACCGACACAAAATATCTTTTGTTTTTAATAGTGTTTTGCCTTAAAGAACACCTGCTGCTTAAATACGTATATATGTCTGTGTAGATAGATAGATAGATAGATAGATAGATAGATAGATAGATAGATAGATAGGCAGACAAATATATATACGGACTGAGATAGATAGATAGCTAGATAGATAGATAGATAAGCAAACAAATATATATATACGGACTGAGATAGATAGATAGATAGATAGATAGATAGATGAATAGATAGAATAAGCAAACAAATATATATACGGACTGAGATGAATAGATAGATAGATAGATAGATAGATAGATAGATAGATAGATAGATAAGCAAACAAATATATATATACGGACTGAGATAGATAGATAGATAGATAGATAGATAGATAGATAGATAGATAGATAGATAAGCAAACAAATATATATACGGACTGAGATAGATAGATAGATAGATAGATAGATAGATAGATAGATAGATAGATAGATAGATAAGCAAACAAATATATATATACTGACTGAGATAGCTAGATAGCTAGATAGATAGATAGATAGATAAGCAAACAAATATATATACGGACTGAGATAGATAGATAGATAGATAGATAGAAAAGCAAACAAATATATATATACGGACTGAGATAGATAGATAGATAGATAGATAGATAGATAGATAGATAGATAGATAAGCAAACAAATATATATACGGACTGAGACAGATAGATAGATAGATAGATAGATAGATAGATAGATAGATAGATAGATAGATGAAAGAGAGAGTGAATTCATACTTGTTGATCTTCAGCAAGCATCATTGTGTGCACATTCAAGGGAAATAATCTCGCCTCTTTCACGCACGTACACGCTCAGATTCATGCATTTAGGGAACAGGTCGAGCGCATGCGCAAACAAATATTAAATGAAAAGCACCAGAAGAGTGAGTCATTGGCCCTCGCTTTTGTCAGTTCCCCACCCATTCTCACTCCTGATTCTCTCCAACGCGGGTTTTCGCTTTTTTTATCCTCCTCATTGTACTTCCCCACCCACTTTTCATTCCTCTCTCGTTTGCTTCTTCTTGGTTCACTTGACTGAATGATTAAAGCTCAGATTGATTAGCCAGCGGCTTCGAACAGAAAAGAGCAAAGAAAGAAAGAAAGAAAGAATGAATGAATGAATGAATGAAGGAATGAAGGAATGAATGAATGAAGGAAGGAATGAAGGAATGAAGGAATTTATCGAAAAGATTAAAGTAATAGGCGAAAACAAGAAAAATGGAATAAATCGAAATCAAACATAAAAAAGACATTCCAATACGAGAGAAATAAATATGATCACCGATATTAAAATATTATTAAGTCATCTAACGGAGAGGGGGGAGCTTAAGAAGAAGAAAAATGTACGAAAGAAAGAAAGAATGAAAGAATATGAAGACTTGATAGTGTGTTACAATGAAAAGAATGAAAGAATCGTTATGAAGACATGATACTAAAATATAATGAAAACCGATAAGCGGGGAAAGAAAGAAAGAAAGAAAGAAAAAAAGAAAGAAAGAAAGAAAGAAAATGAAGTCTTAATAATGTGATGGAATCAAAAGAAAGAAAGAAAGAAAGAAAGAAAGAAAGAAAGAAAGAAAGAAAGAAAAATATGAAGTCTTGATAATGTGATGGAATCAAAAGAAAGAAAGAAAGAAAGAAAGAAAGAAAAAAAAGAAAAAAGAAAGAAAAATATAAGTCTTGATAATGGATGGAATCAAAAGAAAAAAAGAAAGAAAAGAAAGAAAGAAACAGAAGTTTTAATAATATAATGGAATCAAAAAAAAAAAAGAAAGAAAGAAAGAAAGAACATGAAGTTTTAATAATGTAACGAAATCAAAAGAAAGAAAGAAAGAAAGAAAGAAAGAAAGAAAAAAGAAAGTAAGAACAATATGAAGTCTTGATAATGTGATGGAATCAAAAGAAAGAAAGAAAGAAAGAAAGAAAGAAAGAAAGAAAGAAAGAAAGAACATGAAGTCTTAATAATATAATGGAATCAAAAGAAAAAAAGAAAGAAAGAAAGAAAGAACATGAAGTTTTAATAATGTAATGAAATCAAAAGAAAGAAAGAAAGAAAGAAAGAAAGAAAGAAAGAAAGAAAGAAAAAAGAAAGAAAGAACAATATGAAGTCTTGATAATGTGATGGAATCAAAAGAAAGAAAGAAAGAAAAGAAAGAAAGAAAGAAAGAAAGAAAGAAAGAAAGAACATGAAGTTTTAATAATGTAATGAAATCAAAAGAAAGAAAGAAAGAAAGACAGAAAGAAAGAAAGAAAAATATGAAGTCTTGATAATGTGATGGAATCAAAAGAAAGAAAGAAAGAAAGAAAGGAAGAAGGAAAGAAAGAAAGACAGAAAGAACAATATGAAGTCTTGATAATATGATTGAATCAAAAGAAAGAAAGAAAGAAAGGAAGAAAGAAAGAAAAAAAAGAAAGAAAGAAAAGAAGGAAGGAAGTCTATATAATATTGAAATATAAAGAGAATGGAACAGAATAGAAAAGAAATTTAAGGGACACTTGCCTTAGAGACAATGAGATAAAGAATGTCAACAAACAGACCGAGGGAAAAGCAGAAGGAAAAGAAAAAGAAGCGGGTGCACAGGTACAAGTGAAATCGAAGTCATTGCCATGTTAGTTTTGACGCAAGTCAATCTGGTGTGTGCTAAGTTCAGCGTTGATCTTCGTTTGGCATGCGTAATGAGGCTATAGGCGCAAGATGGCCGACAGCAATGGGCGACAAGCGAGGGTTGCGGCCGCCCTGTTGACGATGAGGTTGTTAACTATTAATAAAGAACGCTCACACTCGGGGCAGTAAATGTTGGCTACTGAAAATAGAACTGACACATAGATAGGTGACTGGAGACAGCATTTCTGCCTTCTCCTGTTGCAGCCTACGTGTGCACTCACTGGGCATGATTTGGGTGCAAGTCACGTGATTACGTATGCGCATGCAAGCTAACAGACTTCCATACGCATATATCTATGAGAATATTTCTTTTTACTCCTATGTATATACAGAAAAAAATATTAAGAGATGTCCTTGAGAAAAAAAAACAAAAGAATGTTGAATATTTTTTAAAAGCATTTCACCGCAAGCAAGGCGGGAGTGCCACTAACACGCAGGGGGTTGCAGAGAGTGGAGAGCAAGAGTTAAAAGGCGTGATAGAGGAAAGGATGAAGAGAAGGACGGGGAATTAGATCAAGGCATCTGAAGATGTCGATTGACATTGCATTTGAATAGTTGGAGATTATAGCTATCAGGGAAGCAAGTAAGAGGAAGGGAGTTCCACAGACGGGAAGTGCGAGACATGAAGCTATCGGAATCGAAGAGACAGCTACATTTAACCGTTTCGACAGTGAAAGGGTGGGACCGAAATGCCAACCTAGTAGCACGTTTAAATTCATGCAGTTTAGGAACCAGCGATTTACCGTGAAAGTATTTGTAGAAAAGACAGAGGGAAGCGACGGCATGTTATTGAATATTTAATCTCCTCTGTGGCAATTAATGTTGGACAATATTCTCTCAAAGATGAAGAATTCTGAGAACTCTTTGAACAGAACGTGAGAACAAGAATGAAGTTTTAAGGGGAAGAGGAGCTACAATGAAACCACTGATAAAAATAAGAAAAACGACAACTGAAGTTACCTTTGAATATAATGAGGATAGAAGACTCGGAGAAGTTAACACTCATAGTATATACAAGAGAAGCAGAGGACATAGGCAATAGAAGAAACGAAAGATTCAAAGATTTGTTGGAACTGCTCAGCAAGCTGACATATTAGGGGATATTAGAATAATTAAGAATCTGTACAGGCAGCAAACCGTCTGTACTAGATATAAAAGATAGAAAGTGGTGTGAGACAAGGATGTGTCTTCTCATTGGACTTATTCAGCCTATACAGCGAGGCGATTCTGAGAGAATTAGGAGTCCTACCAGGATTCATTATTGGCGCCCACATTCATTCTTAACATAAGATATGAAGATGACACAATGTTGATAGCAGATATGGAAAGAAAACTACAAAAGCTGCGAGAGAATGCAGTGAAGGAAAGCGAGAAGAAAGGACTAAAGATAAACTGCAAGTAGACAGAATGCATAGTTGTTAGCAAAAGGATGAGCCCAAAATGCAATTTACAAATCGGAGATAACAAATTCAATAAGTACCAATATTTAAATATCTGGGAAATTTTCTAACAGAAGACGGAAAGTGCGAGACTGAAATCCGAAGACACATTGGGATAGCCAAAGATGCATTCCAAAAGCTAAGCAAAGTATTAAGAGACAAAAAAACTTCGTTAGAAAAAAGAAAAGAGTACTGAACTGCTATGTGATATCTGTCCTCCGATATTGCATTGAATGCTGGATAATCTCCTCAAAGATGTGGAAGAGACTTGAGGCAACAGATATGTGGTTCTACAGAATGATGCTGAGGACAGCATGGACCGAACATGTAAGCAACGATGAGGCTTTAGATAAAATGGTAAACAAAAAGGAAATTGCAAAAAGACATTGCATGGTTGTAAGTAAAAGAATAAACCCAACATGCAAATCACAGATCGGAGATACCAAAACGACCTTTTAAAATATATCTCTTGAGATTTTCATGCGATTCATGATTCAAAATCTAACTAACCATTCTGCATTTCTTTCCTCCTCGAAAGAGTTAGGATTTCTCAGTCATTTTGCATGATGTTTTAAAAGCATATGCAACAATCTACTTGGGCGTCTAGTCAATCCCTGTTGGAGACGCCTGCTCAGGCATAGTTGTATTTGTTCAACACCCATAGAGGTAACTTGTAGTTTATACTGAAACTATGCTGAGCGGACCTTAGTTACAGTTTCTGGGGGAGAGCGCATAATATAGATTGATCATCAGTTTGAACAAGGCCAGTACACTCAAAACCTCGGTCACGATGACTTGTAACTTCGTGTTAGCGCAAACCACAACGGTTTCCAAACACTACCGTCTACCCAATTTCACTTACAAGGCTTGAGTCAGCCTGAGGTAGAGCCTTTTCTACACTTCCCAACGGTTTTGTATTTTGAGCCCACCTCTCCAGTCCGATAACATCAAGAAGACATCTCTATCGATGATGAGATCTGAACCGGAGTCTCTTAGAAGGAAAACGAATATTCGAACCATATATATATATATATATATATATATATATATATATATATATATATATATATATTAATGCATGTTTCATTAAATGATATAGATAAGTTTTGTCTATTTATTTTAAGCAAATTCCTTTCATATCGTCTAATAAACTTAATAACATCATCATTGAAAGACGAAAGAAAATCACCATATTGATACATCCTATCTAAGCTTTCCGCTTACATAAGCCATCATCAAAGATGACAAGTACATTACAATAAATTAAACGATACACGGACATAGCAACAATGATAGTCTGTTTTGTTTGCATGGAAGATTTCCAAGCAATGACAAACTCGTGCATATGAGCCGCTGGAAGCGAAAATCGCACCGCCGCCTATGACATCACATATGACCACGTGGGAGTGAAAACGAGAAGTGTTAATTATGGGAAGTCATTGGTTTAAACCAATGGCTTCTGTTATCAGTTAGAGACATTTAACTATATTTGCGGAGTTTTCATAGTTTACTTTGTTCAGGTTAGATTTCATTACTGTTTTATGTATATGGCTTCAAGAATTTTTAGTTTTTTCTTTATTGTTTTTATGTTTAAGTATAGTTGTGTCGAAAGCTTAGATAGGATTAAAACATTTATCAACATGGTGATTTTTTTCGTCTTTCAATGATAATGTTATTAAGCTTATCAGACGATATGAAAGGAATTTGCTTAAATAAATGACAAAACTTATCTATATTATTTAATGAAACATGCATTAATGAAAAAAAATGCTGCCTAAATACATATATATATATATATATATATATATATATATATATATATATATATAGTCAGACTAATGAGCCAGACAGACCTACCAAGGTTTCACCTAAGCGGATCGTCAGGGAAAGCTGACTAGATCTGCTCTACGGTTGTATTGAGCTCTTTTTAGTTAGTTGTTTACTCGTGTCGTTTTTTTTTCTTTGGGCTTTGAACCTGTATCTGTGCGATTTTTTTCGACAGACTTTCATGTTCCTGGCTCTTTCTTTTTTTAAAAACCCTTTTTTCCTTCGGGATTGATTTGATTATTGGCAAATCAAAAATTCGAAGGTTTTTCGAGACGAGTATAGTCACCTATATATATATATATATATATATATATATATATATGTGTGTGTGTGTGTGTGTGTGTGTGTGCGTGTGTGTGTGTGTGTCTATGATGGCAGTCCACTTGTTGCATGAGGACGACCACCAAACAAGTGGTGAATAAGGTGGTACCTCTTCCACAAGCTCCGAAAAACTGGTGGAAGTTATGGAGAGCTGTTAACGCCAAAGTCTTGATAGGATACAGCACATAAAAGAGCACCTGTTCGTATTTTTTATTTTTTCGTTTCATATGAAGATGTTAGAAGTGGAACAACAGCGAGTCTTTTCAAGTTGGCACATGGTCAAATAGTGAAGAAATTAAGTGTAGAAAGATTGTATAGCGCCACAAGTTGGAGATCTCGTTTATCTTGAAAATTCTTCTTTTGATCTAAACTTATTGCTACATTCGGTTTGTAATTCGTAGGTATCATATTCACCAAGTCGTTTTATATATTTTTTTTTAAATGTCTTCAACTGCAACCCAAAATCTGTTTGGCTGCTGGTCAACCTTGAAAATCAGCATTCGAATTACTATTTTTAACATGGATTACAGTATCTCGAGAGAAAAATCTGTCTGTCATCCAGGAGGCAGACTTAGAGGAATATAATTTTAGTAAAGGAATAATAGTTTTTATTATTATTATTATTATTATTACTATTGTCATCGTCATCATCATCATCATCATTATTATTATTATTATTATTATTATTATTATTATTATTATTATGTTTCTTAATTAATTTCTGCGTTTACTGTTGCGTTCGAATGGGAATGTAGACTTATTGATGTAAGTATCAATTATAAAATGAGCTTGATCGATATTACTTATCACTACTTGAATAACTACTTTTTTAATTCATTTCACCCGAAACAAGGCAACAGAGCCACTAAGACACCATGGGGTTACTAGGTATGAAATATTCTGAGAAAGTTAAAACATTTGATTTTGTAAATAATCTTCTAAGTATACACAAGAGAAAAACGTGGAAGTTTAAGTTAAGGAAGTGAAAACAATTCTTTATTAATTAATCGCCGAATATAATGCCCAAGTGCCACTCAATGTAGAGTGTTGCCGAATTAGGTTTTATGAACGTAAGAGGAGTCAAGAAGTGCAAATTATGATATGTAGGAATGACAATGATTGATATTAGTGTTAAAAAGGTTAAAATTGCAACGGTCTGGAAAGCAGCCACTCGGGAGTCACAGAATAGCAGTTCTTGGGAAGAAGCAATACGAATAGAACTTCTTTCTTTTTAATGGAATACGAAGAAAATGTAAAGGAATTGTCCCCACTATACGTGGCATCACGTGTCTTGTTAGTGAAAGTCTTTTCTGGTGGAACTAAGGAATGTAGTTCGTTATAACATTGGTCATAGAAATAGTGATAGAGTAGCAAAAAGCTTGTGACGTTACGTCTGTAAAAAAAAGGGATTGCCGGGTGGAAAATAATTCATCACCCACAAGTCCATGTAGACGATTTTTAACTCTATCAAGGCTGTAAGTTGAGGACTTGGTAGATTCACTCCAGATATGGCACTTTTCTTTTTGGTCTCTTCTGGCTCTTATAAAGAAACATCGTGATAGGAGGAGCCAGGTGCTCTCTGGAGTGGCACAACTACTGTCAGATGAATACGACCGTCTTCTAAGATCAATGGTGAAATAAGATTTTAAGAGAGTAAATCCTAAGAGTTTTGACAAAGTTCATACTACTTTGAACATTTGTAGACTGGCGCTACAGAATCATAAGGAATTGTACCGAATAACAGAAATTGTTGACTATCAACAGCCGTAACAACTTAAATGGATAGCACATGAAACTAGAAGAGAAAATAATGACATAATCAGCATTCAACAACACTTCAGGTAAAATGTTAAATAGGAAGATCCCATCAATTCTGGAAAAAGCGATAACAGCTACTGCACATGAGAAACCTGACTTCTTAAAAGAAAAATTTTCTAAATTTTAACCGAAAGCAGTACTGATTGCGTGGCCAATAAATGCCAAAGGTTTCCTTATAGGGAAACGGCTGATATCACCATTACCATATATCTAGGATTTTTATCAGTTGATCGTATATACTAGCTCACTGTAGATCTGGAGTGATCTCGAATCAAAACAGACATTGAAAGCAAGGTACACCATTGAGAGTTCCACCATTCATCATGGATGGAGAAAATAGAGAGTCTGCTCGGTGGCGATGGAAGGTTACTCTCTGAAAAGATGAGAAAGAGACAGCTGAAATTAATGGGACACATAATGAGAAAATGAGGCTTGGAGAATCTAACACTTACAGGACACTGAAGGCATTAAGGGCAGACAGAATCACCGAGTAACATACATAGACGGTATAGCACGAACTGGGAGAGATAGTGAGAGGTCAGACATTGCTACGAAAGAAAAGGAAGTCGTAGAGAGTCATGATCACTCACGTCCTGGAAGGTCACGACATATAAAAGAAGAAGAATAAAAAAAATAGACAAAAGAAATGTGGTTCTACAGAAGGATACTGAGACTGAACATGTGAGCGACTACCAAGTTTTAGGAAAAATGGAAACAAAAAAACGACACTTATACTTAACATCAGAAAGAAACTGCTGATATTTTTTTCGGGCACAATGAGGAAAGAGGGCTTGGAGAATGTAAAACTGAGAGAAGAGACAGAGGATGATTAATGTAAATTACCTTGAAAAAGTCGGAAGACGAAACGCGTCGGCAAAATCTAAGATTTTTTCCAATTGTCATTTTATACCAATCTGTCTTGTCCACAGAATTGATCTGGGAATTTAACTATATTGTCAACATGAAAAAAAATCCCTTACTATAAAGGTAATTTACATTAACAAGAAAAAAAAGGCTTAGACAGAAGCGTCTATCTTTTTAACTATTTATTTTT
Source organism: Acanthosepion pharaonis (assembly GCA_903632075.3). Lineage (NCBI taxonomy): Eukaryota > Metazoa > Mollusca > Cephalopoda > Sepiida > Sepiidae > Acanthosepion > Acanthosepion pharaonis. Next base: position 202,408 of record CAHIKZ030005310.1, read on the forward strand.
TAATGTAACTATAACAACAAAAACATTTCGATTTCATTTTTGCCTTGAAAAAGTCGAAAGACGAAACGCGTCGGCAAAATTTAAGATTTTTTTCCAATTCTCATTTTATACCAATCTGTCTTGTCCACAGAATTGATCTGGGAATTTAACTATATATATATATATATATATATATATATATATATATCAACTTCATATTCCGCCATTTCATCACTTCTCTGGTAATATATATATATATATATATATTTATTTTTTTTTTTTTCATTTCAACCTTTGGAAGTAAAGTCTGATGATCCAGAACCCTGTTAAAGGGGTTATGGTGAAATAACTTATTACATGGAATCTTAAAGTGGTTTGTTTTTATTCAAACATATCTGCTCTGAATTTTACATTGAGCTCTCGGATATCATCCTCCTTGGGTCTACCCATGCGGATTACCTAGTTTTGCATAAACTAAAATATATATATATATATATATATATATATATATATATATATATATATATATATATATTTATTTATTTGCCATATATGACATGTGTGTTTATCCTATCAGGAAAAGTTAGAAGTATCTGAAAGAGGTATTCAAAAGTACATACTGGATACTGTAGCGTGTCCGACTGTATTTCCGTCGACGTGACGTGGCTACCCTCTGTCTTTTCTCTAAATATTTCCATGGCAGCAGTTCTTCTTATGCGCTTTTTTTTTTCTTAGTGCATCGACTATATGAATTTAAGCGTGCTACTAGATCTGCAACTAGGTCTCACTGTTGATATAGCTAGATGCAGCCGCCATACAGTCTCTTTTCTCGCACTTCTCAACTGTGGAACTCCCTTCCAATTTTCTTGCTTCCCTGCCAATTACAATCTTCTAAAATTTAAATGCAACCACAATCGCCATCTTCTTTCTTCCTGAATCCTATTCCTTTATTGTCCTTTCCTCGCTTCTACTCGCTAAAGTCTTCTCATTCTATTTCACTCCCGACTTACGTCCAATCACATTGAAACCCCGGTTAACGTTCGTTTACCGAAATTAAGCAATGTCGAGACTGGTCAGTACCTAGATGGGAGACCGCTTGGAAATATCAAGTTCTGTAGGCTTGGGTGTAGGTGTGGTGTAATGGATAATGGCTCGGAATGAGAAATCTGAGAGCCGAGTTCGAATTCCAGTCGGGTTCGTTATATTCACTTACGCGCAAATACTGTTGAAATCCACCAATTAGTAAGACTTGTATCATTAACTATTATTAGCTCTCCCTCGAAATAAAAACGAAGATTTGGGAGAATTAAAAATATATTTTCTCGTTTTAATTAACCTGCAAATGGTTGATAAGCCATAGAAAACGGATCAATCAATCAATATTTCACTCCCTGTAACCTCCTGCGTCTTAGTGGCATTATCACCTTGCTTGGAGTGAAATGATTACAAAAAATGTAGGACGTAGCATAGAGACATATAACTCGTATAAAATGTATGAAAGCGACCTTTGGATAATAGATGCAGGTGTGCGTGTTTTTGTACGTCTAAGAACTCACTGGCATATGGTCTAGCGTCATGTGCTGAAAACTGAGGAAATGCAATTTTCTGTGTATTTCTGCCTTACATACTGGGCGTTTTTACTATGGTTTCATTACTTGTTAATGAGTGAATGTCGGAGCACCTTAACTCATTGCTAAACAGGACCGACCTTTAAGTCATTGCAACATCGACGATCTAAAGAAACGGCATTTTGGTTTTGATTATTGTTGTTGTTTATTGCTTGTCTTTCGCAGACGAACATTCTTTAATCTTTAATTTATATCGGCAATTCACATCTCATTTCTCTTGCTTTTTTCTACCGTCCTTTGTGCTTTCAGTTAATTACGTTTCGAACTGTTTCTCAGCCATCAGCAGGACGTAATGATCCAATCGATTACACAAATGCGCATTCCTATATGAGCTGTATTTTATCTGTATCGGTTCGAAGTGAGGATTTTAAAAGTATGTCAAATTATATTCACAGTACGTTGAGAAAAACATGAACGGAGCATGTGACCAACTAGGGTTGCTTTAAGGAGAATGAAACACAAAATAAATGGCGCTTATCAATTAAACATAAAATCTGAAAGAGACACATGAGGAAAGAGAATTTGCAGATTTTTACAAAGCACAAACTAAATACAAAGGGAGCGAAAACAGCGAATAATTTACCTAATAAGCTTATATATATATATATATATATAAAAGACATATTTTTATGTTTAACGTTGTTATTTTATAGATACAAGTATTTAAGCAAATGCTCTGTTTATGATAAACAGTATTAAATAACATTTTACCGCCTGAATGTCAAAGAAATTTTCTTAGAAAATTTTCGTTCTTTGACAGGATTCGAACCTGCATGACCGGTTCAATCGGTACAAGGGGAACCGTCTTAGAACAAATTTTCACGTGACGGTTCCTAGGATAAAGGTTCGCTTAAACATTCTTAAATATTATTAAATAAAAGTGAAAAAAAACATAAAAAGGTCTTTAATAAATAAATTGTCGGACCTTGTCCATTTCTTAATATATGACGTCATTTGTTTACATTCGATACGCCAGAGCAGTTATGAATGTACGAGATTCATGGAAAGTTGGAGTTTATAAGCAGTAAATTCCTTGTCTACCGATTGGTTCTTTGTAGCTCAAGCGGTAAGGCACGTCAGCGTATATGACGGTTCCGTATAGGATGCAGGTTCGAATCCTGTCAAAGGACGAAAAATTTTCTATGAAAATTTCTCGGACATTCAGGCCGGTAAATGTTATTTAATACTGTTTATCATAAACAGAGCATTTGCTTAAATACTTGTATCTATAAAATAACAACGTTAAACATAAAAATATGTCTTTAATAAATAAATTGTCGGACCTTGTCCATTTCTTAATATATATATATATATATATAATGAAAAACATCCCTCTTTAAGGTACCATTACAATAATTTATTTCACCAAAATCCTTTTTAAAGGACTCCGGATCATCAGGTAACAAAATCCGGAGTCCTTTAAAAACGATTTTGGTGAAATAAATTATTGTAATTGTACCTTAAAGTGGTCTGTTCTTCATCAAATATTAACTCTGTATTCACATTGAGCTCTCAGGGTTTCATCCTCCTTGGAATTACCCATTCGGTTTACCAAGTTCTTCGTAACAACTATATATATATATATATATATATATATATATATATATATGTGCGTGTGTGTGTGTGTGTGTGTGTGTGTGTGTGTGTGTGTCAGCGCGGGCGCGAAGTGGTTTAATGGACGTCATCCATTGACTACACATATTATAAATCGGGGGGGGGGTGATGGATAACGGCTCGGAATAAGAAGTCGAAGCCCCGAGTTCGAATTTCTGTCGGTTTCGTTACATTCGCTTAAATGATGTTGTCGTGGGCACATTGAAATGCTTACCCTCCTTGGCTCTCTTCGATCTCACCCGTCATATCTATTTAATCTATTCAGTCTCACCCATCATATACATTAGCTTTGTTCCATCTCAACTATTATATTTATTTGACTTATTCTATCACCCTATATGTATATACATGCATATGACGGGTGAGATGTAACAGCAAATGCATATGAAGGTTGATAAAGAACAGAGCAAATGCATATGAAGGGTGAGATGGAAAAGAGCAAATGCATATAAAGGTTGACAAAGAACAGAGCAAATGCATATGAAGGTTGATATAGAATAGAAATGTGGGATGGGACAGAGCAAATGTATATGAAAGGTGAGAGAGAACAGACTAAACAAGCCCCAAATGACTGTTCTAAATTATTTTTATAATATGCAACTTTTCTTTATCGGGGAGTTGATCAAAATCTTTCCTATAATTCATCGTTTAGGCTGCCCCCCTGCGCAAATAAGGAAGGTATTTTAGTCGGCTCGAAATGTATTCTTAACCCCTGCGTATGATTTGTATTTAAGATGATTAATTCGTCATTTTAGTTGGTTCCCCAAAACGGAATTTTTCTATGAGTCAACCTTATATACGTGAATGGATTTGTAGATTAGGACCTCTATTCATGCGATCAATTTCCTAATCCTCTATCGTAAATAGGTAATGTTATCTGCATATGAATCCTGCGTTTTACGCCTTTCAATGTAAAAGGCAATTAGGCCCAAAGACAAACTGTCAAAGACAATTAATGCACCCGGAAGGACTGACCAGGATGTGTTCAGCCACTGACAGAAGGTTTAATCACCAATCTTTTTATCATCGACACTCAGAGACCATTCACCTGGATCGATAAAATGTGTAGTCCGCTAACAAATACCTTTGATTAGAAATAACCAAAAAAAATTGTTTAAATGGATATTTCGTTTGGTGACAAACAACATGAATGGTGGATATTTTGAAAATGGAGGGGAAAAATCTCTAATTAAAATTATCCGTTATAAATATTTCATGATTGTTAATCAAACACAGATAAAACATTCATGAAGCAATTAAAAATCTCTCATTTGGTTAAACTATTTTTTGTGTGTTTCCAGGCGTTATATTATCTTGCTTCATTAAAGGTTTTTTTTATAAATTGTTTTCTTTGGGATTCCTTTGGGATTTAAATCTTATTCGGCTTACGAAGACATTTTTAGAACTAAAATGAGAGAAAAGAAAATAAAAGCAATTGCATTTGTGAGGTTTAAAATGTAGAATAAATAGATGTATATATATTTTCTCTCTCTCTCTCTCTCTCTGTGTGTGTGTGTATATATATATATATATATATATATATATATATATATAGAGAGAGAGGGAGAAAAAAAAGATATAAAGTGTGTTCAATAACTTGGACCGATTTCAAACTTAATTCACATTTAAAATCAGTCCAAGTTATTGGAACACCCTCACACACAGACACTATATATATATATATATATATATATATATATATATATATATATATATATATATATATATATATAAAAAACAAAAACCTACACAAACATGGGTATCCATTGAAAATAACGTTTAAGCAACAGAAATGAAAATATGTCGGACTAATAAATGAACAATCATTCCTAAAACACACACACACACAGATATGTATATATATATATATAT
>CAHIKZ030005310.1:210000-375000 GCA_903632075.3 Acanthosepion pharaonis
TTTGCCTTTAAGCATATTGTTCTTTGACAGATAGATTTTAGTTATATCCTAATTTTTACACACACACACACACATGTGTGTGTGTGTGTGTGTGTGTGTGTGTGTGTGTTGGTGTGTTGTGTGTGTGTGTGTGTTGGTGTGTGTGTGTGTGTGTGTGTGTGTGTGTGTGTTGGCCGGGCAAACCATCGTTAGTCCAGACGTGCTTATAGCGATCCCGCCACGGATTGCGTAGCCGATTGAGCAATCTATCGGATTAATAAATTAAAAAAAGTTCACTACTTCTTTAGAAATTGCTTTGTTTGCCTAAGGATACGAAACGAAGAAGATATGAATCTTTCGAGAATCAGAGAAAGGTTTGCGTTTAGAAGGCACTATTCAACTTTGTTTGATCGGCAAGACCTTTCCGTGGCTGAGCCGATATAAGCACATCGAATCTAACGAATATATCTGTGTGTGTGTGCGCGCGCGCGTGCGTGTGTGTGTGTGTGTGTGTGTATTTGGACAGGTTTAATTTAAGACGACTGACACGGTACCAAGTTATTTTTTCATTATATTTTTCTTGCATATGTACAAGAGATTTATTTGGAAAGTTCTTACACACACACATACACACACACACACACACACACACACTCGCGCGCGCACACATACATATAGGGTATTCCAATAACTTGGACTGATTTTAAATGTGAATTAAGTTTAAGCGTCTAAAGATTCTTTTCTTTTTCGTTCACATTTAACAACTTAAGTTTTTGGCAATTTCAACCATAGAAAGATTAACAATCAAACAATGCCTTAAAGCTATCGAAGCCTATTACGAAAATGGACGTTCAAACAGAAATGCAATGATAATTTCCCAGGTTGCATCAGCTCTCGAAACAGCGAATTTAATTGGCCACCACGATCGTGAGACTTGACGCCTTTAGATTTCTTCCTTCAAAAGTAATATCTTTGCCAACAAGTCAACAACAATTCAACAGCTGAAGGATGAGATAATAAGGCATATGGGTGAGATCGAGGTGGAACTATGCAGAGACGTCATCAAAAGTTTTCTTTTTCACAGATAATTGCCGCGACTTAAATAACATGATCCAATAGACAAATAAATAAATTTTCATCAATAACACTGATTTATTTACTGCTGACTTTGATCCGTCTTAATGAAACACCCTAATATATATATATATATATATATATATATATATATATATATATATATTAGTAAAATCTGCCCAAATTATCTACCATGAAATTGTAATTTATTACGAAGAGATGGTCCCGAGTATATCCGTGAGTCTATCTCTATACTAAGCAATAAATACGGGTGCATTCAAAAACAGTTCTCTGTAGAAATACATACAGATGCATGAATATCTGCAGATATTATTTTGCAAGCTTTGTTGAATTTCTCAACCCACTTTTACTCGTTATAAAGTTGATTCCATTGACAACAGCATTATTAGCATGAGGAAGTTCCTTTCCATCCCGGAACGAAACGTGTCACTATTTTTCAAAAAGTATCATTATATTACACATTATTAGATATATATATATATATATATATATATATATATATATATATATAAATATATATATATATATATATTATATGAAATGGACTAAGTCCTACAATTATTTCAATATATTTTCTGTTTTATATGTTATATTTATAGATAAAAATATTTAAATAAACGCATTTCTGTTTATAATAAACAGTATTAATTACATTTACTGTCCTGAATGTCCGAGAAATTTCATAGAAAATATGTGTCCTCAGTCAGTTATATATATATATATATATATATTGCTTTCCTCTGTGGAGTGGAGCCTTTATAAATTTATTTGCAGTACTAAATTGGCGGTAAGTTCTCATCATTTCACAGCCGAAATGGTAAATTCTCACCGTAGGTTCTATGCTAATAGTTTCTTCTATTACACTTCTCGGTCGTGGAACTCTCTTCCGGCTTCTTGCTTTCCAGTCAAGTTTGATCTTGAAAAATATAAAGGCAATATCAATCATCCCCTTCTGTCATCTGAATTCCTGTTCTTTTATTGTTCCTTCACCTTAATAGTATATTTTTCTCGTATTCTGTAATACTCAGTAACTCCTTACGTCCTAGTGGCTTTATTGCCTTGCTCGGTGCGAAATGATCACGTTCCGTTTAAAATATGATCACGTCGTCGTCACGTGGGCGATGTTGTGAAAACGTATTCGAAACTCTGATCTTACATAAAAATTTTCAGTTATCTGTTTGGATTAGTTGTGCTATTATGTCCATCGTCTTTTTCATGTTGAATTTTATATGTTCTCATGTTAATTATGTTTTATGAATATGTCCTGATGATGGTCTAAAATAGACCGAAACGTCCGACGTTGGCTTTATATTAACATTAATACAGCATAATTGCATATTGAGATTTTTGTTTGTTTTTTTCTGTATATTTTTCTTCATACTGTCGGATCTATATCCATATATTTGCTTATATCTTTATGTATGTAAATTTATTGCGTATGTATTTCTCTACGCAGAAATAACGCTAATATGTTCATGTGCATGTATGTGAAATGTGCGTGTGTACTAACAGAAAAGTTTTCTTTCATCAAAAGCTAACTGCCTGAGGCGTCCCAAACTCGAAAGTGTCCTGAGCGCTGAACCATTATAGGCGCCGCCAGCAGTCGACATTTTTGACACCCCCGGGTTAATTGTGACCTTGTGTCAAAATAGCCATCATTTTGTTGCGGCATATGAACAGCTTCTGCAAACGCTATCTTTGAAATAATAACCCAGCCATTTTCGCTTTAATTAACCAGGCAACACCAAGACATCTTGCAGATAATCGATGATGAAACAGACCGTGGACTAATGAAAACCGTGTCTCCTGGACAAATAAGTTTTTCTATTGTGTACTTAATACGTTTATGAATTGATTGTTTATGGAGTGACTTTTTCATTCGCGGGTGCTGGGAAGAGTCGAGGGTTGTGACTGATGGTGAGAAAACGGCTCATTAATTTTTGTCTTGTGACCTTTTGTTTTCGCAATTTATGATTAATTTTGAATGATGTACAACGACAACACACATTCACCGAAAGATATATCTTTCCGTTTCTAATGTCTTACTTTAGCTCAAAGGTTTCCAAAAGAAGAAACAATGTCATTTTCGAATAAACAAATTAACCACTTTCCGGGGGAAAAGCAAATAATATTGTCTTTTTCAGAAATGTTCCCATAACTATATCTTGTATACATACATACATACATACATGCATACATAAAAATTCACATTCATATATATATATATATATATATATATATATTATGAAATGGACAATGCCCGACAATTATTTTATGACATTTTTATAAAAAAGAATGTATAAACATAAAAATGTCTTAAAATAATTGTCGGGCTTTGTCCATTTCATAATGTGTGACGTCATTTGTTTACATTTGGATACGCATCGAGCAGATATGAATGTACTTGAGAAAATCATGGAAAATTGTGGTTTAAAAGCAGTAAAATCGACCTTGCTAACCGGAACTCTCCTCTGTGGCGAAATCGGTATCAGCACGTCGGGCTATATGACGGTTCCGTATAGGATACAGGTTCGTTTCCTGTCGGAGGATGCATATTTTCTATGACAATTTCTCGGACATTCAGGTCGGTACATGTTGTTAATACTGTTTATTATAAACAGAGCATTTACTTAAATGTTTGTATCTATAAAAAATGTATAAACATAAAAATGTCTTTAAATAGATAGATAGATAGATATGTGATCGGTTAAATTTAGAATTTGACATTTTTAATTTTTGTTTTTACTGTGAAATTAAAACTTAATTAATTATATTAAATTCTAATTGAATATAATCTTAACTTTAATGTACTTAGGGTATGTTATCATGTTATTTTGAATTATTATATATCGTATTCTGATTATTATATATCGTATTCAGGTTATTGGAATGTCGAACTGAACCCTTTATTTAACTCACTGGGATAGACTGTCCTAGTTCCACGTGCCATGTCTAATGGATGTCAGTTATCAGTCATCTCAAGGACACATGGTACAGTGGATAAAGGCGTTTGTTAGATCCAGTGACAGGACCCAAAGAGTGTGAGTTCAATACCCGGTTAAGGCAGTGGAGAACTTTCAGAGGGAAATTAGTAGGAGATAACTGATAACTGACATCTATTAAATATGGCACGTGGAACTAGAACAGTCTACCCCGGTGAGCGAAATAAAGGGTTCAGTTCGACATTCCAACCACCTGAAGAAGGCCGGAGCATACAACGGCCGAAACGTTGTGATAAATATGGCAACAAAGATGAGGACAATAGTCCGAATAATGTAAATAATGTACATAATACCTCATCTCAGAAATATAGACAGATACTGAATGGCTATTTTGTAGTGATGTTATAACATGCATATGTTATAATTTTTTAATTATATATATATATATATATATATATATATATATATATATATATATATATATATATGAGAAAATTTCTCGCCTTCTGAATACTGTTCTACCACCTCAAAATTGCTTGTGCATATGAAGCTGCCAGTGGATGTTTGATTTTCGCGCTTAACGATCTCTCGGGCAGTTCACGTGACTATTTATATATCATTTTTTAAGCTTTTTTTTAAAGGTTAGTCAAAGGGAGATTACTTTTTGTTTCTCGCAACATATAAATTCTTTTTTTTATTTTGGGATGAATTAACAGACAAGATCTAAAACGAGCTAGGTATTACAGCCAAAGTATTACTAAAATTATTACTAAAAAGTATTACTGAAAAAATGGAAAAGATTTCTACCTTCTGCAATTTGTCTATATTCCTGAGATGAGGTATTATGTACACTATTTACATTATTCGGGATATTGTCTTCATCTTTGTCGCCATATTTATACAACGTTTCGGCCGCTGTACGCTTCGGCCTTCTTCAGGCGGTTGGAATGTCGAACTGAACCCTTTATTTCGCTCACTGGTGTAGACTGAAATAAAGGGTTCAGTTCGACATTCCAACCACCTGAAAAAGGCCTTCTACAATTTATTTATAATATTTACCGGATATAAGATAATTCAAATTCTATGCTCATGTTAATCTCTCGATATCCTGTATATTCAGATAAGATTATACTCACGCTAATTTATTCATCAATATATCGAGTTGTGTTCGTTTCCATGGAAAGTGAATGCAATAAAATTGCTAAAAATTGCAAAATATATTATAAAATATATTAATGCACAAGCAGCACGTTTTTGCCTGTTGCACTTGGCCCCCTGCCAATACGGTTGAAACCTGACTCATTATCGGAACGAAATCCATCTATTTGCCCGGCTTCATTCTCATCTCAGTGTCAAAAATCACCTGCAAGGCCTCAGAGATATTATACGTAGGTCTATGGCTGGTTGTCATGGTATCAAAATTCGATCATCTCTCGCTGGGAAAATCACAAAATAAATCTCTGATTTCAAAAGACGCAATCTTGCACGATTTCATTCATTAATGTACATCCGATTCCGACCAATTGGTTCTCTTAGATTTGGTTGGAAATAAGCGCAGTAAAACGCCAGCAATATCGCCAATTTATGCCATGACTGAAGAACGAGGAAGTTTTAAGTAAAATGCAAACAAAAAGAATACTTATAATCAGAAAGTGACAGTTGAAATTTCTGGAACACATAATGAGGAAAGAAGTCTTGGAGAACTTAATACTCATAGGATATAATGAGGGCAAGAGTAACAAAGAGAAGCAGAGAGTAACCTACATCAAAACCTTGGCAGAACAAAGAGTAGGAGGTATAGTAAAAAGTCAAACATTCCTAAGAACTACGACGTATAAGATGTTGTGGAGAGCCATGGTCGCCTATATCCTGAGGAAACACGACACATAGAATAAAAAAAATGGCTGCCCCGTAAAGTAGAAAAAATCTTCTCTATTTCCTGGCACATAAGCTTACTGTTTTCGAAACATGTTTATAAAAGACCTACTACTTTCACACCGTCTTATATATATATATATATATATATATAGATAGATAGATAGATAGATAGATAGAGAGAGAGAGAGAGAGAGAGAGAGATAAGGGAGTGGAAAAAGAAATACGGTTACAATTTTGCCTCAAAAGCCGAAAGATACAGGGGGACTTATCATTAAATTTAAATTTTTACACTTTATACTAAATATATATCTTTCAGGCTTCCTCTTTTCATGTTATTTTTACTAAGAATACTCGTGAAAATTTCAAGGTTTTCCTAAATCGAATTTTCTTATGAGTTTGTTTTTATCCTTAATGATTGTATAAGCTTAATGAGTGCGCTATAGAATAAAGGAATATTCTCCCATAGACATTTCCCCCATTATGAGCATTGTTAGATCAATGATATAATAGCGCCTTCTATCATGGACGGAATGGAATAGCCGAAAGAAAGGGAATTATAACATGCTTTATTGTCAGAGAGAGTTTTATGCCACTAAGTCATACGCAAAATTATATATACATATTAACACGTTTCCCACGCAAAGAAACTACAACACATATTTAGACAAGCAATGTTAAAAGAGAACGAAAAAATAGAGTTTTATATATAATATGGAAATTCTTCTGTGTTTCTGGAGACTCTTCTGTGTTTCTGGGGAATCCATATTTAGGATTCCAGATTCGAGCGAACCGGATTTACCTGCAATACCGATGAGAACATATTCTACAAACAGGAAACGACGAGTACTGTTTTTTTTCCAAAATTGAGTATTGCGAACCAGAGGTAATTTCTTTCTATATCTGGGGGAGACATATTCCTAGATGTAAACAACGCCATAGGTTTGTAAGATGCACTGCGTGCGTACTGCCTAGGACAGGTGGATTTAGCCTCAAATTGGGCCAAAGTAGCCCGGGCCAAAAAAGAAACAACTCGGTTTGACTCCTATAAGCTGAATGACTGCCACTTTCGTCGCTGTATGCAATGACATCACTAACCTGCCGTCACGTAACCCAATGACTTCATCTTGACCAATGAGAAATAATCGCTTTTTGTATCCATACATGTTCCTTGCAAGTTACACAACTTTCGTTTTTTAAATATTTGACCTTAATATCTTTAACAAAACATTGCAGTTGCAAAGACAAATATGAATGGAGGTTAATATATATAGATGTAAGCGGGTACAAATGAAATGATTGACAGGTTTGTTTGTTTTTTTTTCCCCCATTACATTGAGGTGTTACAAAAATGACATTATTATCCTCTCTTCTTTCTTATTTTCGCTCTGAAACTAAAAAGCGTCTTTTTCGTCTTTATTCGCGATCAAATCAATATTTTCTGTCTGAATTCCTGGGATGGGGAGTTATCATTATTTACGTTCCGCCGTTGTGATAAAAAAAATTAAAGATGAGGAACATAATGAGAATGTAAATAGCGTAAAAAATAACTCCTCATCCCAGAAAGGTGTATATCGATCCGGGTAACCTACGCCTGACGAAGGCCAGAGGACACAGCAGCCGAAATGTTATGATAACAACAAAGATGAAGAGAATAGTCCGAATGAAAAAAAAACGTCCATTATGACAGACGGTAAACGTTTGCGCTAAGGATCAAACAGAATTATAACAGTATTTATAGATATCTCACATTGTATGAGTATTAGTTTTTTTTGTTTTTGTTTTTGCTTTTTTTTTGCTTTTTTTTTTCTCCTTCACTTTTTCTCCTCTTTATTGATCAATTTCATCCAAAGCAAGGCAGTAAAGACATTAAGAAACAATGGGTTACTGGGTGGGGAAGAATTAGAAAGAGAAGCATTCCTGACAGGCGAAAAGAAAAAGAAGAGTAATCAGGAGGACAGTAGATAGCGATTGACATTGTATTTAAATTTTTGAAGATTAAAATTGGTTGGGAAGCCTGGAGCCGGAAGTGAGTTCAACAAGCGAGAAAAGAAAGAGTTAACATAGAACTTACGGTTACATCTCAACTGTAAATGGATGAGATCTTGACGCCAGTCTAGTAGTGCGACTAATCCACTATTAGTGTGATATATAGATTTGTATATGATGACCACCATATATATGGAGAATTCGTAAGTGGTAACTGGTAAAATATTCCTTTTTCTTTAAGCGTTTCACCCCAAGCAAGGCGGGAAGCCACAAGCACGCAAAAGGTTACACAGAGTTGGAATGAGAAGAATAGGAGTGACAGAGGAAAGGAGGAGGAGAAGGATAGGGGATAGATCAAGGCACCTAGAGACGTCGATTGACATTACATTTGAATAGTTGGAGATTATAGCTATCAGAGAAACAGGAAAAGGGCAGGGAATTCCACAGGCGAGAAGTTCGAGACATGAAGCTATTGGAGTAGAAGAGACGGCTACATTTAACAGTTTCGACAGTGAAAGGGTGAGAGCGAGATGCCTGCCTAGTTGAGCGCTTAAATTCATGAAGTCTGGGAACCAGCGAAAGTAGCTCATCGGAACAGTTACCGTGAAAGTATTTGTAAAAAAGAGGCGATGGCACGTCTGTGAGGGAGCGACTGCAGACGAGATGCCACATCAGGGCCAATTACATTGCATATCCGTCTCTGGATTTTATCAAGAACCTTGAGAGAAACAGAAGGTGCTCCAGACCATATATGGCAGCAGTACTCCATGCAAGGGCGAGTGGTTGATTTGTAGATTTGAAGGATCGACTCCGGCGAGAAAAATCTCCTGTCGCGGCACAGGAAGCCAACTTTCCTTGCGGTGGGCGAAGTTATTGACTCAATGTATTTGTTCCATGTCAGATCAACAGTCAATATGAGACCGAGCAGTCGCAAAGAGATGCTCTCGTGGAGTTGAGCATCAGACATTCTAATGGGGCGGGGCAGGGATGGTTCTCTGTGGTGAGTAATAGAGAGCAGTTTTGTTTTTGAGGCATTATTATTATAATGATATAAATAACAGTAATACATAATATATGATTGTTTACTTACTTCACCTCAAGTAAGGTGATAAAGCCACTAAGACGTAGAAGGTTACAGGGAGTGAAAGTGAATGAGGACACTTTAGTGAGAAGTAAAGAGAGGACAATAAAGGAGCAGACACCAGAAAGGTAAAAAAAAATGGCGATTGACGTTGCATTTAAAATTTGAAGATTGTAGATGGCAGGAAAGCAAGGAATCGGAACGGTATTCGACAGTTGCGAAGTGGAACAAAAGAAACTGTTAGAATTAAAGAGATGGTAGCATCTAGCTAGTTCAACAGTAAAATGGTGAGACCTAATTGCCAATCTAGTAGGGAAAAGCTCATCAGTTGCCATAAGAATATTTGTGGAAAAGACAGATGGAAGCCAGGTTACGTCTGCGAGAGGGTGAATGAAGTCGGGATGCCTAGTCAGGATCGATTAGATTACAGACCCTTCTTTGAATTTCGTCAAGAATCTCAAGATACACAGCAGAAACGGCAGGCCAGATATAGCATCAATATTCAATGCACGGATGGATGGTTGCTTTATAAATATCCATGATGGATTCTGACGAGAAAAATCTTCCTGGCTCGAAAAATTGAACCAGCTTTCCTATATGACAATGCCATATGTTATATAGTATATAATTATGAATAAAAATGACAATAGGAAAACTGGTAATTGCTGACGCGTTTCGTCCAATGTGGACTTTATCAAAGCAAAATACGAAAAAAAATTTTTTTTTTCGTATTTTTTTTAAAAATACTTTATCAAAGCAAAATACGAAAAAAAAATTTTTTTTTTTCGTATTTTGCTTTGATAAAGTCCACATTGGACGAAACGCGTCAGCAATTACCAGTTTTCCTATTGTCATTTTTATTCATGAATATTGTCTTCTCTACTGGTTTAATCGGAGAAATTTTCATCATAGTATATAATGTTATATAAAATAAATAATGTTATCATACTCCAACAACCTATATTAATATTTCGATGCTTTTCAATAATTTCTTTTTTTTTACCCTTGTTCAACATTTACATTACTTGCCTTAACCGAATATGCTCATCAAAGAAATATCTTTTTCAATATTTTCTCAAATATTGAATATTATTCGGAATTTAATGCAAATATTGATAATATACACTGACATCGATTTGAAAGTTTTCTTGTTATTTTGTTATTTTCCTTTAAAAATTAATCCGAGAGGGAGAAAACGATAGTGGGTTCTGCAAATGCCAAAACGATACCAAGTTTTGTATCCAGATGTAAATAAACCCATAGTTAAGAATACCGTCATTATTCATGTAAAATACGCACTTGTGTATAATACGAAATTATATCTTTGTGATGTGGAATTATCAAAAATAGTTTGCGCGCTGCCATCTTAGAAGGTATAGGAGTTTATTTTTAACTTAAATTTAACTTTTATCCGTTTAGTGACGACTAAAAAATAGGAATTTTTGTAGTCTGCATTTTGTTTTTAAGCACAAAATGTAAACTATATGTAGAACAAACGCATACAAGTCATTCCTTCCCATAGACCGCGTTCGCAGACCTGAGATTTCTAAATCTACATGGTTATTGGAAGTCTGAATATTTCTGAAAGCATTCTGGCCAAAAATGCTGCATCACGAACGCAATGGACGACAGTGAAGATGATATCTTTCTTGAGGAAGAAGGACAAAATGACTCTGCAGATGGCGATGACATCTGCTACGCCGGAAACAAATATTTGACACTGACAACAATGAAGTTGAATGAGATATGCTTAATATCTATGGGAGTATTTGGCCATTGATTAGTTTTCTGAAAGCTTACTCAATGCCCATATATATATATATATATATATATATATATATATATATATATTAACTTTTCACTCCAAGTAAGACGGGAGTGCCACTAGCACGTAAGGGGTTACAGAGTGTGGAAGCATGAGTAAAGAAGCGTGAAAGAGGAAAGGATGAAGAGAACAGGGAATTTGATCACGGCATCTAGAGATGTCGATTGACATTGCATTTGAATAGTTGGAGTTTATAGCTATCAGGGAAGGAAGTAAGAGGAAGGTAGTTCCACAGACAGGAAGTGCGAGACATGAAGCTATTGGAGTAGAAGAGACGATTACATTTAACCGTTTCAACAGTGAAAGGGTGGGACTGAAACGCCAACCTAGTAGCACGTTTAAATTCTTGCAGTTCGGGAACTAGCAAAAATAGCTCGTCGGAACAGTTACCGTGAAAGTATTTGTAGAAAATGGAAGCGACGGGGCGTCTGTGAGAGAACGACTGTAAACGATCATGGCCAACAACATTCATATCAGTCTGGATTTTGCTGAGGACACTAAGATGAACAGCGAGGGCTCCAGAACATATATGGCAGTAATATTCCATGCAAGGACGAATGGTTAATTTAGAGATTTGAAGGATGAACTCAGGCGTACACTTGTGCAATTATATTCATGTATACATATCTATAGCCAGATACATACACATTCTCTCTTTAAAATAAAAAACATACACACCACAGATGTCCATATGGTTTTGATAATGAAACTTATCGAACAAGTAGCATGAACGTAATAACCAAAATGTCGACACTAACGTTGGATTTAGAAGCTCAAAAGGCACCACAGTATAATTCTGGACAATGGCATAGTGGATATTAATAGTGTGTTGTTCTCGTCTCGTGCTGGTGAGTTCAGTCCCTGCATAAGGTAGTGAAATAATGCACGCTGATTCAAAAGGAACAAACAAGAAATAATCTTACAGGAATAAAATAATACAGTAATTAACATGTTCTATCCCACATGAGCTAAAATAATGGATACCTAAAGATGGCCAGAGGGTATTTGGTCGAACATATATAACTATCCAAGGGGCACCTCGAGCCGATATAATGATTAGAAAGCTTGTCCCGCTAGAACATTTACGACTGAGTAGTGAGTTCAATCGTCACTGGGTGCCCCATACTTCCGGCCTTGTGCCACATCTAAGCTACGCTTGGAAAATCTCTATAGCAATCCAAGTTAACTGTTCAAATCAGTCTATGTACACTTACTTTTCGATATTGTATTTTTAATGAAGGGAGGGATCTATACCTTTCCCAACTTTTCGATACTGTATTTTTAATGCCATGTTTCTTCAAGACGATCATGGCTCTCCACGGTTTCCTGTTCTTTTGTATTTGTGAGTTGCATTCTTTGGAATGATTCCTGTTACTTTCTGCAGTTTTGAATTGAGATTTTTTCTTCTCTTAGACGTGTTGGCATCCAAGGCTAGGAAATCCAAACTAACTTGCTCGAAGGGAGAAGGAAGGGATCCATGCCTTTCTTAACGGCATTTATGAAAAAGTGAGTGCAACTGACAAGCCCGGAATTTGAACTCTGCCTGCCAATTCCACATCTTGTTCTAATATCCGTTACACTGTCCGTTGACCGTTTATATTTTTGCTGTCTCAATCATAACCTTAGTCACGAACAACAACTCAGACTTATTCAGTAAAAGAGAACAAAAAATATAGTGAGATAGATGAGAGCATTTTGTCTACTACTGGTGATTAGTGGTTCCCTAAATTTGTAAATTACGCCACATCTCTGTTAAATTTACCATTCCTATTATTCTGACAATCAGAATTCTTATACACGGATTTCTTCTTGATCGGTCAACAAGCAAAGCATAGAATTCAGATTAGAGGTAAGTAGTGCAAAAATCAAAAGACTGAAAGTAACATTAAAAGAAAAAATATATAAAGCCGAATCATAATGAATCATAATCTATCATTGGATTTTTTGAGGAACTCACGATCGGTAAAAAAAAACAAAAAGCAGGAAGGATTTTTTTTTTATCGCTCCCTATATTTTTTCTTCTATTTATTTCTTCATTTTGTTTGAAAGGAATTATAGTATTTCCCGCCATTTAAAAAAAATTCTCTTTATCGATCCCCACACTTTGACACACACTTTTTCCTGTAATTATATATATATATATATATATATATATATATATATATATATATATATATATATATATATATATATAGGTTTCTTTATAATAATACAATATATATGTATAGATAAATAATATATATAAAATAATGGCACAAACACATATGCACGCACACACACAATACACAAGAATAGAGGTAAAAAGACATCATGAAAAAATACAGTGGCTTTATTGCCTTGCTTAGGGGGAGGCTTACGGCCATATCATGTTGAGACACCGGTTCCCGTATGATCAACGAAGTTAAGCAACGTCGAGTATCTCGATGTATGGCCGCTTGGGAATACCAGGTGCTGCAAGATTTGATGTGCGGGTGGTGTAATGGATAACGGCTTGGAATTGTTAATCGGAGAGCCGAGTTCCAATTCTCATTGGGTTCGTTTTATTCACTTACGCGCAAATAGCCTTGGAGAAATGTATAAATCCACCTCTTCTCCCCCAGCTATGTGTTAATTAGTAAGTCTTGTCTCACTAAAGCCTTATTATCTCAAAAAACAATCTAAAAATATTTTCTGGCTTTAAATAACCTGAAAAATGGTTGATAAGCCGTAGAAAAAGAATCAACCCATCAACCAACCATTCTTTGACCGAACAAAATTCCTACAAATTTTGATAAATGACCAGAAATTGTTGCCGAAATATACTTTATCTATGTACCTATCTACTGAATCTGTATACAAGTGCATGTGTATATCTTGCATTAGCGTGTAGACTCGGATGCACATATGAGTGCAATCACCAATATTTAAGATCAATCTCCGATTCTCCGTTGAATCATATACAAAGCTTACAAGTGAGAAATATTTAATGAGGATCGAACTCACTATGCTGGTCGTCTTCTAAACTAACTCGCTAACCATTAATAATATCCATACTTATTATACAGAACTCCCAAAATCACAAAGCAGAATTAAACACCAAAATCACCTAATCTTAGAAATCTTGTTTTACAGAGCTAGAACACCAGTCAATGGGTTCGATAGAAAATACACGGCTTACGGCCGTATCACGTTGAAACACCGGTTCTTGCACGATCAGCGAAGTTAAGCCTGATCAGTACCTAGATGGTTGGTTGATGGGTTGATTCTTTTTCTACGGCTTATCAACCATTTTGCAGGTTATTTAAAGCCAGAAAATATTTTTAGATTGTTTTTTGAGATAATAAGGCTTTAGTGAGACAAGACTTACTAATTAACACATAGCTGGGGGAGAAGAGGTGGATTTATACATTTCTCCAAGGCTATTTGCGCGTAAGTGAATAAAACGAACCCAATGAGAATTGGAACTCGGCTCTCCGATTAACAATTCCAAGCCGTTATCCATTACACCACCCGCACATCAAATCTTGCAGCACCTGGTATTCCCAAGCGGCCATACATCGAGATACTCGACGTTGCTTAACTTCGTTGATCATACGGGAACCGGTGTCTCAACATGATATGGCCGTAAGCCTCCCCCTAAGCAAGGCAATAAAGCTACTGTATTTTTTCATGATGTCTTTTTACCTCTATTCTTGTGTATTGTGTGTGTGCGTGCATATGTGTTTGTGCCATTATTTTATATATATTATTTATCTATACATATATATTGTATTATTATAAAGAAACCTATATATATATATATATATATATATATATATATAGGTTTCTTTATAATTTTTGTTTGTCTGACGATCGCAAAAGCGTGAAACTCAGGATCACAAATTCACATCAATCCAAATATATAATATATATATATATATATATATATATATATATATATATATATATATATATTTCTGAGATGAGGTATTATGTATATTATTTACATTATTCGGACTATTGTCCTCACCTTTGTCGTCATATTTACTACAACGTTTAATACCCAGAAATTCACACACAGATGTCCTCAAGGACACATGGCACAGTGGATAAAGGCGTTGGTTAGATCCAGTGACAGAACCCAAAGAGTGTGAGTTCAGAGGGAAAATTAACAGGAGATAACTAATAACTGACATCCATTAAACATGGCACGTGGAACTAGAACAGTCTACCCCAGTGAGCGATATAAAGGGTTCACTTCGTTATTCCAACCACCTGAAGAAGGCCAGAGCGTACAACGGCCGAACCGTTGTAATAAATATGGCGACAAAGATGAGGACAATAGTTCGAATAATGTAAATATATATATATATATATATATATATATATATTTAAAGATATGTTTGGTGATACAAACAAAGTTTTATCACTGCCATAAAAAGAGAAAAATTAGTTTTATTATTACCCACTCATGATAATAAAAAGTAAAAATGAAAAACGGGCTAGCTAACCGGTTTCGTACCTCGCTCAACAGAGCTAAATCGAGGTAAATAAAGTAAATTATATAATTAAAAAAAAGAACAATGGACAAAGTTTATTGGTGGAAGGAAATATTTAAATGGTAATTAGCTGGAGGCCTAATATAAAGTGCTTCTATGGCACCTCAGCGTGGTGTAATGGTTAGCAAGCTTGTCTTGCTAGATTAGTTACTACTGAAAAGTGAGTTAAATCCTCACTGGATGCCTCATACTTTTGGCCTTGTGCCACATCTAAGCAGGGTTTAGCAAATCACTATAAAGTCCTTCTGTTTACAAAGAGAAGGCTTTAAAGATAAAATATAGATGGCCTCCAACACTTTTTAGGTGATAAAAAAATTATATATACACGTTGAATGTTGTGTAGGGTTCGTGTGTGTGTGTGCGCGCGCAGGCGCGTGTGTGGTCCATCTAGAGCGTTTGTTTTTGCCAGTATGTATATATTTGTTTTATGTACATATATATTATATATTATATTATGATAATGAAACCTATATAGTAAATACATTCATTGTTTATGGTGTGTTTGTGTGTCTTGCCACTATGTGTGTGTGTTTTCTTCTTGTATTTGGAGGTAAGAGTAATCGTCTGTTTGATATAGTGGCATATTTTAAAATTAATCCTTGTTGCATTTATGGATGTGTTGTGATACGGAGTTTTCTGTTTTCTGTTAATTTAATATTGATTTTGTGTAGCGAGAATGTTGTTTAGTGCTTGAGTGATAACTACATAAAATATGTTGCATTTTGTGCACCGGTGTTCATAAATTACATTTTTGGAGTTTTTCATTATTGTCAATGCATTTGTGGGGTTTTCAAAAGTATAGGATTTTCCCCTCTATAATTATATCACAAATTTCACATCTTGTGCATTTTGTGACACTTTCTATATGGGGAGATGTCTAAATTTGGATGATGTTAATATGTGTTTTAGGTTTTTGATTGGTGTTTGCTTTTAGTTGTTTTGGTTGTTTTTAGTATATGTTTCAGTTTATCATTCTTGTTAAGTAGGTTTAGATTTCTTGTTATTTCTGTTAATATTTCTGGATTGTTCTTGTATGCTGAGACGTCTTCTAGAATTTGTTGGTTTTTGCGTTTCTTTGGCTTTCGTAGTTGGTCTAAAGGTATTTATATGATCGTTCAGAACCCTAGTTTATAAATGGCGTGGGATATACTCGTTTTTTTTGTCGTTTTTTGTTGTTGTTTTTTTTTTTTTTTAGAGTTTTACGCTATTTTCGGAGGTGTTTGTCTGCCACTATAGTGCAAATCCTTACGTGATAGGGAATTGGTGGTGGAATTTAGACAGCTTTTTGCGTGATGATTCTTAAAATGAAGATATTGTTGGGTGTTTTTAGGTTTTTGGGAGATATCTGTAACAATATCGTTATTTCTATTTCTGATGAGCATAGAATGGCAGTTCGTTAAAATTATATTCTTGTATGAATTGAATCTTCAGGTGTAAGTTATGGAGAAAATTATGTAATTCATCAATATTGACCCACGAGGATATCCAGAAAATGAAGCAATCAGATAGATAGATAGATAGATAGATAGATAGATAGATAGATAGATAGATAGATAGATAATGAAAAGACTGAGATAGATAGATAGATAGATAGATAGATAGATAGATAGATAGATAGATAGATAGATAGAAAAAGATAGATAGATAGATAGATAGATAGATAGATAGATAGATAGATAGATAGATAGATAGAAAAAAATAAATATGAGAAGGAAGAGAAAGAGAGGGGGAGAAATGGAAGAGATAAAATATCCAAATTTCTGAAAGAACCTGAAATCACAAGGCCTTTTAAAATAGACCCTATTATTTAGATTTTTTTCTTTAATGTAGCGAACAGACGCCCAAAAATGGAGAGGGAAAATGAAAGTAACATGAAAGGAGGCTCCAATCGGTTCTTTGATTTCCACCCACCTCCCAGTCTGTTATCGACTACCTCTCACCTAATGAGTGTCTTATCAACTCCCAGGCGCCATAATCAGTTAACTATCTTTTTCCTTTTTTTCATTCTTTTTTTTTAACTTTTTCTAGGATACTGGCCGACCTCTTTGCGCATGCACCTATTCTCTTGTTTTCATAATCGACGTCCGCCTATTCCTTGTGATGGCTTCCACTGTGGTGATCATGTGCTAGGAATGGAATGTTGTTTTCTGGAAATGTTTCAGCTTTGGAATGTGAAATTGGTCCATTTAGCAATGAGAAGAAGATGAATGGTAGTTTGAAAGTCGGGACGTGAGAACATACAAAGACCAACAGACATACAGGTACAAGCTGAGACGAACGAGAAGAAAGGCCAACAAACACCCAATAAGTTACTTGGTTCAGAAACCGCACAAATTCAACAATCTCGTACTCAGCTGTCAAGTGTCGTTACAGCGAATTACATAGATAGATAGATAGATAGATAGATAGATAGATAGATAGATAGATAGATAGATAGATAGATAGATAGATAGATAAATTTTTAAAACATACATACATAATGAGTAAATTAAGTTAGATACTGAACAGACAGGTAGGTAGATGTGAGCAGGCTGAGATAGATAGATAGAGAGAGAGAGAGAGAGAGAGAGAGAGAGAAAGGGAGAGAGAAAGAGAACTAAGGAGATCACGAAAAGTGTGTAAAAAGAGGAAAGTATTCAGCGATAGGAAACTAGATAGATAGATAGATAGATAGATAGATAGATAGATAATGATTAGACTAAGATAAATAATAAACAGACCGGTAGGTACATGTGAGGAGTCTGAGATAGATAGATAGATAGATAGATAGATAGATAGATAGATAGATAGATAATGAGTAAACTTACTTAGATAATCAACGAACAGGTAGGTAGATGTGAGCAGGCTGAGATAGATAGAGTAGGTTTTTGTGAACAAACTCATATAGATCGATAGATCGACATGACTTTTTTTTAATTTTTAAGAAATGAACATTGGGCTGTTTTTCCTCACTTTAGATGTGGTTGTACAAAGTTCTTTAGAAAAATTAGAAAAATGCAACCATTAAACTAATAGATCTTGTTGGTTAAATTTAACAAAACTTGTTTAAATGAATTCTTGCGCCCACAATAAAATTTACACACACACACGTATGTATGTATGTATGTATGTATGTATATGTGTGTGTGTGTGCGTTTGAGCGCACTTGGACTGTTCTGAATGTAAAAGCCCCGTTTTTTATTATGTTTATTACTTACTAGCAGCATGGCCTGGGGTTGACCGTGCTTGATTCAAAAATCGTACGACTCATACAGCAATCGCTATCACTTGACTTAAAATATTTTTGTGCTTCCTTGCCTTTAAAGGAGTGCCCTTTGCCGTGCTGATGTTGTTACATGCCTTACTTCTTGCCTATCTCACACTGAGAATTTTTTCTAAGCTCTATAGTAAACATTAAATCTGTTACGAAAAAAGAACTAAACAAAATGAACACAAAACGATCAGCTTTAAAAAAAAGGACTCATAACTGGAAAAACCGAATGAAAAAAGAATATTAACACAAATACTTTTTTCGCACCCAACCCAGTTCTGCGGAATCAGAATCAACGTTGAGTTTAAGCAAGCGAATGAGCCAATTGGAGTAAAGTGCCATGCAGATTTAAATTTTTCCCACTTGTGACAAATGCAGCTATCGATTTTTTTGCACGCTAGCACGCTAGTTAACATTCGTGTCAGTCAGCTGTTGGCTCTCACGCTGGCTAATAGAATCTTCCTGCCTATTCGTGGCAGCCAGCTATTGGCTCTCACTCTGGCCAGTACAAAATGACCGCAAACTACATGAAAACTGCCGTAGAAGCATGAAATTATTTCCACTATCGATGGGAGTTGGGAAATACAAAGTCAGTCTTGGCCTTCCCGCTAACTTGGAGCATGTGCATGTAAATTTTGGTGCAAATCTGTAGAAAATTTCGGCCGTGCATTCGTTACACACACACACACACACACACACACACACACATCCTGCTTTTTATAGATAGAGATCCATCAGAGGTAAATGTTGGTGGTATAGTAACAGAATTTGGATTTTCAATCGATAGCCAACATTGTTTTTCTTCTGACGGGCAGCAATCTGGTGAAATGGAATCTGTCATGAAAAAAATCAAACGACACCGATTAACGTTCATCGATGCCTGTCCACAATCGTTCAGATGGCGAACGGCAAACAATGGAAGTGACCCCAGACACTCTGCACGGTTTTTTAAACATCAAAATAAAGAGCATCTCGAAAACGGTTTTGAGCGAATTAAACCTGTAGGTCTTAGCGATCCCCATCATTCTTCAGATTTTGTGGACTGGCGCTGCATAATCACACACAAAGAACTGTACCAGCTTGAAGAAAGCACATCAGTTGTGGACATTCGAGAGCAGCAACAACTAAAATGGATAGCTCACGTAAGTCAAACAGAAAATAATGATATAACCAAGATGTTAACGTTCCACATAAGTTCAAATAAAAAGTTTGGAAGGAAACTCCCCACAGTATTGGAAAGAGAACTTGAGAAACTAGTGTTCATTTTAACAGAAACATCTTACAGAATCTAAACCGACAGTGGCACTGGCTGCTCGGTCAATGAATGCTGAATGCTTCCTGATATGGAAATGGCTAATGTTACCATTACTGTTCTGTTGAATTAAATAGGAAGTATTCTGTTCTGAGTGTACTTTTATGTATACGTTTGAGTGTACGCGCTCGCGAGGAATGGTGTGTGTGTATTTTACACGCGCACACACACACACATACATACACACACACACATATATATATATATATATATATATATATATATATATATATATATATATATATATTGTCCTCGGGGTTTCATGTACAATGCAATCTTCAGGCGCAGAGTAGAGACTAAATTTAAATTTTAATAAAAAAAATCTGGTTACCGCAATGCTGTCAAATATTGTACGAGGATTACAGTTTATTAATTTAGAAAAATATATTTGGCATCTAAAATAAACGGGAGTTATATATATATATATATATATGTGTGTGTGTGTGTGTGTGTGTGTGTGTGTGTGTGTGTGTGTGTGTGTGTGTGTGCACGCGCGTGCGTGTTTGTTAAAAATATTATTTTATAGTTGTGAATATTTTTTTATATTAAGTATAAAGAAAGATTACTGGTTCTTTCTTTTAAAAAACAAACAAACCATAAATTACATTAAAAATTAATCTGGATCAACGTATTTCAATAGATATCTATTCTTATGCCTACATATAACTATCAATCCATTTTTCTTGTTTAATAAGCTCGGGTTATTTAACTGTTTTTAAATAACTATTTTTTCAACAAAGCATAAATTACATCTATCACCTTCCCATTGTAAGGTTTTGGTTTACGACATATATCTTAATCATTTCTTTCAAGGCAGAGCGATAAAGCCACTAAGACCAAGTTTACTGATAGTGAAAAAAAATGTTATTGAAGGAGACAATAAAAAGAATAGGAAATGAATGAAAATGATTGAAACTGCATTTAAATTATTGAAAGACCGTTGACAGGAAATTGAGAAGCTGGAAGAGAGTTCTACAAACGAGAAGTGCGGAAGAAGAAACTACTGGCATAGAACCTACTGTTACATTTAGCAAATTCAACAGTAAAATGATGAGACTATGTTGCCAATGTCGAAGTGCACTTAAATTCATGAAATCTAGGTAATTATAGGTACTTATAGAACCAGCAGAGGGATATGTTACGGTAATGTAAAAGTGACTGAGCCGTCTGAAAGTTGTATATACATATCTAAAGATTTAATGAATTTATTTTTAATCCACCATTTTTTTTATTACTTCAAGCGTTATTACAGTGTACAGATGAACGCCCCATTTTTATTTATTACTAGCCTCGAAACTGCACCTTTGGGCAGACTTTAGTCTAACTCCTGCGGAGAGCTTTTAGGCCTTCGGCTTTTTACCTTCAGCGTCCTATGCACGTAAAAGTTACAAGAATTTAGAAATATTAAACTAATTTTATCTCTGTTCGACACCTCAATTCGGCATAATCATTCTTCATATACGCAACCGATACCCTTAGTTTGTTTATATTTATTTTCCGCGCAATTTTTCTTTTCTTTTATAATCACCATTCTTTATGATACCATCACATAAAGTCACTCTTTAAAAAAACACTAGGGTACCGGAACTATGTAACATTTCGATTACGTCATAGTACGCGTGCTGAAAAACGAAGAAAAAGCATATGAGCCACGTACCGTGCCCTGTTTAATTTTTAATTACGGTTTAATTTGACGATATCAATTGCAGTTGCGATGAAAAGCAACATTAAAGTTAAACCTTTAATAAAGAATTGATTTTTAAAACCTTTCTCTCTGTTCGATATTTAAATTCAACTTTGAATGAGTTATTTATTTAATTTTTAATCCCGTATAACTATCTGTTACTTCAGGTTGTTTATGACCCGCTGAGATTGAAAAGCGGTCAGACGGACACACATGCACTACGCTTTATTTATATAGAAACAATGTGTATTATGTCTGTGCATTCGAGAAATCATAGTAACGAAAATGTGTCCCCCAGCAAGGGTCGAGTCTGGTTCCTACTTTGTTTGATCCGGAATGCTTTACCCGCTCGGCCACGAAAGACTTCTCAGTGAGCAAGGTTCTTTTTAGCCTATTTAAGCGAGCACGTCCTCTTCACTTAAATTATTATCCACCAAAGCTCATATCTGCCCAGTTTTTTTTTATCCAAAACGTAAGCAAAGCAATTTCTAAAGAATTAATGGGGCTATTTTTAATCCGACAATTTTATTTCTTCAAATTATAGTGGACACTTCTTGTTTTAAAAGAAAGCCTCGTAGATAGATAGATAGATAGATAGATAGATAGATAGATAGATAGATTTGAATAGACATAGATATGAACAGACTTAGAGATGAACTCACTGCGATAGACTGATAGAAATGAATAGACTGTGATAGATAGATAGATAGATTTGAATATACAGAGATATGAAGTGTGTTCCTGTCTATCTAAGTCGATAGACAGGAACACACTGCGGTAGGTAGATGTGATCAGGATGAGATAGATAGATAGATAGATAGATAGATAGATAAATAGATAGATAGATAGATAGATAGATAGATATGAAATAACAGAAATATATAGCAACAGATATGAAAATCCTGAGATAGATAGATAGATAGATAGATAGATAGATAGATAGATAGATATGAAATGAAATGACAGAAATATATAGCAACAGATATGAAAATCCTGAAAGAGATAGATAGATAGATAGATAGATAGATAGATAGATAGATAGATAGATAGATAGATAATTCAGTCTCCAAGTTTTTGTTCACCACTGAAGTAGCCAGGTATTTAGCTCACAACAGTTGTGTCTAGTCACTGGATCCAACCAACGTTTTTATCCACTGGGCTTATCCTTGAGTAACATGGCCCACTGTATAAAAGCGTTGACTGCATCCAAAGGGAGATAACTTAATAATAATTTAGGATAATTGATGTGATTGAAGGTATTACTAAAATGTTTGCCGAAAACTACAGAATAGTATTACCCTTCGTATGCATAATGATTAGAGACATGTTGGAAATTAACAATTCCAATAATAATTACTTTTTCTTTTTTGTCCTTTTTACACATTGTTTCTGTCATGGACAGTTAAAAAGTTGCAAATATTTTAAAATTGCACTGGACTTTATGAAGCCCCTGTATAGAGATAAATAGAAAAATGGCACATGATGATGATGTAAGCGTGTGTCTAATTTACAAATTAAATTTATAAAATCTGAAAATATGTTCAAATGAACATTGAAAACTATTTATTCATACTGGGGTGTTTATTGTTTCGCTTTTTTTTATCTTTTTAGTAGGTTTTTCATTGGCAGATATTTTTTTCCAGAACGAATAAAATGAATGAACGTAATGAAGTCTGTTATTGATTGCCAATAAAGAATTTACCATAAATAACTCTATTGATCAAACTGAGAACAAATATCGTTTCCATCTATTTTTTTTTTCTTCTACTGAATGATGATTTATTGAAAATAAGTGCAAATGTTGCTCCTTTTTTAAGTTTAACATTGTAAAGTGAGATTGTACGATCGACAATGGCGCTGTTATAATTGGCCAAACGAGCAGAATGAAAAATGATTAAATCTTTAAACAGATTGCCTTGAGCTCCTTGATCAGACCCAAAGAAGAATCAGCAATATTATTGGTCCTGATCTGGCGGCTCGGCTTCACCACATTCCCATCGCCATAACGTTGCCTCCCTGCATCTTTTCTATAAATATTTTCATGGTAATTGTCAGGATGAGTTCTTCGCGATGGCAGCTAGACTTTTTGAATTTAAGCGCAGTGCTAGACTGGCGACGAGATCTCATCCATTTACAGCTGAGCTAGCTAGATGTAACTGTAAGTTCTATGCTAACAGTTTCTTTTCTCGCACTTCTCGCTTGAGATCTCCCTCCCGGCTCCATGGTTTCCAGCCAACTTAAATCTGTAAAAATTTAAATGCAATGTCCATCGCTATCTACTGATTAATCTTTTCTCTTCCTGTTCATTATTAATGCTTCTGTTCCTAATTCTCTCACACCCAGTAAGCTCTTGTATCTTTAGATTTTATGTCTTGCATGTGGTGATACCAGGTTTTGTTTTTGTTTTTGATTTTTTTTTTTTTGGGGGAAGAGAAAAAAAAGACCAAAAGACGTAGCACTTTTAAAGTTTACAGATTATCCGAATCCCTGGAATCAGATTCTGGTAGTTTGGAATCCCATAGAAGAATTAGTTTTTAAAAATTCCAAGTTTCAAATAACTCCGGAGAAAGGGCGTATTGATGCTGAAAACTGTATTGGAATCGAATCTTTGCATAAGGCATTTTGAAAATCACATTGTTATGATTTTATTTCCATTTAGTTGAGTGATGTTTTGGACAGATGTGTGCTGGCTAAGTTCAGCTCGTAGCGAGAAATGTCTGATGCAGTCACATCATCGTCAACTCCCCCCCACACACACACACTTCTGAAAGCCAGTTCTCTAAAACGAAAAGCGAGAAACATCATTAAGTTCATCGTCTTGTAGCTGATCTTTCCTAAAAATAAAGTCAATGTACTGTATGACTGGATGGAAAGATTAACTAATACAAACATCAAACCATATAATAATTATCAATGTGTATTTATTTATATAATTCTGTCAATTTCTATAGTTCCTGTCCCATCTGTAGTTGGAAAGGAGGTAAATCAACTTAGGACATTTATAAGAGATTACTTTCTTTGATTGTTCTAATAATATATACAAATATTTATCGGCATTTAGACAAAATTGTTTCCCAAGCAAAAATAACCGTTTAATTAATCAGATCATTTACACTTACAATGAACGTAATGATTTCTTAGATTGCAGACTTATTTGTTCGAGCCTTTCATGTGAGGCACTCAGAGAGCTTTGTCTATTAAATGATCGTAGTGCTTCGAACTTGGTCTTGGCTTTATCGTCGCCGTTTTTGTCGTTCTTTTTCTTCTGATCGATATTTACATTTCACTGTTATACTAAACAAATAAAACATTTAACATGAAAATATATTGAGAAAAAGGCGATTTATATAATACCAAATCTAATCCATAGATCATAGACACCAATGAACATCTAAAGAATATAAAGAGAACATGTGAATTAAACGGTTCATTGGCGTCTATTTTAATTGTGAATTCTCCTCTTTAGTGAATTTCAATACATTGCTTCAAACCTTTTGTTTCATTTCATTTCACTGTTCAATCTTTCAAACAATTGTCGCCATTTTTAACAGTACGGATTCAGTAGTACAATAGATAATTATCAATGCATTGAATAAAATATTAAACGATTCTTAAACAAAAAAACTAAGGTTTATATTTTCTTGCCTGATGTTTACTATATAATTCATAAAACATAATTTTCTGCCCTTCTCCGATGATTTTCCTGAGATGAGGTCTTTTATTTTTAAATCCTTATTTAAACATAATACATATTTAAACGTATAAATGAGTCTACCATTCGTCCATGCATCGAATATTGCTGCCACATCTGTTTTGGTATATTTTTATATATATATATATCTGGCAGGAATCTGCAATGTCATCGATTGTGACCTGGAATCTCAGCTTGAATTACTATCCTACCGCATAAGGTCGCTTCCCTTTGCCGTTTTCTATAAATATTTTCAGAGCAATTGTTCTGATGAATTTTCCTCTTTGGCCACATTTAGTGATTGTGGGGGTTTTATTACTAATCTTATTTTCTTTAGTTTCTTGTAAATAGTTTTTTGTATTCATATTGTAAATACACATTGGGGCTAGTTTTTAGAATTGTTGTTTTATTTCCCTCCCCCCACAGATAATGAATTGTAAATATGGGGACTAGTTAGTATTTTCATAGAGACAAAGAGGTATTATGGTGGTTGTAGTAAGAAAGGTACGTATGAATGTGTTGTTTTGGTGTTAGGAATATTGTTCGTACAATTGGGTCAGTGTTTGCGGCTTAAGTTATAGTTAAGAGAGAAGATGACCGTCCTTTCCCCCCTCCTCCTTTCGGCCATGTGCCACATTTCTGTATTAAACAGAATAAATATCATTTTCCTCTTTGACTGCATGAATTTAAGCGCAGTACAAGATTGGCAGCTAAGCCTCATCATTTTATTGTTCTATGCTCATTACTTTCTTTTTATTTTATTTATTTATTTTTTTGTCAATTCACCCCAAGTAAAGGCGATAATACCACTTTAGACGCAAGAGTGAAAGGGAATGAAAAGACATTAGAAGGAACCCGAAACACAACCCCAAACAAGAAACAAGGGATAAATCTCTATTCCTGTTCAAAAGACCCGGGGGTGGAGTGCGAACCGGATGATAGGCAAACTTATCTACTCGTATTGAGGAAAAATATATAAATAAATAAAATAAATACTACAGAAAATTTCAGAGTTTGGGCAGAGACGTTTAAATTAGACTTTAGAAGGAACCGGAAACTCAGTCCTAAGCAGGAAACAAGGGATTAACCTCTACTCCTGTTTAAAAGATGGGGGGAGGTGTGAGAACCGGACGATAGGAGAATCTATCTACTCCTTTTGAGGAATAAATAAATAGTAAATAAAATTTCAGAATTTAGGTGGAGACGTTAGAAGTATAGTGTTGAAGTCAACTTTAAAATGAACCGGGAACCCAATCCTGAAATTAACAATTTGTCCTACGGAATCACAAAGAACTTTAGCAAATAACATGAGCCACATCACTTGAAGAAGTCCAACGGCAGCAATAAAAACCAGATACCACATTGTAACTCGAAGTCCTAACTAAAGATATAATTAAGATGTTGACTTTCCACACTATCCTAAACAAAGGAAACCCCCACCAATACTAGGAAGAGCGATAACAGTGAACTTAGAAAACATCCTTCTCGAATGACGGTTTTAAGAGAAAGATTTTAGTAACTTCCGCTGACTGTAACACTAACTGTTTGCTTAATGAATGCCTAGTGTTTCCTGTATGGAAACGGTTAATTACTGTTACCATAGTCCTATAGTTAAATTACATACAGAAGGACGAATCGCTAAAAATTTCTGTTACCATAGTCCTAGAGTTAAATTACACACAGAAGAACGAATCGCTAAAAATTACTATTACAATAGTCCTAGAGTTAAATTACACACAGAAGGACGAATCGCTAAAAATTGTTACGTCTATATTCTACCTTGTTATGAGGTGATAGGAAATAAAATCATTAATGCGATTAAATCATTAAATCATCAATACGATTTTCAAAATACTTTATGCAACGCTTCGAATCTAATACAGTTTTCAGCATCAGTGCACCCTTCTGTGAAGTTAATTATTTGTAATTTGCATATTTTTATATTAATTCTTCTATGGGATTCCAAAGTTCCAAAACCTGATTCCGGGGATTTGGATAATCTGTAAACTTTAAAAGTGCTGCGTCTTTTGATCTCTTTAAAGATTTGTTAATTTTTGATGCTACTCCTCTGGTGAATTGTAACAGCGCTTCAAACATTCTATGAACCGAGCTCATTCAAGGACGTCTTAGATCAAAGAAGCTCATTTTTCGCACTGGCTCTCATAAGTCGCCATGATGTCGCACTTCCTAATTTTCTAGCGGGAGCTGACAGATCGAATAAATATTTCGTTCGCCATTTAAAGGATAACAGGCCCAATGAGGACGCCTGAGAATTGAAACCTTCAGAGATTGCTTGTACATTTGATCAATTTTTACCAAATGGTTGCGCACGCATATGCGAACTGTGGTTTGACTTACATTAGCCTACTCTCTCTATGTAATAGCCACACATCGTATTCATGTCATTTCATCAAATTTCGGGACTGAAAGAGGACACGAAGACAATGGTTTAAAACCTTTAACACTCTGTAGGTGACTATTTTCGCTAAGTAAAATGTTACTCCTGCCAATACAAGTTGAATTTGAATTTCTTTGTTGTGTACTCATATCCTTCTATGGCAACACTTAAAACAATCTTGGCTAAAATTGAGAGCCAGGCCGCTGCAATTTCAGATAAATAGAACTAATATATAAAAGACCCTACTTTGAAGGGATTTCATATACGGTAAAAAGGGGATATTTATAAATGATGCAGACTGTTAAATGTTAATATTAGTTATTTTTTTATTTTTTTTATTTTTTTTTTTGCAGCTTGTCGATCGCATAAACAAGCTGTTACCGAAGTGACTGGGGAAAAGCTGTGATCATTCATTATACGTTGACGCAGTTGAGAATTAATAATGTTATTTTTTATCCAAAATCACAGAAACGTTTTCAACGTGTGGATATGCACACGAAGACTCCCCCCCTTGGGCTCGTCTGTGTCCATCTGTCTGTCACATCTGTAAACGCCATGGCAAATTGCGCAACTCCAGTGACATTCAATCCTTGTACGTTTTCACGGGTCGACACGGTTGATTTTTCATTTCTTTTGAGGAAATCATCATTGCACTCAATGAAAAGGCTGGGGTTTGATGTGATATGTACTGACACCAAACATTAGATTCATATCTTTGAGCGGTTTGTGAGCATTTAGTTTTCAATGTACGCGAGTTTTTTGCTTACAAACCGACTTCACAATGTTACTATTCCAGTAATAAATCCAAATAAAGCTTTTATATTTCGTATTAGATATACTGAATGGAAAATAAATTCAAACCAAAACTCTAATTATGAATCACCACATGGAAAATATGCACTTTTTTTACTATATTCGATAATTAAAAATTATGCAAAATAAATTGGAAAAGATTACAAAATGGCTACGCAATGAATAACATTTGTTAGATCATTTGATAGATCATTTGATAGATCATTAATAAAAACAAAAAAACAAAGTGTTATGTGACGTGTGATACAAGCTTAGGCGATCATGTATCTTTCGATACATGACTGACGAGGCAGATTTTTTTCCCGCCGTAGGTTGCCTTTTATTTCTGCGGTGGACCAGTTGCCATCCAAGGCTATAGAACCCGGTCTGTCCTGCCATTTACTCACAGCTGTGGGGAGAAGAGGATTCATACCTTTCCCAAGGGTATTAACACGTAAGTGAATGTAATGGATTCGACTGGAATTCGAACGCGGCTCTCCGATTCCTCAATCCGAGCCGCTATCCATATTATAAGACAAAATGTTTTAAATTCGTATTGTTTATCACACTGAAACTACCGCACTCTATAATATATCACCTCGTAATATACCTAAATTGTTCAGATTAATTTCCCTTTGAACTAGATGAAGGTCTTATTTGATAGCACAATGATTTTGTAATAATGTGTTTATGCCATGCATCTTGTCCAAATAAAATTTGTAAAGCTTCAATAAATTATAAATTGTATATGGCTGTGCAATAAGACTTTCACTGATCAACAGAATAAAATTTCAACGTTTCGATTTTGAGCCTAAACTTAATCTTTTCAAGTCTTTTCCCCAGAAAACAAGTATAACGCGTAACTATTTGGGACAAAAGTATTTTGGATTATTATTTATTATGTCAAACACCAATTTTTTTTAAATAATTTTACTCCAAGCAAGGCAAGAAAGCCACTAAAACGCAAGAGATTACTGAGTATTAATGAATATGAGAAAAAGAAAACGTTATTAAGGAGAAAGAAAGATAAAAAGAACAATAATCAAGAAAATAGAAGATAACGATGGATATTTTAAATTTTTGAAGAGCAGAGATGGTTGGAATGCAAGAAAGCAGACGAGAGTTCCACAAGCGAAAAGTTAGCATAGAACTTACGGTTATATCTAGCCTTCTCTGTATCTATAAATAGAATACCCGCTCGGCCCGGTGGCTAGGATCAAAGTGTAGTATCTGCGCTTTGTGAGCTGCCGGGTCGGGTGTCTGTCGAACTCTCTGATTGCAGAGAGGAACCCGGACGAAGCTCCGCTGAAGGGTAGAGTTTCATTGGGGGAGGTTGACGGAACTGGCCCGCCTCGGTGGGTTTGGATGGTTATTTATTTTTGGCTGGGCCTACGGGCTCAGAGATACCCACATTAAAAAGGCCTTGTGCCGCATTCGATCCCCGTGGGTGGATTGATAAATACCATCTAGCCTTCTCAACTTTAAAGTGATGAGACTTTGCCGCTAATCTGGCACTGCGCTTAAATTTATAAAGTCTACGTACCAAAGAGGAAAGTGCATCAGAACAATTACCATAAAAACATTTATAGAAAAGGCATAGGGAAGCTACGTGGTTGTCAATCTATGTCTCGATAGATTGACAACGAAGACTGAAGAGCCTATTAGCACAGGAGTATCTCCAGCCTCACGCTCAACCGATTTTGAACGAAGAATTGTTCTTCTCCCAGACTCGTTCAGAAAGTGTTCAACTGTCAGCTGTAGAACAACCGCGCCCCCAGATCAATGATGAAAAATGACTTCAAGCAAATGAAGCCACTAGTTATTAGCGCGGACCATGCTTCTTGAACCTCGTAGGCCTACACGGCAGAATCACAAAGAATTTTACCAAATCACAGAAATCGCACCAGGTTTCATCAGGTTTGAGGAGTTTCAACAACAGCAACAACTAAATCAGACAGCACATAACTGAAGGAAAAATTAACGATATAATAAAAATGTTGATATTCCACATTCTAATTCAAAGAGAAGATTAGGATAGAAGCCTCCATCAATACTGGAAAAGGTTATAACAGCTACTGGACTTCATTATGTACCGTGTCCCCTCAAGACGAAGGTGATCATTGCTCTCCACAATTTCCTGTACATTGTAGCTCTTAATAAATTTCTATTATTTCTCCTTAACCTTGATACATCATCCATTAGGTCAAGCTCACTAAGTATGCTATGAGTTGTTTACCTCTGTCCCTCTTGCCTTCAAACTGTCTTGTGTGTATCAGATTTTCAAATCCCTCTTTCCTCAGTATGTACCATAGAAACCGCATGTTTCTCCTTGATTTAAAGTATTAGTTTCCTTTTTGTTTCTATTTTCTCAAAAACACCGCCGTCGCTCACATGTTCGGTCCACGGTATCCTCGGCATCCTTCTGTAGAACCACATATCTGTTTCTTCAAGTCTCCACTTTATCTTTGAAGAGATTTTCTAGCACTCACTGCCATACAGGAGAACAGATATCACGTAGCAGTTTAGTACCCTTTTCCTTGTTTCTATAGATACTTGTTTATTTCTTCGCATTCAGCTTCGCTTTTGAAATGCTTCCTGGGTTATCCCAATTCTCCTTCGGATCTCAGTGTCGCTCTTTCCGTCTTCTGTAAAACACTTCCCAGATATTTAAATTTACACACTTGAATTATTCCTCTATTGATGTTTCACCAGACTTATACATTCCATTTATAATTGAGGCGAAATGTTGTTTTCAATATCGACATACTTTTTTTAATGAAATTGATGACGACGGGTGATCCCTTGTATATATTTAAAGACTTTAAAATCCAGGAATGGGTTACACTATTGAATACCTTACGGTAATCTATCTACAATACTCAGTATTAAAGCATTTTTACAAGACTATCCGATTAATAAGTGATTGGTCTTTACATCCGTAAGAGCCATGTTTGCACCCTTTTTGTATGTCATATATCTGTTTTGTTAGAATAGATATCAACAGTTTTTAAGTGGTGGGGAGACATGTCATTGGTCTGTAGTTGTTTGGCACATTTGTGTCATCATTCTTGAGTAGAAGGAAGGTAATTCCTTTAATTATCCATGCCGAAATTTTAGTAGGATCATTGACCATTTCTTGGAGTTCGTTGGCTAGTTTTTTTGTTTTTGTTTATGTTTTTTTTTTGGGGGGGGTGCTGTATTTAGATAATACAGCCAAAAGTTTGGAATTTTATCAATTCCTGGAGATTTCCAGTTGTGTGCATTTTTCAGTGCACATCAAGCATCCTCTTCCATGATTCCCTCCCATTCACTGGCTTATTTTTCATCCGTTCTACCTCTTGCGTAATCCATTCTGCTTCTTTTTTTTTGTGTTTTTTAGGGCGACCTCATATTTTTCCCAGAACTGTATAACCTCTTCCTTTGTGTGGGGGGTTTTCACTTTAATTTTTGTTTGCCTATTTCTCTGTAAAATGTCTTCGCCTAGGTTTCGAAGATCTTGCTCTGTCTGTAGAATCTTGATCTTTATTCCTAGATTTCTGATTCTTTCAACCTTCAGTTGTAATGTTCGCTTTTTTTTTCTTTAGCTGATAGGACTTCATTTTCATTTTGCATTTTTCTCTTGACTCTTTTACTTTTTCTAGCCCTTACATTTGTTCCTCTTGCCAGTTCATCGAGTACTGATAATTCACTTCTAAATTGTTCAATTTCTTTCTCTATTTTTCTTTTCCAAGATGGATCTTCATATCTGTGAGACTGCCTTTTTTAGTTTTAGTTGCTGCTATTGGTGATGCATATATTGCTTCGTTGGGACTTATATGTGGGTCTGATTCATCCAGAATTAATTTGAGTGCTGCATTGTAGAGTTTAATAGTTTTGAGGCTCTGCTTTGTTGATTGTAATTTTAGTTGTTCTCGTTCCTCCATTTCAATATTTTGCGTCTAGCTTATATGCCTCATGATGTCTTCCTTGGCTTCTTGTATACTATTTTTTGTTTTCCGCAAAATAATTTGGTTCAATGTTCTTTGGACTCGTTTTATTTCAGGCTTGTGAGCAACTAGAATCACGCCTGTCCAACTCTTTTAAATTTTAAACATTATTTTCACAGTGATTGGTGTGCATCTCAGCTTCTTCATTATGATCTGTGGTTTGTGTGATGTTAGTAATTTTCATGTCAATTTCTGGTTCTCTTTCATGTTCTGTTGATTCACCTATTTTTATTTCTTTAATTTCAGCGCAACTGTCAATCAGTTATTTCTCATGATGTACCTTCTTACATTGTCAAGTTTATTTTCGTCAATGTCCAACCTTTTCTCGCCAAATGTCATATGTTTGGCGAGTGATGTTTTTCTTTTCTTGAGTTTCTGCAACGCTTCATAGAATGCAGTCATAATAAGTTTGTACTCCTCATCAGACCATTTTACCTTTTCTTTCTTTAAATGAATGGTTCTGGATCTAGTTGGAGATTTTGTTAAGCCATCATTGGCATTATCCCGGTTATGGTGACCTGATGATCCATTATTTATTTAAGGGTTTGTTCCTATATCAGATTTTTCGACTTCAGGTAGGTTCCCTCCAGAGGGACGGGCTCCCTGTTTATCCACTGGAAGAGGCTTTTTCGTTTGACTTTTAGTTTGACTTTTAGTTCTCATATTGTTCTCACAAGTGACGCACGGGTCCAAAAGTCCACCCCAAATTGCCCGACACATTGTGTAACGGTCTTTTACAGACAGGGTTCCGAAGATTGTAAGAGATCGTTCGTGACCTCATAATACAGCTTCCATTCACTCCTCGGCACGATTAACGCCTTGAGTTGCAGGTTGCCGTTCGGAGTTTTCCTTCTCTTAGATGAGTTGACAAACAGGGGTGTTAGACCCTCCTATCCCTTGAGACAGAGACGCGACTGGAATTCAGAAAGAACGATGTTCAAAAAGACATTGGAAAAAGAAACTATTCAACGAAACAAAATATACTGGAGTATAAATACTTTAAATAATACATTATATACAAGTTGACCCCCCAAAATGGGAATTTTTGAAGTGCGTATTGCCAAACTTGAGCAAGTGGCAACACTGCGAGACGGTGACCTTGAGCAAGTAAACATTTCGCCATTTAGAATTCAAGATGAAATTCACAGTATCCCAGCTGAGATGTTGCAGCAGTCAATGAGGAATCTCAACAGCAGATTTCAAGAATGCATTCGTACAAGAGGACGCCATCTACAAGGACGTAATTTTTAAAAAATGAAAATTCCATCATTGTTTCTTAAATGGCATGTTTTAAGGTTTCAATTACTATGAATAAAATATTTTTCTTCCATCACTCTTGGTTTTATTGGATTGTTAAAAAGTTCCCGTTTTTTGGGGGTCACCATATATTTACAATTATGAAAAAATATAATTATTTTTATTTATTTTTTACTTTTTTAATTTTGTTGCTACTGCTCTGTTAATTAATTAAAAAATATTAATTTTGTTGCTACCATCACTAGTCCTTTTAACGAAATTAATTGTCAAAACAAAATTAATGGAAAAAGAAAAAGTTAACATTTGGTTAGTAAAGTTTAGAATTTATACGAAGGATAACATATCACGGTCGTGAAATGAAAATAATAATAATAATAATAATAATAATAATAATAATAATAATAATAATAATAATAATTTTTTCAAGACCAAAGCCTCGGTTTTTTTTTTTCCTATCATTGTCACATAATCAATAACGGAACGAAAAATTAAGATCTACGGAAAATATGATGAAAATGTCTCAGCGTGTCCGGAACATAGCAACAAAAATGAATTTACCCAGAGACATAAAAACTATCAAAAATACAAAATGCAATGAAAGATAAATTGCACAAAATAGAAAAACTGAGAGATGATGGTATGAAAACCAGACACAGTTATCCAAAATAACGTGGTACCCCCAGGACATGACAATTCAAACTGACAGGGAAATAAAAGCCAAAGATCTGATATTATCATAAAGACAAGAAATTGAAGGAAGTGTATGCCATTGACAAACCCAATCTGAGAGAAACATCTCCATAAAAATTATCGAGAAATTGTCCAACTCAACGACCTGGAGATCGAGATTAACAGGATGTGGGGAATGATGACTGAGATTGTAGCAATAGTAATCGGAGATCTGGGCCTCGTGAGAAAATAAAATATTTACTAACAATGTCCCAGGTAACATCATCAAGTTGCCCAGAAGATCGGCCTACTAGGAACATCTCATATTCCGCTAAAATTGGTTACAATTCTCCTATAGGGCCTCCAGGACCATAGTTTCGAATGCTCTACAGGACAAAGCAGTAATAATAATAATAATAATAATAATAATAATAATGTTTCCTATTTTTAAGATAATGAGTTCAAGTGAAATATTCCTGCAAACTGGAAGAATAAATAGTGCATTACTTATTGATTAATTTAAAGAAATCAGTGATATTATTTATCGGAGTATATTTTAAAAATGCAAGATTATTAATAAGTTATTGTAAAAATATATATATATATATATATATATAAATATATATATATATATATATACTTTATTCATTCGTTCATTCATTTGTTCGTCCATATGCATAAGTTATTTATTTACAAATCGTCTGAAACAACTTAGCGGTATGTTCAAGACAACTAATATCGCAATCTTTCTAAGAAAAAAATTTCTTTGGAAATATCTGCAATTAATATAGTTGTCTTTCTTAGGAATATATGAATAATTCAGATAAGAAAACTAGTTGATTAATCAACAGGATCATTAAAAGAGAAATAGATAAAATAAAAATAAATATTAAGAAGAAAAATTATATTTACGTTAAATATATGGAATTAACATTAATTCCATCTATATTTTATGCGAGTTTTACAATCCTTTCAGAAACTGTGTGTGTGCATAAAATTTTCACCTTCCTTCCTTCCTCTCACAGGAGACGTAGATCTGGAGAAAGATTAACGGGATGATGAAGTCAGACTAACAGATTTTGAATTTTTTCCCGCGTTTTTCGGCGTCTCAAACGGCCAGCGTTTCTGGTTGCCTCGTGACTTTCGACCTGACTAGAAACTCATTTATTCCGTGCCCTTAACCCATATGAATATCTTATTTCAACAATGGCGACCTCACACTTTCAAGACTTCTTCTCGTCTTGACGTTACCCGCAGGTCAACCCAGTTGCTTCCCGATCTTCAACCTGAACATCTCATTTATTACTAAGAAAATGCGGGCCGGAATATCTTATTCAACAAATTACACTTTACCAAGACTTCTTCTCGTCTTGAAGGACCTTCTCCGTTTTGGACCAGAAGCGTTCTACAGGATCGTATTCAAAAGTGGTTTATTTTTATCCCTCGTCAAATCATAAATACAGACAAATAATAATGACGAACAATGCTATAATAATGTTTCCGTTTTCTTAGAAAAGATAACGACAGTTCGTGGGCAAAACTTGTATTCAATATTGACTTATACTTAAACTGAACCAGTAAATAAACAGGGGATATTCATTACGAACAAACATTTTTCGTGATTAAACAATTCCAAAGACCATGAAAATCGCTTCAAACATTCTTATTTCTCCTGGCTAGATACAGCAATCCGGTAAAATTTCCAGCAGCCAAAATGCCTCACCAAAAATTGAGACGACCGAACATTCTTTTAACTTGAACCTGAACATAAAATACCATACACATATACAATAAAAATATATATATATATATATATATCTGTGCTTTTATTCATTCGTGTTTAACGAGTTCATTTTTCCAGAACCTTATAAAACTCTTTTTTATGCCTTGTTCATCTTGCATTTTATTTTGGCGCGGAACTCTTTCTCTAATCTCGTACCACGAGATAATACTTGTTTCCATCTAATAAAGACAACATGTTTTTCAAACAGACGTCTTTTCATTTTATTCCGGCTATCTCTTTGATGTTTATTAATTTATGCACTCGTTGATTAATATCCTCTCACTGTTCATTCACGCATTATTATTATTTTTTTATACATTGCTAATTCGGTAGTTTAGTGTGGTGTCTGGTTGCCACTTTTAAAAACCAGCACTGGACCTCTGCATTAAAAGCAAAATAGTTATAAAATAACAAGATTTCATTTATGTTATTAAAGAAAAAAAAAAATTTTCTGGAGTAATTGTAATTTCATCTGCGTCTATTATTATTATTATTATTATTATTACATTAATTCCATCATCATTTTCGATTTCGTTATGGACACACTTCCAAGTTGCGGAAAGACTAAGGCAGGTCGTGTGTGTGTTATGGCCAGTTTTTCATGTTAATTTTTTTTTTTTTTTTTTTTTTTACTCCGATGAAGTTGCTAGCGTTGGATAACAAAGTTCTCCTTAGTGTGTGTGCTGAAGTCAGACTAACAGATTTTGAATGTCTTTTCCTGGGGTTTTCAGGGATTCTTTCAATGTGTTGTTTTGTTCCGTTTTTTTATAATTCCAAGTGCACCTATTACCACTGGTATTATTCTTGTTTTTCAATTTCACATTTTTCTATTTCAATTTCCAGGTCTTTGTATTTTGATAGTTTTGCGGGCTTGGTTATCTTGTTTCAATCCAATGGCGACCTCACATCTTTAGTAGGCAAGACTTTTTTCGTCTTGACGTTTTGACAATAATGTCAACCTATTTGCTTCCCAATTTTTCTGTCTGTGTGGATGGTATAATCCATTAGATTGGTGACATCTTCTAACCCCATATGCGGGGCTGGCCGATATACCAGTGTTTCAACAATGTTTTCCAAAGTGTTTGCACATTGTCCAGTGTAAGTATTGCCCCACTCTATCGTGACGATTTTTTTATATTCATTTGGGACCAGTATAGAACATCCTGAGATTAGATGGTCTATTGTTTCGTGAGCAAAACCTGCATTTTTCCACATTATTATGTAGATATTTGCCTGAAAATTTTTGAAAAGACCCTCGTCAGTCAAGAATAAACCTTCAGTTTCAGACTTTATCCAGATGACGAACATCGATGAGTATTAACTTTATCAACATTGTCTCCGTTTTCTGATATTGAAAATGCAGAGGTTTGTCTTGCCAGCGTTGTTTCATCTGTTCAAGGGCTTTATCCTTGGCTTTTTCAACAAGGTTGGTTCTTATTCTGTTTTGATTTCCCTAAATGTAAATGTTGTTTGTATTCAGTGAACTTTTAAATTGAATATTTTTTCTTTCTGTTTTCATGTTGTTTTACGAATCAAGTCATTTGTTTTTCGTTAGTAAGCCAATAGTTGTTGTCTTCCTGCCTAGCTG
Organism: Acanthosepion pharaonis; assembly: GCA_903632075.3. Taxonomy (NCBI): domain Eukaryota; kingdom Metazoa; phylum Mollusca; class Cephalopoda; order Sepiida; family Sepiidae; genus Acanthosepion; species Acanthosepion pharaonis. Next base: position 247,714 of record CAHIKZ030005310.1, read on the forward strand.
AATAAGACAACTTCCACCTTCTTTACGGGGTATGTATAGATTTGAAAATCAGCCTTTGGATGAACTTATATTCTTTCTTGTTTTCTCCATTTGTCTGATGTCATTTAGAGTCCAGTTCAAGATGTTAAACTATTTGGACCAGCAGCTAGGTTATTAATGGCCATAATTCTGTTCTGAGAATTCAAAAATACCAGTGAGACGACTTTTACGAACATTTCTTTCATTTTCCTATGGTGAACCTTGAACACAAAATACTTATAAGCTTCTCCTTGTTCTAAACTTTTATTGTTACAGCAGGGTCTAAAAAAAATACAGTGAGTTTGTTCCTTTCTATCCTGTAAAACATACACCTCGCACATTTAACAAATTGAATTTTTTTCAGAACCTTCATAAAGCATTTTTTTTGCCTTGTTCATCTTGTCATTTTCTATACAATTTTAAGTCATCCATGTAAAATAGATGGTTTATTTTCTTTTGAGCTATTTTGAGATAATTCTGTCTTGTTGTTCCATAATGCTATAAGTGATATGCAAATTTTAAAGGAGACAAAGACGTCTTTGAAATTTTTTCTATTGATATTTATTTGATGTTTAGGTTCCATTTTTATGATTGAGTTAAATTGTAGTTTTCCATATCGACATGTTTGTTTGATGAAATTATAACGGGTGATTTTGTACATACATTGACTTTAAGATCCAGGAATTTGGTACACTATCTGCACAAGGCGATAATTATCCAAAAAACTAAGATTTTTTGCAAGCAGTTTTCCAGGATCATCCTATTAATAATTTCTTTACATCCGTAGCATCGTTTGCACCTTTTTTAACAAGATTTCATTTATGTTATTAAAGAAAAAAATAATTTTTTGTTAAAATAGATGTTAAAGTTTGTAATTTCATCATGTTTTTATTATTATTATTATTATTATTATTATTATTATTATTATTATTATTATTATTATTATTATTCCAAAATTAATATCTTTATCCATATTTTATGTGCATATTTTCTCTATTGATTTGTATTTTCGTGTTTAATTCTTTTCACCTTTCTTTTCATCTTTATCAATGGTAGGTCTTAACATTTACGAAATGTCACATGCATACATCTTTGTGCTTCTAATTTATTGGGGAGCCGTTCTCTCTTTTCTTCATATCCATATTTTTTTGACTTTGTAATTATTAATAAAAATACGCAAATAATATTTTTTTTTTTTTAGTTTTTTATCATGCTTTAAATATGTCCAAATTTTCTTCGGAAAATATTTTTTTTTAAAATTAAATAAACAAATATTAATACGTAAAAATGAATAATTTTACATCTACTTTATTTATACGTTGGCACGTGTGAGTGATTTCCCCTAATTCCAGAAGAAAAAAGCGGATTTAATTCGAGCAATTGTTGAAATTGATAATGGATAAAGGGTTAAACTTCAATTTGGAATTAGTTCTGGAGTTGGTTCTGCAAACTTACGAACCGACTTGTTGAATCTCACTGCTAGAGCGTCTTGCCAGATAAGTTCAGCTGGCAGCCTTAGAAAATCTCAAGTGTTTTCTTGTTATTTTATCGAAAGCATCCGTTACTGGAGAGTCGGTGGCATCCAAACCATTGGATGACTTCGATGATAACGGATATACGTTTTTAAATACTAAAATCACCACGTTACAAGGCCCGGGAGCCACTGAAGGTAGAGTGACTCTCTACCTTTAGAAAGAAAGAAAGAAAGAAAGAAAGAAAGAAAGAGAGTGATTCGACATTGTCAGGGAAGCTCCTGATCGGGTGTCACTTCAACAAAGTGGCAATTCTTGGGAAAAAGCTGATTGTCTGTAACTTTCTTCTTACCTTTGGAAAACGGGTAAAATGAAGGTAAATCGACTCTGGTGGACTCTGCGTGTCCTAATTTGCTGTGAAAATGGTGATATAGCTGCAGTGTTGCATCGGTGAGAAAGCAGAGAAGGGTGGGGGGGGGTAAATCTCCCCTTATCCCACAACAAGAACAGATAAACAACTGTGAATTCTATCAATAGCGAAAAGTGAGGGTTCAGCGAATCGAATGCAGATATCGCAATACGTTATCTTTTTCTTCTCTACTCCTGTCCAGGGGCGGGGTGGAGAGTGACAACAGACAAACCTATCTACTCCTATTGAGGAATAAATAAATAAATAGTAAATAAAATTTCAGAATTTAGGTGGAGGCGTTAGAAGTATAGTGTTGAAGACGACTTTAAAATGAACCGGGAACCCAATCCTGAATCCTAACAATTCGTCCTATGGAATCACAAAGAACTTGAGCAAATAACAGGAGCCACATCACTTGAAGAAGTCCAACGGCAGCAATAAAAACCGATTACCACATTGTAACTCGAAGTCCTAAATAAAGATATAATTAAGATGTTGACTTTCCACACTATCCTAAACAAATCGTTGGGAAGAAAACCCCCACCAATACTAGGAAAAGCGATAACAATGAACTTGGAAAACATCCTTCTTGAATGACAGTTTTAAGAGAAAGATTTTATCAATTTCAACTGACTGTAACACTAACTGTTTGATTAATGAATGCCTAGGGTTTCCTGTATGGGAACGGTTAATTACTCTTACCATACACTTATAGTTAAATTTCACACAGAAGGACGAATCGCTAAAAATTACTGTTACCATAGTCCTATACCTTAATTATTGGTGAAGGAGAGAAAAAAATGAAATAATCTTCAAAAAATTAAATGCAATGTCAATCGTTATTTACCGACTTCTTGGTTATCCTCCCCTATTGTTCTCAGTCTTTAATAATGTTCTTCTCTTTTCGTATTCTTTCTCACTCAGTAGCCCCTTGTTTCTTAGTGGATTTAATGCCTTGCATGGGGTGAAATGATGGAAAAAAAATGTTGTAATTTAGAAGAGCACTACATTTTGAGAGTTATTTTCTGTATTTTATCTGGTTTAAAAGTTGTTCTTAAAGGATTCGAGACCTTACTTATGCATAAGCCATCATTAGTGTGTGTGTGTGTGTAGATGGTGTGTGTGTGTGTGTGTGTGTGTGTGTGTGTGTGTGTGTGTGTGTGTGTGTGTGTGTGTGTTGTATATATAAGGAGGGCCGTGTCTGTAGTTCTTATGCATGGCCCCGATGTGGTTTGGTCCATTGCCACGGCATAATGTAAAAGGCTGAAAGTGCTTCAAATTATACCAATCTTCTAGAAGGATTTTCGTGTCATATCCAGGTTGATAAAAAATAGCAGAATTGGATCTTGTCCAGAACTGATGTATGTATTCCGTAAATGCTAATAGAAAACACTGAGGCAACATGTAGTTCGTGTCGAATATATTTTGTAAAATCAATAAGAAGAACGTTGGGAAATCTTTCCGAGAAATACGCGCCATGACCAAAACATGCTTTCAAATTTATTTTTAAAATGTACATATGTGTACGTGACTCTGGATATGTGTGTGTCTTATATCAATATGTTGACTATAAAATCTAAGCAAAGTATTAAGAAACAGGAAAATCATAATTCTTTTTTACAGGGGTAAAGAAACTTCAAAAATGATGCGTTGTTTGAACTAGACGGTGAATTAGTGAAAAAAGGGACAAGTTTCATGGCTCACGATCATACCGTACTAGCAAACCGGGTAACTTTTCCTTCATTCCCTTCCCTTCCCTTCCTTCCTTCCTTCCTTCCTTCCTTCCTTCCCTTCCTTCCTTCCTTCCTTCCTTCCTTCCTTCCTCCCTCCCTTCCTTCCTTCCTTCCTTCATTCCTTTCTTCCCTTCCTTCCTTCCTTCCTTCCTTCCTTCCTTCCTTCCTTCTTTCCCCCCTTCCTTCCTTCCTTCCTTCCTTCTTTCCCCCTTCCTTCCTTCCTTCCTTCCTTCATTCCTCCCTCCCTTCCTTCATTCCTTCCTTCCTTCATTCCTCCTTCCTTCCTTCCTTCCTTCCTTCCTTCCTTCCTTCCTTCATTTCTTCTTCCCTTCCTTCTTTCCCCCTTCCTTCTTTCCCCTTCCTTCCTTCCTTCCTTCTTCCCTTCCCTTCCTTCATTCCTTCCTTCATTCCTCCCTCCTTCCTTCCTTCCTTCATTCCTTCCTTCCTTCCTTCCTTCCTTCCTTCCTTCCTTCCTTCATTTCTTCTTCCTTCCTTCTTTTTTTCCTTCCTTCCTTCCTTCCTTCCTTCCTTCCTTCCTTCATTCCTCCCCTCCCTCCCTCCCTCCCCTCCCTTCCTTCATTCCTTCCTTCCTTCCCCCTTCCTTTCTTTCTTTCTTTCTTTCTTTCTTTCTTTCTTTCTTTCTATCTCGGTCTGTTAGTTTCTTACGTTGTTTCTTTCTTTCTCAGTCTGTTAATTTCTTTCTTGCTTTCTATCTATCTATCTATTTATGGGCACCTCGGCGTGGTGTAATGGTTAGCAAGCTTGTCTTGTCTAGATCAGTTACTACTGAAAAGTGAGTTCGATCCTCACGGGATGACCCAAACTTTCGGCCTTGTGCCACATCTAAGCCGGGCTTAGAAAATCAATATCTATTTATCTATCTGTGGTTGCTGTCTTTTTTGATTAAACCAAAAAGAGCCCCTCAAGGTAGTTGGTTACTGTTATTTCTTTCTTTCTTTCTTTCTTTCTGTTCATTTCTATCTATCTATCTATCTCAGTTTGTTTCTTTCTTTCTTTCTCGGTCTGTTCATATCTATCTATCTATCCATCTCAGACTGTTTATTTCTCTCTTTCTCGGTTTGTTCATTTCTATCTGAGTCCGTTTCTTTCTATATCAGTCTTTTTAACTATTTCAATCTATCTATTTTGTAAAGAAGTTATGGATTTTTCACGTATTAATCCGACATATTTTATAACTTTAAGCGTTATTTTTAGTGGATATTCGTATTTGAGTAGAAGCTTCGTTTATTTATTAAACGAAATATTTGTTTATTTACGTCTACCCGTCTTAATATCCACTTAAAATAACATGAAAGTGATAAAATCAATTTATCTGTCGTCTTTTTCATATCCATCTATCTATCCATCTATCTATCTCTCTATAAATTTTCATATCTAAACATGAATAGTCTTCTATCTATCTGATAGTTTAGATAGATAGATATATCTAGATAGATAGATAGATTTTATCACTTTAAACGTTATTTTAGACGAAAATATACTGCTTAATAAATAAACGGAGCGTCTACTCAAATACTAGATAGATAGATAGATAGATAGATAGATAGATAGATAGATAGATAGATAGATAGATAGATAGATTCCATACTTTCCTGCATACAAGACGTACTTTTTTCCTAAAAATACGTGTACTCTTCCCAGACGAATGTAAGGCAACGCCCAGGCTCAAGTAAGCTTGGGCTGTCACCTGATTAGCTTGACTGATAGGGACGTGGATTTGTGTAGGGAGTCGTTACACTATAATGTTAGCTAGCTAGCTAGCTAATTCAGCCTTTTATATATATGTAACCTCAGTACTTAGCTGTTATAAATATTTCCAAGACTATAAACCTTCCTGGAGCCGAGCCACAAGCTTAAACATGCTCTGTTTACTAGCAGCGGCGAGAGCCTTTCTGCTCTTGACTTCATTGAATACAAACAAAATCGGACGATGGATTAATGTAAAAATACGTGGCACCAGAATATGGAGGAGGCATGGTAAATGTGTTGTATTAGAATGACTTTTTTTTTCTTAGAAATTTCTTTCCAATATTAGGGTGCGTCTTCCAAACTGCGACATTTTGTAAGCCGAAAAATGCAATAGATAGATTGAAATCTATTTCTTTTTTGGCTTGGGCACTTCGGCGTAGTGTAATGGTTAACAATCTTCTCTTGCTGGATCAGTTACAACTTAGCAGTGAGTTTGGTCGTCACTGGGCGCTTGATAGTTCAGGCCTTGTGCGACACCTAGTTACGCTTAGAAAATCTCTATTTACGATTGGCTCTTTCTTCATTTTTTTTTTTTTTTTGTCTAAAATGATGAAAACATTAACAGATCTCTTCTTCCCTCAGTTATGGGTTAAATAGGAGTGTAGTATGGTCTCTAAACTCTAGAAGAAGGCCGACTCCGAATTCAAAACGGTTGAGAAAGCAACGCGAGACCATTCCACTGTCTTTCTCAAGAAGCTATACTAATTCACAGATAAGAAAAATAATCTGTGGAGAGCCGTGATCGCCTACGTCCTAGAAAAAAAAAACATGGCATTTCAAATAAGAAAAAAACAAGTCAGAAGTTTTCATAAAAAGACGCTGGGGATTTTTGTGCATACTTCACTTGAAACGTTTGAAGCTTTAAGCATGTTTATTTTTTTATTTATTTATTTTTTTTTTTTTATTTTTTTTTTTTTATTTGCGCATGTCAGCTTCAAAATTGGAGTGCGTGTTATCTTGGTCTTTTGTTCACTTGTAGTGAATCTTGCTCGATTAAACCCACTGCGAAAAGTCGTTCTTCCTCGCATTGGCAGAAAAAAAAATTTCCCGAAAAGAACATCCGTTATCAAGTTGACATTTTACAGAAAACTCCAGACTTCTCATCTTTTAGTAACATAAAACATCTGCTCCTCTTTAGCATATGTGCTTTCATTTTCTTTTATGTTGCTTGACACAACCAGTTTCGCATCAAACTCACTGGACAAGGAATACTTCTATCCATCTCAAAACGATAGGCGGCTGAACTGAGACGGCACAAGGCCACAAGTAGATAGATAGATAGATAGATAGATAGATAGATAGATAGATAGATAGATAGATAGATAGATAGATAGAATGAAATAGTTTAAAAGACTGAGATAGATAGATAGATAGATTGAAATAGTTTAAAAGACTGAGCTAGATAGATAGATAGATAGATAGATAGATAGATAGATTGAAATAGTTTAAAAGACTGAGCTAGATAGATAGATCGATAGATAGATAGATAGATAGATAGATAGATAGATAAATAGATGAGATAGATTAGAAATAGTTTAAAAGATTGAAATAGTTTAAAAGACTGAGCTAGATAGATAGATAGATGGATAGATAGAAATAGTTTAAAAAACTGAGATAGATAGATAGATAGATAGATAGATAGATAGATAGATAGAATGAAATAGTTTAAAAGACTCAGATAGATAGATAGATAGATAGATAGATAGATAGATATGGTAATGCTTGTGGCACGAGTGACGGCTGAAATGTTCATAGACTGACCAAGATACTCTCATGGAATGTGACAAATGAGGTTTATTTTAGTTTAGTTCTCCGTACGGTCCAAACATTTCTTCAGTTGGTGTTGCAGTACCTCGATTCTATTGGTCAAGAAGCTTTCATCTTGTTGGTCAAAAAAGTCATCAGCAGAAATGTCATGACTGCGGTATTGCTTCCCAGCCAAGTGTTGTTTTTTTTTTGGGGGGGGAATAGTTGATAGTCAGGTGGAGCCCAATTCAGGAGAATAAGGAGGGTGATCAGTCCATTCATAGACACAGTCATACATAGCAGTCTTTAAAAACCAAGGTGTGCTGGAACATTGTCCTGATGAAACAAGTCATCTTTAGTCAGTTTAGGTTTTTTTTTTCTGAGCGTTCGGTCTTGATAGCCTTTCGTAACTTGCTCAGCAAGTTGGCATAGTACTCTCCATTAATGCTTTGGCCATTTTGAAGATATTCAATAAAGACAGTGCCTTTTGAATCCCCACCCCCCAAAAAAAAACTACTGAGGCCACCACTTTCACTGCAGATGAAATGAGCTTGACCTTCTTTGGAGTAGGAGTGTTTGCACTGCGAGTATTGTTTCTTTGTCTCTGCCTGAAAATGATGAACCCGACACTCATCCGAGGATATGAAACGTTCAAATAAACCAGCTGGATCTGCCTAAAACAATGTCAGATGTTCCTGTAATTTAATTAGGTATTAGAAAATAATCTTCGTCATGCCATGTTCATTGTGAAAGGGAAATCCCTACTTGTTATATTTGAAGTTTCCATTGAATAGTCAGATGTCAGTTTACCTGGAGATAAGAGGAGTTGAAATTAAAGCATGCACTATTTCACAGTTTTAGCATCACTGCTTCATAGTCAGCCTAAGAACTTTTCGGCCCACCTCCGTTATATTAATTGTTCCGTTGTTTCAGAAAAATTGGTTTCACAAATCTATTTTTATCTCTCTTTTTAATACTGATGGGGGCTCCCTTCCCAGATTTTGCTCGAAGCAATGTGGAAAGACAGTATCTCGATTACGCCATTATTTTCTCTTCGATTTATATGTGCTATTTTAGTTGTTCTGGGAAGTTTTTTTATCAGAGGACTGACAGTGTGACACTGAAATCTGAAGGTGTATTGATGCATTCCAAAGATGCATTCCAAATGCTAAGCAAAGGACAAAGAAATAAAAAACAGGAAAAAAAAACAAGGAAAAGAGAGTTGAACTGTACTCCTATATGTTGGATAGTGCTGGAAATTCTCCTCAAAGATGACTTGAAGCAACAGAAATGTGGTTCTACAGAAGGAAGCTGAGAATAACATGGTCCGAACATGTGAGCATTTTTAGAAATTTTAGAGAAAATTGAAACAAAAAGGAAACTTATAATTAGCATCAAGAAGAAACAATTCACATACCTTGGTCACATAATGATAAAAGACGGCTTGGAAAATCAGATACTCACAGGACAGATTGAAAGCAAGCGGGACAGAGGAAAACAACGCATAACATACTTAGTGGGCTTGAGTAAATAGATGGCGAAACAGAATTTTAAAAGAAAGACAAAATTTATTAAGGAAAGGGAAGTTGTAAAGAGCCATGTTAGCCTACGTTCTGAGGACATTTAAAGAAGAAAACTGTTGAAAGTCTTCAAGTCATGTGATTTCTGTTATTTAGTACAGTTCTTTTTGATTCTGTAGAGCCATTCCACGAGGTTTGAGAAAGCATGGTCCTCTCTTGAGGAATCATTCGCTCGAAGCCGTTTTTAATCATTAATTTCAGAAAGAGGTTGTCTACGGTCAGCAGCTTAGATATTTTTGAACGCTTTCGGCGATATACATGACTTCCATATGCAAGTTCTGATCTGGTGAAGCTATTCAAGAACATGACGCCGAGTTAATGTTTTAGATTTGTATCAAAATTACCATGTTAGACAAAACAAATCGCAGCTCAGCCTATTCTATGTTCGATTTTCTTATCTCCTGTATCTAAATTTGTTATAACTGACTCATACAGCGAGGTATTTGAAGTATTTATCGAGATCAGTGAATATACGAAAATAGAAAGGGGCATAAGGCAGGGATTCGTTGTCTTACCCGACCTGTTCAACCTAGACAGCGAGGTAATTCTGAGAGAATTGGAAATCCTACCGGGATTTAGCATTGGCGGCCACAACCTTAACAACATAAGATATGCATATGACACAGTACTGATAGCAAACACGGAAGAGAAATTACAAAATCTACAGAATGTAGCGACGGAAAGGGAGAAGAAAGGACTAAGCATAAAGTAAATGAAGACAGAATGAATGGTCATCAGTAAGAGGAAGAGCCCGAAATACGATTTGCAGGTCGGGAACACTAGAATCAAGCAGACCCGGAAGTTTAAATATCTTTTATTATCTTGACGGAAGTGTGACACTGACATCCGTGGACGTATTGGGATGGCCAAGAACACATTCGAAAAATCTGAGCAGAATACTGCGAGACCGAAGGATTTCCTTGATAACAAAGAAAAATAATACTGAGCTGTTACGTAACATCTGTTCTCCTTTACGGCAGCGAATGTTGGACGATTTCCTCAAAGATGAAGAAGAGACTTGAGGCGACGGAGATTTGGTTGTACAGAAGGATACTGAGGATATCATGGACGGAGCATGTGAGCAACAATGAGGTCTTAGAGAGGATACAAACAAGGAGGAGGTTTATATTTAACATCAGAAAGAGATAGCTGAAGTTTCTGGGACACATAATGAGGAAGGAGAGCCTGGAGAATCTGATACTCACGGATCAAATAGAGGTTAGGAGAGACAAGAGAAAGCAGCGTGTGATATATCTGACGAGCTTCAGCAAGTGGATGACAGAACGTGGTCTGTGAGAGGAAGCAGAGGGAAGGACATGGCACATAAAAAGAAAGAAGGAAGGAGGGCCTGGAGAATTTGATACTCAAGGGACGAATAGAGGGAAAGAGAGACAAGAGAAAACAACACATGACATACCTGGTGGGCAAGTGGATGACAGAACGTGGTCTGTTAGAGGAAGCATAGGGAAGGAACTTGTTGAGAGCTTCAAGGGATAGAGGGAGGTGGAGAGCCATGATCGCCTATGTCCTGAAAGGACATGGCACATAAAAAGAAAGAAGGAAGGGGGCCTGGAGAATCTGATATTCACGGGACGAATAGAGGGAAAGAGAGACAAGGGAAAACAACACATGACATACCTGGTGGGCAAGTGGATGACAGAACGTGGTCTGGTGGGGAGAAGCAGAGGGAAGAAACTTGTTGAGAGCTTCAAGGGATAGAGGGAGGTGGAGAGCCATGATCGCCTATGTCCTGAAAGGACATGGCACATAAAAAAAAAGAAGGAAGGAGGGCCTGGAGAATCTGATACTTACGGGACGAATAGAGAGAGACAAGGAAAACAACACATGACATACCTGGTGGGCAAGTGGGTGACAGAACGTGGTCTGTTAGAGGAAGCATAGGGAAGGAACTTGTTGAGAGCAGCAAGGGATAGAGGGAGGTGGAGAGCCATGATCGCCTACGTCCTGAAAGGTCATGGCACATAAAAAAGAAAGAAGGAAGGAGGGCCTGGAGAATCTGATACTTACGGGACGAATAGAGGGGAAAGAGAGACAAGGAAAACAACACATGACATACCTGGTGGGCAAGTGGATGACAGAACGTGGTCTGGTGGGGAGAAGCAGAGGGAAGGAACTTGTTGAGAGCAGCAAGGGATAGAGGGAGGTGGAGAGACATGATCGCCATGTCCTGAAAGGTCATGGCACATAAAAAGAAAGAAGGAAGGAGGGCCTGGAGAATCTGATACTTATGGGACGAATAGAGGGAAAGAGAGATAAGGAAAACAATACATGACATACCTGGTGGGCAAGTGGGTGACAGAACGTGGTCTGTTAGAGGAAGCATAGGGAAGGAACTTGTTGAGAGCAGCAAGGGATAGAGGAGAGCCATGATCGCCTATGTCCTGAAAGGTCATGGCACACAAAAAAAAAGAAGGAAGGAGGGCCTGGAGAATCTGATACTTACGGGACGAATAGAGGGAAAGAGAGACAAGGGAAAACAACACATGACATAACTGGTGGGCAAGTGGGTGACAGAACGTGGTCTGTTAGAGGAAGCATAGGGAAGGAACTTGTTGAGAGCAGCAAGGGATAGAGGGAGGTGGAGAGCCATGATCGCCTATGTCCTGAAAGGTCATGGCACATAAAAAAAGAAAGAAGGAAGGAGGGCCTGGAGAATCTGATACTTACGGGACGAATAGAGGGAAAAAGAGAGACAAGGAAAACAACACATGACATACCTGGTGGGCAAGTGGATGACAGAACGTGGTCTGGTGGGGAGAAGCAGAGGGAAGGAAATTGTTGAGAGCAGCAAGGATAGAGGGAGGTGGAGAGCCATGATCGCCTATGTCCTGAAAGGTCATGTCACATAAAAAGAAAGAAGGAAGGAGGGCCTGGAGAATCTGATACTTACGGGACGAATAGAGGGAAGAGAGAGACAAGGAAAACAACACATGACATACCTGGTGGGCAAGTGGGTGACAGAACGTGGTCTGTTAGAGGAAGCATAGGGAAGGAACTTGTTGAGAGCAGCAAGGGATAGAGGGGAGGTGGAGAGCCATGATCGCCTATGTCCTGAAAGGTCATGTCACATAAAAAAAAAGAAGGAAGGAGGGCCTGGAGAATCTGATACTTACGGGACGAATAGAGGAGAGACAAGGAAAAAACACATGACATACCTGGTGGGCAAGTGGGTGACAGAACGTGGTCTGTTGAGGAAGCATAGGGAAGGAAACTTGTTGAGAGCAGCAAGGGGGATAGAGGAGGTGGAGAGCCATGATCGCCTATGTCCTGAAAGGTCATGGCACATAAAAAAGAAAGAAGGAAGGAGGGCCTGGAGAATCTGATACTTACGGGACGAATAGAGGGAAAAAAAAAAGAGACAAGGGAAAACAACACATGACATAACTGGTGGGCAAGTGGGTGACAGAACGTGGTCTGTTAGAGGAAGCATAGGGAAGGAACTTGTTGAGAGCAGCAAGGGATAGAGGGAGGTGGAGAGCCATGTTCGCCTATGTCCTGAAAGGTCATGTCACATAAAAAGAAAGAAGGAAGGAGGGCCTGGAGAATCTGATACTTACGGGACGAATAGAGGGAAAGAGAGACAAGGGAAAACAACACATGACATACCTGGTGGGCAAGTGGGTGACAGAACGTGGTCTGTTAGAGGAAGCATAGGGAAGGAACTTGTTGAGAGCAGCAAGGGATAGAGGGAGGTGGAGAGCCATGATCGCCTATGTCCTGAAAGGTCATGGCACATAAAAAGAAAGAAGGAAGGAGGGCCTGGAGAATCTGATACTACGGGGACGAATAGAGGAAAAAGAGACAAGGAAAACAACACATGACATACCTGGTGGGCAAGTGGGTGACAGAACGTGGTCTGTTAGAGGAAGCATAGGGAAGGAACTTGTTGAGAGCAGCAAGGGATAGAGGGAGGTGGAGAGCCATGATCGCCTATGTCCTGAAAGGTCAAGGCACATAAAAAAAAAAAAGAAGGAAGGAGGGCCTGGAGAATCTGATACTTACGGGACGAATAGAGGGAAAGAGACAAGGAAAACAACACATGACATACCTGGTGGGCAAGTGGGTGACAGAACGTGGTCTGTTAGAGGAAGCATAGGGAAGGAACTTGTTGAGAGCAGCAAGGGATAGAGGGAGGTGGAGAGCCATGATCGCCTACGTCCTGAAAGGTCATGGCACATAAAAAAGAAAGAAGGAAGGAGGGCCTGGAGAATCTGATACTTACGGGACGAATAGAGGGGAAAGAGAGACAAGGGAAAACAACACATGACATACCTGGTGGGCAAGTGGATGACAGAACGTGGTCTGGTGGGGGAGAAGCAGAGGAAGAAACTTGTTGAGAACTGCAAGGGATAGAGGGAGGTGGAGATCCATGATCGCCTATGTCCTGAAAGGTCATGTCACATAAAAAAAAAGAAGGAAGGAGGGCCTGGAGAATCTGATACTTACAGGACGAATAGAGGGAAAAGAGAGACAAGGAAAACAACACATGACATACCTGGTGGGCAAGTGGGTGACAGAACGTGGTCTGTTAGAGGAAGCATAGGGAAGGAACTTGTTGAGAGCAGCAAGGGATAGAGGGAGGTGGAAGCCATGATCGCCTATGTCCTGAAAGGTCATGGCACATAAAAAAAAAAGAAGGAAGGAGGGCCTGGAGAATCTGATACTTACGGGACGAATAGAGGGAAAGAGAGACAAGGAAAAAAACACATGACATACCTGGTGGGCAAGTGGGTGACAGAACGTGGTCTGTTAGAGGAAGCATAGGGAAGGAACTTGTTGAGAGCAGCAAGGGGATAGGGGAGGTGGAGAGCCATGATCGCCTATGTCCTGAAAGGTCATGGCACATAAAAAAAGAAAAGAAGGAAGGAGGGCCTGGAGAATCTGATACTTACGGGACGAATAGAGGGAAAGAGAGACAAGGGAAAACAACACATGACATACCTGGTGGGCAAGTGGGTGACAGAACGTGGTCTGTTAGAGGAAGCATAGGGAAGGAACTTGTTGAGAGCAGCAAGGGATAGAGGGAGGTGGAGAGCCATGATCGCCTACGTCCTGAAAGGTCATGGCACATAAAAAGAAAGAAGGAAGGAGGGCCTGGAGAATCTGATACTTACGGGACGAATAGAGGGAAAGAGAGACAAGGGAAAACAACACATGACATACCTGGTGGGCAAGTGGATGACAGAACGTGGTCTGGTGGGGAGAAGCAGAGGGAAGAAACTTGTTGAGAACTGCAAGGGATAGAGGGAGGTGGAGATCCATGATCGCCTATGTCCTGAAAAGACAAGACATATAAAAAGAAAAAAGTATTTACTAATTCCACATCTTGAATTTTTTTATGATGGATTCAGGATATGTTTTGCGTTGTGAATATAACCTACGAATTGAGCTTTTTAACCAAATTCTTATAATCATGACAAAATTCCAGAAACAGAATGCACTTTAATATATTAGTCAGAGAGACAAGCCATCCAACCATCACGCGACAGTTACAGAGACATTAGTACAGGTTACTCAGAAACAAATTTAATAATGATACTGCTAAACATCAGGTCAGAGTACACGTCTCGAGATATGCCCAAGAACTTTAGTATAGGTGCGACGTACTTCGGACTGATTCGGTCAAGAAGGGCGTTGTCACACGATATACTAAGCGTAGTTTACATATGGCACAATGCCGAAAGTATGGAACGCTCAGTGAGCATCGAACTCCCTACTTAGTCGTAATTTATCTAGCGAGACAAACTTGCTAACCATTACACCACATCGAAGTGCCCTTAGTTGTGGCACAAGACCGAATTTATCGAGCCCCTAGTGAGGATCGAACTCACTACTCAGTTGTAATTGATCTAGCGAAACAAACTTGCTAACCATTACACCACGTCGAAGTGCCCTCAGTTGTGGCACAAGGCTTAAGTTATCGAGCCCCTAGTGAGGATCGAACTCACCACTCTGTTGTAATTGATCTATCGAGACAAGCTTGCTAACCATTACAACACAAGATCATTAGCATAGGTCAATTAGTGAGGACGGAATTCAATAACGAATCCGTTAACCATTACGCCCCAGTAGTCGTCTAAAGGTATTCACAAGACTCTTAGTAGAGGTGAATTAGTGAGGTAATAATTCAATATAATAGCGAAGTAGTCAGTCAAACCGACTTCTTAACTATCATGCCATTGTAGGTCCCTATTTTTATGTTTGTTCTCATCGTCTTTGTTTTGACCGGCTTGATAATTTACTCAAAAAGTAAGAGAAGTTGCAAAAAGGAAAAAACAAAACAAACTAAAAACCGAATGTAACACGTTTGAACGAGATAAGGAAATGAGAAAAATCTTGGGCCTGGTGTTTGGGAAGAGCTTTCTATCAATCTTCTATTTATTTAGATTTTATCTCTTTCGTTTGCTGGGGACCGGATGTCATCAAATTCAATCCGCCAGTATTGGATAATACATTCAGCGTCATGATCAAATGTCTGCAGGAAGTGAATCTTTGGAGCCTTCTCCATGAACGACGGCCAGCATAACGACAAATAAATTATTTTCTTTCGCAAATCTCAACGCATAAGAATCACGCTCGTCCAAAGTTGCGACGAACTCTATAATGGCCGTTAAGAATGGCGACTTCAAAGCAACTGTATATATATTTTTTTAAAACGCCTATAGTAACTTCTGACTTACAGGATGGGTGGTGTAATGGATAGCGACCTGGAATGACGAATCGTGGAAACCGACTTCGAATTCCACTCAGTTTTATTACGACTACTTGCGCTCATATAACATTGGGGAGGGTAAGAATCGATTTCCACCCTCCCAAGTATGGGTTAAATAGCAGGACTTGTTTCTGGGAAAATCATTGTTATTCTCAAAGAAATTGTTAAATATTCACTCACAAAAAAAAAGAATTATTCTTAGAATCCAAAATAAGGTTCTGCTTTAAATAGCCAACAAGAGGTTGATAAATCGTAAAAAAATCAAATACATCATCATTGGGTGGTTTCAACACTTTTCCTTGATTTCAAGTTCTGCCGTTTTTTTGTATTTTTTTTTTTCATTGACGTTTTGGTATCATGCCCAGCGCTCTAATAATGACTGGAATGACTGTCAACTTCATGTTTCGCAACTTTCTCAGATCTCATAGTCGAGGTACCAACGAACCGTATTTTTATTTTTTTCTGGCCTAGGCTTTTTTTTCTGCTACACAAGCGAAATCCAATACCATGTTCCTTTTACATCTTTGCATTAACGATTTAAACCATTTCTTTTATTACTGCGAATAGGAGACGTCAAAATCAGCAACAAGAGAAGTTTAATTTTCTAAAATGATTTTTTTAACAGACGACGAAAAATGTAACACAGGAATCTAAAGCCTTGTTGCAATAAAGAAAGATGCCTTCTAAAAGCTGAGCAAAGCTAATTCAACCGTACCGAACCGTAATTTTAGTTTGCTTGAAGCAACAGGAATGTGGTTCTACAGAAGGATACTGTGGATAACATGGTCCGAACATGTGAGCACTGACGAAATTTTAGAGAAAATGTTAGCAAAAAGGAAACGATTTTAAAAAATCTACCTAAGACATAAATTAAAGGAAGAAACATGGCACATAAAAGAAGATTATTATTTCCAGTATTCCTGAGTTGTTAGAAACAAAACAAGAAACTGCTATGTAATCCTTCTAAATAATAGTAAATGCCGGACAATTTATATATAGATGAAGAAAAATCTTCAGGTAACAGAGATGTGGTTCTACAGACGGATGGTGAGAATAGCACGGAAAGATCATGTGAGCAACGAGGAATTTTTAAATAAATGAGAATGAAAAGGTCACTTGTACTTAGAATCAGAAGGAAAGTGTTGCAATTTCTGGGACGCCAAATAAGAAAAGGCGGTTTGGGGAATTTGACACTCACAGGACATACTGATGTCAAGAACGTGCAAGGAAACTAGCGAATAACCTATGTAAGGACCTTGTGTAAATTGATAGCAGAATGAGTACCAAGAGGGAGAGTAAGGAGACAGACAGGCCTACGAAGTTGTGGAGAGCTACGATCGCCTATGTCCTAAAGAGACATGGCGCATAAAAGAAGATTATTATTTCCAGTTTTCCTAAGTTGTTATTTGATACAATAATTGATCAATTTTTTCAAATGAGACCTGAGGTACCTCCTTGCGTCCAAGTGGCATTATTGGCTTAATTAGGATAAAACGATTTTAAAAAATCTACCTGAGACATAAGTTAAAGGAAGGCTTTACATAGATAGCTATTCGGCATATTAAATTTAATTCTTAATCTTTTAATTAACATTAACTGATTGTTTTGTATTTTACGGCTTATCAACCTTTTGTAGGTTAATTAAAGTCAAATACTATTTTTTAGATTTTAAGAAATTTTTGGAAACAATAATGATTTACTAATACAAATCCTACTATTTAATCTATATCTGGAGGGAGAATAGGTGGATTCATGCCTTTCCCAAGAGTATTTGCGAGTGACTATAACAAATCCGACTGGAACTTGAACTCGGCTATCCGATTTCCAATTCGAAGACGTTACCCATTGCACCACCTATACATCCAAGCTAACAGCATCTGATATTCCCAAGTGGTTCACCCATCTAAATACTGATCAGGCTTAACGTTGCTTAAATTTGCTTATCTTACGCAAGCCTGTCTTTTAACGAAATATGACCGTAAGCTTTTGTGGCACCATTTACGAGGCAGAGAAAGGAAAAGAAAGAAAGGAAGGCAGAAAGAAAGGCGAGACGAATCGTGGGTGATAAGCAGATACACACACGGCTAAGAGACAATGAAAATATTGTTAAGTAACAAATGGCGAAAAGGGTGTCATTACAAGGACAGGGAAATTCTGAGTAAAAAGAAAAGGGAAAGAAAGAAAGAATCAGATTTGTTTTGGCAACGGCTGTGTTATCTAGGAGTACGTAAACAAAACGGCTGGTCAACTGGCCAACAAAAAATTCAATTGAAAACGTTAATTTTGATAATTGACAAAACACAGGTGTAACTACAGGACTTTGGGTAGATATGAAAAATTAAAAGCCACCCAAGCCGTGTCCGCTGACCGATTTTTTTTCGACGAAACAACTTTGGCCTGCGATAATAAAATTATGTTATCAGAAATATGTACCGAAGGAAAATGAATGGTGACCCAGAAGTGTTTTTTCTTCTTCCTTGGAGGCGACAGACTGACTTAAACTTTAGAGATATTTCTTTTTTGAGGCCGTGTTAAGAAGACCACCCATATTGATAATTAGCGATAAAATACCTGACAAAAACCACGTGAAGAACAAGAGTTGTCATATTGTCCGTTTGCGGCTAGAAAAATGATAACGGCGATTATTTGGAGGAAAAGGGAAAGAGAAGAGATAATTTTTTTTTAGTTAAGCAAGATATTTTTTTTCCCGAAACAAAGCCGCGGATTGTTCACGCCGGACTAAGACATCATTGGTCAAGTGGTGATCACGTGACGCACGAAGGAGGAGGAAAGATACCCGACTAAGACCTCATTGGTCGAGTGGTGATCACGTGACGCACGAAGGAGGCTGTCGACGCCTCATCCAGAGTATAAGCATGAGAAGCTGCTACGAAGAAGTGGGGAGGGCAGTTCACGCCCTCTGAAGTATGGTGAGAAAGTGGGAGTAAGGAAAGTTTCCCAAAAATGGAAAAGAGTGGAAAATCCCTAACCAGAAATAAAAGAGGTGGATATGTATTTAGAATTATCGAGGACCCCCCCTCCCGACGCCGACAGACCCACCCCGGTTTTGGTCGGCGTCAATAAAAGCGAGGCCCCAACAGGCAAAAATCAGAGTTTGGGCTCCAGCGGACAGCGGAGAGTTGAGTTTCCAGAGTTGAAGCCGCCTCGCAGATAGCTGACCAAGATTCACGCAAATTCCGGACTCCTCTTCAACCCAAGAACAATTATTTTGAAGAGCTACTTAGATCCAGACCACCGAATTAAGTTTTTCTCGACTTTCGTCCAAAGACACACCGAAACGCAAATTTCTTAGAGAGCAAGCAACTTGAAGCGTTAAAACTTGCCTAACGGAAACGACGTGTCACAATCCACAGAACGGGTCGGGAGATAGATGCAGTCCTATGTATCAAACAACTAGACATAGTTTGTTACCTTTTTTTCTTTGATACTTTGAACTTTTTGAGTTTTCATTTTATTTTCTTTTATGCATATTTGTGTAGTTGAACTCAGTTTGCATTACGGCCCCAACCACTGTTTGATCCCGTCTGCCTAAGATCAATTCACAACGTGGGTAGGCAGACTGGAGATCAATGCAGTTACCTTGGTAACCAGGCGTTGGAAGCGTGTTGGGAACGACGAGGCTGATATCAAATCTAACCAGATTCCCACCCGAATCACCAAAAGGTTAGAACGTCACATTTGGGTGCCGCGACCGATACCAAGCCAGTTGGTCGTCACAGGACGAGACAACACGACTGACGCGACAGGCGGACGTCACGTTAGGAGCAGCGACACCCGAACGGAGCGAGGAGCGAACAGCTGGCGCCGCGGCGAGGACGTCAATTGGTGCTGTTTGGGGACGTCACAACTGGCGCCGTGGTAGATCAGGATAGAACGTCACAGTCGGCGCTGCGACCGGGGGACGACGTCACACTTTTTAATTAACAATTATTCTATTATTATTTAACAATCAAAAATTAGCAATTAATTAACAAACAATTAATTAATAGATTATAACACTATAGTAAAATAATAAGTGATTCCATGTGCTTCTCGAACATTATAATTAAAATTAGATCATACGTTTGAAAAAAAAATTTCCCGCTCAAAAATTTAAATAATTTGACATATTTTTGAGCTGATATTATCGAGAAGATGGCAGTCAGCGTCTCAGATGTTTGAACAGTGATAGTTTCAATGCTTGCCATAGACGCTGTCTTCTGTAGATTCTTTCCTTCCTCTCTGTCAATCAGAAACTCCTTATTTCAAAGAACGAACCCTTCCTGAAATCAGAAAAAAAAATTTGTCGATAGGAAAAGTTTGGTTAGTCATTTTATGTGTGAAGGAAAAGATGACAACAGTTATGTCCTATGCCTGCATCGATTAAATTAACCCCCAACTGCCTCTCTACTAATTTCTTTGAAGCTCGAGCCGTTTAAATATATCACGTCATGTCACAAATCTCGTAACCCGTATGGTCATAGGGGCAATACATGTATTGTAGCCATAGCTGCAGTGGTGTGTCTAAGACAAAATCGCCTGGAGATACCTGTCCTTCTTCAAGATAGTTTTGAATTAAGGATTTTTCGTCTTCTAAGATTGCCGCCTCAAGTTGAGAGGCCAGTTAGCTCTGTTATTTAAACCATAGCTGGGGGAGAGAAGAGATGGATACACACCTTCCTCAAAAGCATTTGTGCAAAAGTAACGAACTCGTGCGAAATTCAAACGGCTCGATGATTTCTCAATCAAAGTCCCTAACCGCATACCCACGTACAAATATATACTGCCTTTTTAACGTGAAAGCATTAACGTCTGTTTCTCCAGATGCTAGCTGGCGGCATACCATACGAAGAGAGCTACCAGATTTAACTTAGAATATTCTACAAAATCACCATTCCTAAGATAAATGATGAGACGATGAAAAAGAAAATGTTAATGATAATTATTGAAGCAACGATGATGATGACAATCAGTGGAAAGGCGATGATTATAATAAGAGAGTAACATCCTTGATACACCTGTTACTGATGATGATGATGATTGATTGAATCATTTGTTTTGGGGGATTTTTTACGTCTCACCTACCCTTTTGTGAGTTAATGAAAACCGGAATATATTTTGGATTGTAAAATTAATTCTTTTTTTTTTTTTTGAGTGAATATTGCATTAACAATTTTTTTTTTTAGAAAATCAATGATTTTTTTTTTCAGATGCAAGTCCTACTATTTAACCCATAGCTGGGGGAGATGGATTCATATTTTTCAGAAAGGTATTTGTGCGTATGTGAGTGTAACGGGACCGACTTGAATTCGATCTCCGCTCTCCAATTTCTCATTCCGAGTGGCTAAACATTACACCACCCGCACATCCGATGATGACGATGATGATGATGAGGGCTTAAAATAAAAAGATATTCATGCTCATCTTCATTATATAAAAAAGATATGAAAAAAACAGCAGTCAAAGCAATAAGTTAAAAAAATAATATCAATAAGAACGAACAGGTTATAAATAATAATTAATATAAATAATAAATGGCTACCTGTAGCTTAGCGGCTATCGGCACAGAAACTGTGATCGAAGAGCCGAGGCAGTCGCGCTCACTTTCGCTCAAATGCCCTCGGGAAAGAGTATAAATCCGTCTCTTCTGACCCGCTTGGCATTTTAATCGCAGATAGAGCTCTTTTAGTTCAGAAGAACGATACTGAATTCAGAACCGGTTGTGCGTGGGGCTATCAACCCTGCCCTGTAAAAAAAAACTACTTTGCTACTGAAACCCCAAAAGCCCAACTTAGTGAGGTTTAACTGTGACCCCATGCTCCAGCTGAAGTCTAATTATTCAGAAAGGGAAAAATTAGAAACGATTAAAGAAAAAGATGAACAAGATACATATTAGAAGTGTCAACGACCAAACAAACGAATTCAGTATTGTTTCTCACCCATTCCCATTGAGGGGATCGCTGTTGAAATGCATACCCATCTTTCCAGTACTAAAAAAAAAAATCATTATCCATATTTTATTACAAAGAGTGCATTCCTCAAAAATTTCTGTCCTGCAGTATTGAATCAGTGACTCAAGTGGCGATATAGCAAGGATGAAACACCAACGAATTCCAAAGACTGAACTGTTCAACGATATGGCCTCCAGTTAGCGCAATAGTGCACCCAAAAAGAGATGAAGAAAAAAAGGACCAACGTTTCCTGCGGAATCGACAACCTGTTATAATCACATCACATATGGAAGTAGGCCTGTTACTGTGCCTTCTTTGTGCCATGAGATTTTACAGGTAACATTCCTCACTGAATCAATCATTTCATCAAAGGACACAAGAGAGAGAGAGAGAGAGAGTGAGAGAAGGCAACATAAAAATGGCACTCCATCTCTTCCCGTATCCCATTTCTCTACTATTCACAATAAAACTTAACTTGCGTTATTCCCAGCAATTCAAAACCATCATGATGATTATTCCCAGCAATTCAAAACCATCATGATGATATAATTGCCCCCCCCTTCAAATGGCTCAAAAATATATGCCGAGACTAACAACATTAATTTTTTATCCACACACCGTCACCTAACAGAACTTATACAAGCCTAGCTTCACAATATTAACTGTGGATAGTAAGTGGGTGTTATATTCAGTCAAATACAATATGTTGAGTAACAGACTGACGTTTGTAGGTATATATTTGAACACGGCAAACACGGAAATTGTGCGAAGAAGCCATGTAGTCAGACAGATAACGAATAAAAAGTACCCACATCTCAAAAGAAAAAAATAAACACTGGTGGAATAAGAAAGAGCTTAAGAAATAGAAGAGAATAAAGAATATTGTATAAGGAAAAAGATCTCGTCTGCTATACTGACAACATTCACTTCATCCGAATGACTGAGACGATCGAATGTACTTGAATAAAACAAAAAAAAAATTAACTTTGAACAGTTTCTGACTAATTTTGATTTTGATGTACAACTGATTTGAAATTGTGGAAATACAATAAAAACATTAGAGAGGTTAGGTCTCGTGAATTTAACAGTATTTATTTGAATTAATTCTTACTGTCTAAATATACTTCATATATATATATATATATATATATATATATATATATATATATATATATATATATATATATATATATATATAGGGGTATTTGTATATATATATATGGTTTTTATATATATATATATATATATATATATATATATATATATGTATTTATATATATATGAATATAAATATTAATTTTGATTTTGATGTACAACTTATTCAGAATTGGGAAAATACAATAAAAACATTAAATAGGAGATTATTTGACTGTAACAGTACTTAATTCTTATTGTTTATATATACTTCATATATATATATATATATATATATATATATATATATATATGTGTGTGTGTGTGTGTGTGTGTGTGTGTGCTGATATATATATATATATATGTATGTATATATATATATAAATTTATATGTAAATATATATATAAATTTTGATTTTCATGTACAATTTATTAAAATTGGAAAAAAGAATAAAAACATTGAATAGATAGGTTATGTCTAGTGAATTTAACAGTACTTGTTTGAACTAACTCTTACTGTCTAAATATACTTTATATATATATATATATATATATATATATATATATATATATATATATATATATATGATTATTTTTTTAAAAATATGATTCCTTCAGGACTGTTATCCAACAGTTAAGGTTTAATATTGAAATTAAACTTGAATACGGGTGACCAGTTTCGAAATATAGTAATTTATGTGTCGTAATGGAATCACATTTTTAAAAAATAATTATAATTTAGGCTCTACTTCTGTATTTACTTCTAATGTAAAAAATAAAAACAAAAATGCTAAAGAACTTCGGACCATCAATCTAACAGTTCTTTCGTATTATATCAAAACACGCACGCACACACACACACACACACATATATATATATATATATATATATATATATATATATGACCATGAGACCTGGGTTCTAATCTCACCACGGTTGATTTGTCAGGCGATCCCAGCATGCGGCACCTTTGGAAAGTGCCTGAAAACCTTACAACAAACCTTGTGAGTGAAATTGGGTAGACGGAACCCTTGGCTGCCGTCGATAGCTGTGCTAGCACGAAGTCACAAGTCATCGTGACTGAGGGTTTGAGCGTACTGGACTTGTTCAAATTGCTGATCACGATAGATAGCCTGCTCTCTCCCATAAACTGTAACTAAGATCTACTCAGCGTAGTTACAGTATAAACCCCAGGTGGGCTTTGTGGGCGTTGAACAAACACAAAATGTGCCTGAGCGAGCATCTGTAATAGGGATTGGCTAGCCGCCCTAGTAGACAGGTGTCCTCGAATACGAGTGACCAGCTATTATATAATTATTTATTTATTTAGATAGATAGATAGATATGTTGGTTAATAAAACAAGGGCAAACGAAAGCATACCAATATAATTAGTACGATAAACATTTATTAAATATTAACCATATGACAAAAATGAAGCACGGAGAGAAAGTTTTTATGTTCGGAATTTTCGGACACGCCTGTAACCTTCATCAACAGACCGACGAACAAACTGAGAAAAATTTGTTTTGATAAAATTTAAAACTGTACAGTACATAACCTTAGTGTTTTTTTCCCTTCACACATAAAAAAATTAATTTTCAGATGAACACAATAATTTTGTCATAGAAAATAATGAACAGAACAATTTTTTTTTTTTTGTTTTAGAAAAACAAGACACTCGTGACGACATTGGGCTAATGTCGAAAGTACTCAGAATAAAATGAATATGCATCAGCATGGTAACTTTCTTTCTTCCTTTAATAAGAATACTAAGAAACCTGTCCGTAATTACGAGAGGATCCTATTAATATATATATATATATATATATATATATATATATATATATATATATATATATATACCTAGAGAGACATAGATTCGAATCCTGCTTGAGAGTGTAAATTTTTCTTTAATAAGATTTCTTGAACATTCAGGCCGGTAGTTGAAAATAAATAAATATACTGTTTAATAAACAAACGGAGCATCTACTCAAATACGAGTACCCATTAAAATAACTTCTACGGTGATAATATATATATATATATATGTGTGTGTGTGTGTGTGTGTGTGTGTGTGTGTGTGTGTGTGTGTGTGTGTGTGTGTGTGTGTGTGTGTGATTTTATTATCAATTCGCCCCAAGCAAGGTGATAATGCCACTAAGACACGAGTGGTTACTGGACGTGAAAGAGAATGAAAAGACTTTTAAATGGAATCGGAAACCAAATCATACTTCCACTCCTTTTCAAAAGACTGGAAGGAGTGTGAACCTCATGATAGGTTCATGTATATAGATAGATGATATATACTATTTATTTATATACTTTTATGACCACGACGAATTCTTTCCTCCTTAATTCCCAAAGCAAAATTGGTTGCTGAAACAATTTTTTTTGCATCAAAATTTGCCCAATTCGGCAGATAAATTATGAAATTCCACTTTTAAGTGTCATTTTTTTTCCTGTGGAAACTTTCAGTCACTCTTTGATTCATTCATTAATAACCTTGTGAATGACGTTTACAGTTTTTTTTGTTTTTCGTTTGTTTTTTGTTTTTGTTTATTAATTATTATCGTGGCACAAAGAGTGAGGCAGGAATAAAGGCCCGTCATCATTAAGTATCCTATTCTTATCTAGTTTTATTCATGACAATTTCATTCTAACAATTCTCACAATCATCATAATCATTGATTTGTAAGAATGAGTGAGTTGAGCGAAGGTTTGTTATGAATATTCATGTCCTGTCTCTTGATGTATTGGCCGCAGCTAACTCATCCCCACCCATTCATTTCAAACATGTACCAAAATAGCTCATTTTCACAGGGGACCGAATAATACACCCATGATGGTAAACTTCTTGGATATATATATATATGTTACTAGGAATTTTTGCCGTTCAAATGGAGCAGTTAAATTTTAAAGTCAGCCCACCCGAAAATCAATATTATTAACAACAATTGGATACAACTGAGGCACATTCACAAATGTGGGGGGTAACAATTTGAATGGTGGGGTGGCCCTGAAAAGGGCCGTTTTTGCGTTCTCAATCTTGCAAGGAAGGAACCTCTTCCATGGACCGTCATAATAATAATAAACCATAATTTTTATTTATAATACAATTTTATTTTTATAATTCTAATAATCTTTTGCGTTAGATTACAACTCTCTAAATTGATTGTATGCTGCTTTTTACAGACATTAAATTTTGCCTTTGATTTTTGTGCAAAGTGTAAAATATCAGTTTTTTTTCGATTTTTCACCTTCATGGTTGTAATTTTTTTCCAGCCAATTTGAATTCAAAACTGGCACTGAAGAATTATCTATCAAACAAAACAAAAAAAATCATGGAAATCGGATGAAAACTGTGGAAACACATAAATAACATCCGATCACACACACGCACACACATACATACACACACATATTTTGAGAATTATAGATATAGGTATGCAAACATTGAATAAGAATAGTCGCTGTATTGTGTCGATAGACAACATCAAGAAACCAAAAGGGCTAATGGGGAAGGGCAAACAATTTGCGAGTGAGGAAAATGTAAAAGGCTGGTTCAATCAAGATAAAAACCAGGGATAAAAAACAAATACTGGTAAGATAGGGAAAAAATATCATAACAAAAGAGAAGGCCTGGAGCTTGTTCTGATTTGATGACGTAATAATTACGTAATAACATTAGTTTATATTTCATTGAAGTTTGTCGGATATGAGCGCAGTAGCAGGCGGCTTTTTTATTCAATTATTAATAGTCGCTGGTATTGTTCATACTTTAAATGGATAACGAACATTTTGGCATCTCTTTCATTTTTTCTTACTATTTGCTGCCTTTTTAATTATGCATTTATTTGAGTGAATTAAAAATTTTGACCTGTTTGTTCAATAAATTCTTCAAGCGATATGCCTCATTCAACTTTAACGATATCACAAATTGATTCGATTTCACTAATTTCGTTTTTTCTTCTTTTAACTTCATTAATCAGATCATACCTTTCGACGGCTTTATGATTTGGGAATAAATTTTAGTCATTTTGAGAGGCACTTCTCTTGCTGCTTGCGATGTTAGGTCAAATTTGCTGAGAACTAGTGTGTTTCCTTTTCAATGAATGTCTAGAATTCAGATGCGAAGCCTTCATTCAGTTTAGAATATCAGTTTGTCACGATCTTGCTTCTATTTGTCTAGAAGTCAGCAATAACATTCTCAGTATAACGCGTTGAAAAGCTGCGACTAAATCTGCCTCGGAGATAAAATCTTCCCGTCTATTTCTCATACTATGTCTTCAAATATTTAACAAAAGGTTTACGTAGACTGACGTCTTACACTTGTAAAACGCTTCACTGCCGACCGGAGACCTATATTAAACAAATCAATCTAAAATACCAAGTTAGATTCTAAACAGGTGCACAAATAATAAGGCCTTGTGTCAAACTGTATCATATTTCTTAGTGTGTAATCTTTGACTCAAATGATTTATATTCACTATTCAATTAGGTGCGTTGTCAAGAAAAAAGATTATGCAGAAAAATCAATACGGATTTATTACGAACAAATAATTGATTGCAGCTTTTTAGGATTGGGTTTTTTCTGATTCCTTCTAAAGTCTTCTCACTCCCTTTTACTCCCTGTAACCCCTTTCATCTTAGAGGCATTATCGCCTTGCGTCTTAAACATTATCACCTTGTTTGCAG
Source organism: Acanthosepion pharaonis (assembly GCA_903632075.3). Lineage (NCBI taxonomy): Eukaryota > Metazoa > Mollusca > Cephalopoda > Sepiida > Sepiidae > Acanthosepion > Acanthosepion pharaonis. The sequence goes on from CAHIKZ030005310.1 coordinate 274,957, forward strand.
CTAATTGATTAACCTTTAGCATGCTGCATTATTAATATTACTTCCCTTTCCACTGCATTCTTTTTTCAATGCCTCTCATTTGAAGAATCCTTATTGTTAATTTCATTCAAAGTTGTTTTCCGTTGCCATAGCCGGATATGACAGCACAATTATGAAATTCAAACACACTATTGTTCCCGTCCTGGGTAAGACGATAAACTACGTCCAACAGAAGGGTCACAGATCAGGTGTTTTTGAGGAACGTGGAACCATCTCTTAATTGTTGGTGTTGCCAGGTCCACCCTGACACGGGTTGATAGAAACTGTTAGGGTCCCAGCTATGGGTAAATAGTTAACCCCCCCCCCCGAAACTGAGATCAAAAACTTATGAAAGTGTAAAAAATAGGTTTTAAGACCAGAAATATTTTTAAAATTATTACCAGAAATACATTTTGTAAAAATTATTACCAGCTATACATTATTACCAGCAAACATTTTGAAAAAATATTACCAACAATAAAAAATTTTGTCGGCATGAAATAACCTACTGAGATTGATATGCCGTAAACCAAACTAAACACTATTGTTCAGGGATCAGAACTACCTTCAGTGGCAGGATAAGCGTTCTGTGCAGCAAATGAAATCACATACAGAATGATAAATGGTTTTTAAAAAAAAAACAAAAAAACATGAACAGCCTTACAGTAAATGACTCGCTTGGTTTATAATACTTAAAAATAATCGTTCTACTTTCTTCTTACTTGCATTAATATCCATGTTATGTAGGAATAAAGTGTCGCTACCGAACATAGATCGCCAGTGAGCAAACGCAGGCGATGCCATTATTGAATTAAGTAGACCACGTGACCATAGAGAAATCGCATAAGTAGGAATTAGCTTTGCGTCTAATTGATCGCTATTTCTATTCTATCCTCTATTACTATACGGACCACTATTTCTTGTCTATCCTCTATTACTATATGAACCGCTATTCTCTGCTCTATTTTCACTATACGGGTTACTTGTCAGTATGCTCTATTCTCTATACTGTTTCTCTATACAGATCACTATACGAGTTACTTAGGCGGTCATGTATCGAAAGATACATGATCGCCTAAGCGTATATCACACGTGGCATTTTAAAGAAAGAAGAATCATCACTACTCTTCAGACCTCGAGTTTTCCGTAGTAACAATGAACGCTTACACTCTTCCCGAGGATCCATGAACGCTTATTGGGAATCATGTTGATTCTAGACCTCGTGGAACTCATATATAAAATCCACTTTTAAAGATGCTAACAACATAGTCGGTCCATTCTACTGTTCTTCTTTTTTTTTAATCAATTAGCCCTAAGCAAGGTGATAATGCCACTAAGACGCAGGTGAAGTCGACCTTAGAACGAACCGGAACCCAATCCTAAACAAGGAACAAACATCTACTCTTGTTAAAAAAAAAAAAAAAAAAAAAAAACCGGGAAGAGAGAGTGTGAACCGGACAATAGAAGAACATATTTATTCCTATTGAGGAGAAAAAAATAATTATTAAATAAAATCTAAGAGTTCAGACGGAGACGTTAGATGTATAGCGTTGAAGACTTCAGGATTTGGATAACCAACCCTAAACAAGAAACAAGAGATGACAGTTCTAGAAAATACATGACATCTTTTTCCACGCTTTATTTTTTTGAGTGTCTAATTAGACTAAAAATAAAGTGTTTTACAGTGATATCTGGACAGAAGTTGCACAAACCACATTTTCAAGGCTTCAGTTCAAATTAGTTTACGCGGTCTTGTGTGGAATGATTTATTTTCCAATCGACATTCCTTTTACTACAGACGATCTATCACTATTTCCATGGCAAATATTAAGATGAATTCCATTTTCTTAGTTCCGCAAGTTCATAAATTTACATTAAAGAAGGTAGAAATCAACGAAAGACGTTTATTTATCTAACTGACGAAGGATTGCACTCTCAACAAGGGTCTTTGCTTTGAAACTCTCTAGGTCCCAAGTTCACCCTAGACCTCAAGGGATAGTCATATATAACGGGTATAACAGCAAAATTGTTCAAATCGTGTAACAGCATGGGATAATTGACCATTCCCCAAATCCTTCTGGACATGAAGATAAACTACATCCGTGTCCTGGGTATGACGATAAACTACATCCGCGTCCTGGGTATGACATTAAACTATACCCGCGTCCTGGATATGACGATAAACTACATCCGCGTCTTGGGGATGACGATAAACTACATACGACAGCAAAGCCGTTTTGAGGAGCGTGGAACCACCTCTTAATTGGTGTTGTTCTCTGACCCGGGGTGGTAACACCTGTTAGGGTCCTAGCTATGGGCAAATATTTAACCACGAAACTGGAATCAAAACACTATGAAAGTGTAAAAATAGGTTTTAATACCAGAAATACTTTGTAAAATAAATATTACCAGCAATACATTTTTGGAAAAAAACACTTAAGATCTTCACAGGTATGCTACATCCATGGAGGTGAATCAGCCTCATTCTCTTCGTATTCCAAGTGTAAGGAAGAAGTTCTACACCAAATTTTCCTAAACAGTGCTACTTTGTGGAACAGACTCCTGCATGAGTGATCCCTTGAACATTACACTCTTAACCTATTAAAGTCAAGGGTCAATCATTATCTACCCTCCTTATCCCCTTAATCTGAATTTCTTGCTATCTCTACCTTTCACACAAGTTAGGCAGTATCTTTTAACGTTGGGTGTCACTGAAGCCTTGAGTTCGTTGAGATGAACTTTAGCAAAAAAATAAAAAAATAAAAAATAAATAAATAAAATAAACAACTTTTAATTGAATCATTACGGCAGTGAATGTTGGATGATTTCCTCAAAGATGAAGCAGAGACTCGACTCGACGGAGATTTTGTTCTACAGAAGGATGCTAAGGATATCAGGGACCGACCGTACGAGCAACGATGAGGTCTTAGAGAGGATGCAAACAAGGAGAAGGCTTGTACATAACAGCAGAAAGAGGCAGCTGAAGTTTCTGGGACACATAATGAGGAAAGAAGGCCTGGAGAATATGATACTCACAAGTCGAAGAGAGGGAAAGAGAGACAAGGGAAAACAACGCATGGCATACCTAGCGGCCTTAAGCAAGTGAATGACAGAACGTGGTCTGGGGGAGGTGGCAGAGGGAAGGAACTTGTTGAGAGCTGCAAGGGATAGAGGGAGGTGGAGAACCATGATCGCCTACGTCCTGAAATGACACTGAACATAGAAGAAAAGAAGTTTTCCCAAAGGAAGGCACTTCGACGTGGTGTAATGGTTAGCAAGCTTATCTCGCGAGATCAATTACTACTGAGTAGTGAGTTCGATCCTCACCAGGTGCTCCATACTTTCGGCCTTGTGCCACATCAAATCTTCGCGTAGAATATCACTAGGGCACTTCGACGTGGTGGAATTGTAAGCAAGCTTGCCTCGCTAGATCAGTTACGGTTGAATAGTGAGTTCGATTTTTACTGGGTGCTCCATAGGTTCGGCCTTATGCTGCATCTAAGTTACGCCTAGAAGATCATTTAGGTATTTCGATATGGTGGAATGGCTAGCAAGCTTGCCTCGCTAGATCAATTACGACTCAATAGGGAGTTCGATCTTCGCTGGGTGCCCCACATCTAACCTGGACACTTCGATGCCGTGTAATGATAAGCAAGCTTGCCTCGCTTTATCAGTTACGACTTAATAGTGATTTCGACTCTCACTGGGTGCACGTTACTTTCTGTCTTGAAAACCACTATTCAGTTTCTCAAAGGGTTCAACTATAAAATTATGAATTTAGTCCCTTCAGGAAACTCAGTGATCTCTTTATAATAATAAAGGTGAAGAATTTACCATTCCTGTAAAGAAAAGGATTTTTTTTTTTGTTTCGCTGAAGTGTGTAATAATTTCGGTTTTATCAACAGACCGGTATTGTTCTTTTTCTTACTGCGAGTTGATAGTTGAAATATAAAATTCTGTTTCTGCAATTGAGAGTTCCCGCTTTCTTCGGAATGAGAGTTTGAGCCAAGGATGAAAGGAATCGATTTCGACAATCTCCAGCGGCACGGAATGGTGGTAAGACTCGAGTAGAATCTTCTTTTCTTCGAATCCTCTTGCTTCCGTTTAGTTCTGTTGTCAATCTGATTAGCTGATCTCTTTTTATTGATTTTTATAGTGGCCTGGTTACATACTCTCTTCTCATTGGCCACATGTACAACCATGACCTTCTGAGATCAATCAACCCTTTTTTATCTCTTATAGTTTGTGAAAAGGTGAATGCTGTTAATAAATTCGACTTTTACTAAGTTTTAAATTATTTAATTCATCAGATAAAGCTAGTCTTTTCTTCGACTTATTGCTTTTTATCCCAAACTGCCATTTTGAAAAGCCTCATATATTAAAGTTACTTTATTGGTTTATTGATTTGTTTTTTACGCCTTCTGAACCGTATCATCGGGTTATTTAAAGCCAGAAAACATTTTTAGAAGAGGTCGATTTATGCCTTTCTCAAGGCTATTTACCTGTAAATGAATATAACGAACCTGACTGGAACTGGAACTCAGCTCACCGATCCTTTATCCATCATCCGCACACCCAGGCTTACCTGGTATTTCCAAGTAGTCGCCCATCTAGGTACTGACCAGATTTGACGTTGCTTAACTTCAGTGATCGTACGAGAACCGGTGTTTCAACGTAATATGGCCTGATTTAAAGTAACATGAAATAAGACCAAAAAAGTAGTTTCTGGAAAAACATATCCTAAAAGCTCGACTTTCATGAACGGCGCTTGAACCAATTCAGGCACGGAAACCTATAGTTAGTTGGTACATAATTATGGGGTCATATTACCTTCTCTCTACTCTTAACGTACTCCATGTTATTTAGTTTTTCATACTTAGTAATAAGTTTTGTTTGGATTCTGGAATGAGATTATCGTGTCTTCAATCGCAAGTTCTTTCGTCGTACAGATTGTGATTAAAGAAACAAAATCTCGTTGATTGAATCAAAATTATACCAAACCTACATTATTTATAAATGTATATACCCGATATTGGACTACATTCGCGATTAAAACAAACACATAAATAATTATATTGGACACGCCTCCACCAGCCTGTCAAGAAGACTGATTCTACATCTCTCTGACCAGAGCTCTACACGAACGCATTCAAACCAGTATGGAATTATACTAAACTCCATACACAAAATACACGTCGTGAACATGAATGGGATAACTCCCGCTGCAAGAAAAAAGTTTAAAAATCATGGGAGCTCTTATTATAATAAACAGAAACCAACACATAATAACATCAATTTTTATATCGTCTACAATAGCACTTCTGTACCATTTATTACAGTAGGATGATAATAAAAAAGAAAATATCCTTCAAAATGGATAATAGTTTAGCCGAAATCGCAAAAAACTATAATAAAAAAATTAAACAGAAATTTAAAGAAACATATATGAAAGAGTGATTACTACCGAAATACACAATCTGTCTGTTCGTCTTAAACCCCCTCTAGCTCAGGCTACACTTGTTCTACATAAACATATTATACCATTTTGGAGTCAACACGATACCCGGAATGAAAATCTGTCCTTCATTTGGTGTTTGGATATCCAGAATTGAGATTTGTTTCCGGATGAGGATGGAAAAGTTAAAAATTCAAATTTTAAAATAACTGAAAAAAATTAGTGTTTTTAAAACTTATTAATTTATATTGAGTTTAAAGTAGCAAAAACACTTTGTGTATTTAATTTTTTGTTTTGAATTCAGTCTAAAATGTTTCCAAAACTGCGAATTGAGCAAATCAATTTTACTTCTTCAAAATAGCAAGGAATCAGAGTTAAAGTGAGAGGTTTTGTGACGTGAGGTTTTGTGACGTAAAGTTTTGTGACGTGAGGTTTTGTGACGTGAGGTTTTGTGACGTGAGGTTTTCTGACGTAAAGTTTTGTGACGTGAGGTTTTGTGACGTAAAGTTTTGTGACGTGAGGTTTTGTGACGTGAGTTTTTGTGACGTAAAGTTTTGTGACGTAAAGTTTTGTGACGTGAGGTTTTGTGACGTAAAGTTTTGTGACGTAAAGTTTTGTGACGTGAGGTTTTGTGACGTAAAGTTTTGCGACGTAAAGTTTTGTGACGTGAGGTTTTGTGACGTGAGGTTTTGAGGTTTCGCAAAGTTGATGTTTTGATGAAGTCAAAGAACATTTCGGTCTGAATTGGAATTTCGGCACAAATCTGTCTTTTGGCCTGAAATGGACTTATAGCACGAATCAGAGTTAAAATAAGGTTTTGAAGTTCCATGAGTGAATTGAAGAATTCAATGTTTTTTTTCCTACAAAATTATCATTGTTGTTTTCTAAACTGGCTCAGCGGTGCATTTAGTTTTGGGTCGGAGGCACCAATTAATCCCCCGCAAGTGTCACCTTAAAAGTCTGCAAGGAGTACGGATTTTAAACTAGTCATTAATAAAAGAAAGAAAACGTACTAAAAAAAAAAACATCTTTCAAGTCTCATTCATCAATTCTCATTCAGAAATCTGATAAAATCAACTCGATCCACACGATAAATGAATCGAGGTGGGAGTGTCTGTATGTAGAAATATGATTGGCTCTTTTGGATTGATCCGTACGCCCACTCGAACATAATATGACTAGTTCTGGCAATTAAATCAAAAGTCTTAATAAAAGAAACAATAGCAGGATTCGACCTTAACACCAACATCGTAACTGAACATGTTTTAGTGATTTTTTTTTTCTAACAAGGCTTTAAGTGTGCTAGGTAGTGGTGTATTTTTCCAAAGGTCGTTGTTCGTGCCCAACTTCAAACCAAGGTTTTGAATGCTGGCTTTAAGGTTCATCCTTACTTGAAATATTAATGAAACACTTTAATTTCGCTCCAATATACATATATATATATATTTTTTTTTTTTTTTACTCAGAACCATTTTTAACAAATTACACCTTTTGCCTATTCGCATTAAGATTTTCTTTTTCATACTTTCATAATGTATTTGACGGTATATAAGACGCACGGGTGTATAAGACGCACCTCAATTTCAGCTGGGCAAATCAAGAAAAAATTAGTAATTATTAAAATTATTAGTAAATGGTACAACCTAGGCTATATTTATCAGGTATTGTTTTGGTTAAACAAGCTATGATTACAATTAAACGAAAAATAATAAGAAAAAAAGAACACAAACCTATAAAAACTTTATTTATATCCAAAGTTGAGAAAACAAAATAAAAATCAAGCAATTATTACAATTGAGCAAAACAGGACAGTTACCATTAAAATTTTATTCATCTTCAAATCCATAAAATTCGTCGTCTTTGTTATCAAAACTCTGATACACTTTTTCAGTACTACTATCGTCGTCGTTAAATAATCTGTCATCTTCCGTATAATTTTAGTGAAACAAAGTACTAATATTAAACGTGATGAAATTAATATTATGAATATTATCAATGATAACACTTTTAATTTGCATTATAGCCTTTTAAATAATGACAATAGGTATATGAAAGTTACTCTAAAGTCTAAGCTAATAGGAGTTTCCGAATAACTAATTTCGTCCGACTATCACGAATTTTAAAGCTACATAAGGCATATCAGACGCAGGGAAATTTTAAAAGATATTTTTAGTAAAAACAAAGTGCGTTTTATATGCCGTCAAATACGGTAATTCCTTTGTTTATACTACCATTCACCACAAAGCGACGTTTACTCTCAACTCTCTGTCATTATGCATGTAATATTCACAAATAATGATATATTTGTTTTTATTAATCGTCACTGAACGAATTCTAACACGTCCAAACAGATTTATAGATCACTGATTAAATCAGTTTGCGGTATTAAACGATTACTTTGCGCTTATAAGGACAAAAAAATCATGTATATTTGTTTTAAAACACAACATGCATTGGTTGCCATATACTGAGGTTGCCAGTTTGTACAACATGTACACAATTGGGTTACATTTCAAAGCCCAACGCTCCTAGATTTTGAATTCTGTCTATTAGCCCAGTTTAGGGTGCCCAGTTTGTGTAACAGTTATGGGCAATGGATAGCGGCTCGGATTGAGGAATCGGAGAGCCGAGTTCGAATTCCAGTCGGATTCATTGCATTTACTGACGTGCTGATACTCTTGGGAAAGGTATGAATCCTCTTTTTCTCCACCCCCAGCTATGGCTAAATAACAGAACAGACTGGGTTCTATAGCTTTGTGTGGCAACCGCTCTAAGGGAAGGTAACTCTGGAATTCAAAACTGTATATAGCGTTGGCGGAGCCCATAATATACAGCTATAGAAAGGATCGTTCCCATTGCTCGATGATCCTGACTACAGTCGAATAATAACGAATGATGATCATGGGCGCGGAAAGTGGAATCTGCGAGCCGAGTTCAAGTGCCTACCTCGGATATTCGCACAGATACTCTTGAGAAAGGCGGGAATTCATCTATTCTCCCCAAAGGTTTGGGTTAAATAGCAACGGTCTTTTAACCTTGTATGGTCACCAATCTAGGAGACTGACAACTCTGAATTTAAAACGAGAAAGAAATCAACGGGAAACTATAAAGTAACTTTCCTAACAACTCATTGCAATTGACAGATAAAAATGAAGAGGAATCTGTGTCGGGCTATGGTCGCCTACGTCCTGAAGGGTCGTGGCATCTTTGAAAGAATATGTTCAAGTGCACTCATTATATTTTAAATGTAACCTCCAAAATTTGCAAGTAACAAAGTGCAAAATTAATTAGCGCACTCTAGCAACAATCCCAAAAACTGCAAATCGGAGAACCGTGTTCCAATTCCAGTCAGGTTCGTTATATTCACTCACGCGCAAATATCCTTGGAAAAATTATGAATCCACCTCTTCTCCATCCTCTTATAGGTTAATTAGTAGAACTTGTGTCAGAAAAATCGTTATTATCTCAAAAATTATTTTCTGGCTTTAAATAACCTAGAAAATGTTGATAATCTGTAAAAAGAAAAAAAAATCAATAAATATTTCTTTCTCCTGCTTTTAACTTTATATTATTTATTCCAGATTTATTTTGCATTATTTATTTCACTCCAATCTTTCTTTCTTTCTTTCTTTCTTTCTTTCTTTCTTTCCGTTTCGACTTAAATCTACTTTCGTCCTTCTCATTTTTATCATGTCTCAGTTTCGGAAATCTCAGTTTATTTATCTATTTTGAAAGCTTTAAGTTTCAATTAAATTTCCGTAAATATTTTTGCACAGTATAAGTTTATATATTCATCAGTAACACAAAATGCTTTCCTCTTCTTAACTAAGTATATTCTTATATACTTAGTTATAAAGAAAAACAAATTAATCTAATAAACTTGTGATTTCGCCTTCTGTTCCTTTCATTATTTTTTTTTATTTTTGCTTTATTATATTCGTTCTTTGGGCCATATCACGTTGAAACATCGAGTTTCATAAGATAACCAAAGTTAAGCAAAGTTGACAGTACCGAGTTTTGTGACCCAAGCAAAGTTCACCCCAATCAAAGCAGGAGTGTCACTAGCACGCAAGGGGTTAAAGTGAACAAGAGTAAAGAGGCGGGTTTGAGGAAAGGATACAGACGATGAAGAAACTCACGGTGTCAGATGTCGATTGACATTACACTTGAATATTTGAAGATTATAGTCATCGAGAAAGCAAGTAAGGGGAAAGGAGTTCCACAGACGGGAAGTGCAAGAGAAGAAGCTGTTTGAGTAGAAGATGCCATGAAAATATTTATAGAAATGACAGATGATAGAATTCACGCCACGTCGGTGAGAAACGGACTGAAGTCGAGATGCCAAGTCCTGATTTGTAACAGACCCTTCTTTGAATTCTGTCAAGAATCTCGACATATATAGCAGGAGCACCAGACCAGAATATTCAATGCACGGACGAAATGGCAGATTTATGCATGTTGCAAGACGGATTCTGACGAAAAAATTCTTTTTTTCTGGCACGGCACAGTGAAACAACTTTCCTAGCAGTAGATGCAGCAACTGATTCAATATAATCACTCCACTTGAAACCAGTGCAAATCACGTGGAGTGTGAATTACGTAATTATGGTGTCGTTTTTATTTCCTTTAGGTGTTGATAAATGTCAGTAAGTTACTTGGACAGTTAATGCTATTTGTTATCAGTAGTAGTTGTATTCCAATAAAGCTAACAAGAACTTTACAAACTAAACAGTACATGAAAGACCTTTTTATTGCCATTAAAAGAGGATAAATAGTCACTAAATTTAGTCATGAGATTTAAATTATATTTTTGTTCTTAGTTTGTTCTAGACGTAAACAAATCATAGTTGTTGTTTACTAAACTAGACAACCGCTTCTATACAGGAAACTCTAGGCATTCATTAACCAAACACTGTTACTGTTGGTTGAAATTTAAAAACATTTAAATGAAATATCTCTGAAAAAAAAAACAGTTTTTTTTTTTCAGGAAAATAGACGGCTATCCACCGAGTTACCAATCCAACTAGTTACCAATCTAGTAGTACGCTGAAATTAATGCAGGCACTAGGGATAAAAGCTCATCAAAGCAGTTGCCACGAAAATATTTGTAGAAAAGACAGAGGGAAGACACGTTACGCCGGTGAAAAAGTGAATGAAGTCGAGATGCCAAGTCCGGATATATCGTAGACTACTCTTTGAATTTTTTCAAGAATTTCCAAATATATAGCAGGAGCACCTGCCCCGGAAAGAATAGACATCGATAAACTAAAAAGTGGTTGAAATTTTAAAATATTTGAAAATTAAAAATATTTGAAATTTAAAAATATTTGAAATTTTAAAATATTTGAAAATTAAAAATATTTGAAAATTAAAAATATTTAAATAAAATCTGTCTATATTTCTGAGATGAGGTATTATGTACATTATTTACATTATTCGGACTATGGTCCTCATCTTTGTCGCTCAAGGACATATGGCACAGTGGATAAAGGCGTTGGTTAGATCCAGTGACAGGACCCAAAGAGTGTGAGTTCAATACCCGGTTAAGATAGTGGAGAACTTTCAGAGGGAAAATTAACAGGAGATAACTGATAACTGACATCCATCAAAGATGGCACGTGGAACTAGAAACAGTCTACCCCGGTGAGCGAAATAAAGGGTTCAGTTCGAAATTCCAACCACTTGAAGAAGGCCGGAGCGTACAACGGCCGAAACGTTGTGATAAATATGGCGACAAAGATGAGGACAATAGTCCGAATAATGTAAATATTTTAAATGAAATATCTCTAAAAAAAAAACATTTTTTTTCATGAAAATAGAAATGTGATTATGTAGCGCCATAAGGTCTACTGATACCGTTCTTTCTACTATTGCTAGGAATTTCCTTTCTAACCCTTTGTTTAATTTAGTATGGAAAGTCAAACTCATGATTATATCATTATTTTTCCGTCTAGTTTGTTTTTTTAATTGAGTTCACCCCAACCAAGGCATTAAAGCCACAAAGACGCAAGGGGTTAATGGGTGTGAAAGAGTTTGAAACAGGAACATTTCTAAGGAGCGAGAAAAGAAGAAGATTAATCAGGAGGATAGCAGATAGAGACTGACACTGTATTTAAAATTTTTGCAGATTAAAGTTGACTGGAGCCGGACAAGTGAAATCCATTTTAGATATTGCTGCCGTTGAATGTATTCAATTGTTGTGGATTTTGTTATTTGCTAAATATCTTTGTTTGTGATTATGTAACGCCATAAGGTCCGATGAAGCGTTGTCTTCTTTAAGCAAATAGCTCATTAAAGATTACTCTAAGCTGAGGCACTAACAACGTTAATTAATCTTAGTTTTAGCACAAAATCACATGGATAGGGCACCCAGTGAGGATCGAAGGTAATACTCAGTAGTTATGGACAACCAGACTAGCTCTTTAACCAGGTCAGGATCAGTAATATTGCCCATTCCAAAGCGCTCATTACAAGAGAGAGTTCAATGATAGCTCAAATTCGGTTAATCACTCATCTAAAAGATACGGATGGCTTAGGGATTGATGAGACGGCAAGCCGATTTCAAATTCCCAGTAGGACAGTTTATGTTCACTTCACACAAATGTGTCGATTGATTAAGAGATCGGTTCAAAATTCCCAGAGGTCAGATACCTGAAGAAGGTCGGAGAAATAATGGCCAAAACGTTGTGAGTATAACAACCAAGATGAATATGCTTGTCTGAATTGCAAAGAATGTAATAATGGCAATTTCTCGAAAATGAACAATTGCCGTCTCAGTGTAACATTCACGGCTGGCATGAAATAGAAAGATTATGTTGAATCAGTTTCTAGGTCTGCTGCTAAGAAAGTTGTTATGCTAGACAATCTTTCTCTCCAGAATCTATCTTACATATTTATAAGTCCATGCTTTGAATATTGCTGCCACATATGGTCCAGTGCTCCTGCTGTATATTTAGAGATTCTTGATAAAATTCAAAGAAGAATCGGCAATATTACTGATCCTGACCTGGCATCTCGGCTTCAGCCACTTTTCCGCAGAAGTAAGGTAGCTTCCCTGTGCTTTTTCTATAAATACTTTCATTGAAACTCTTCGAATGAACTCTTCACTATGGTACCTGAACTTTAGATTGGCGACAAGGTTTCATCAGTTCACAGTTGAAGTGTCTAGATGTAACCGTAAGTTCTATGCTAAGAGTTTCTTTTCTTGCACTTCTCGCTTGTGGAACTCTCTTCCGACACCAAGCTTTCCAGTCAACTTCGATCTTCAAAAATCTCGATGCAATTTCAATCATTATCTACTGCCTTCTTGCTTTTACTCTTCTATTTTGTCTCACTCTTTCCCAATGTTTCTCCTTTTTTTTCTTTCACATTCAGTATTCTCATAGTGTCTTAGTGGCTTTACTGCCTTGCATGGCGTGATAAGATTTAAAAAAAAAAAAAACATTAATATCCATAAATGATATTTCTGTATTCATTTAACAACAATTTTTTTTTATCGCAGTTAGTTGCAATTGTCTTAAAAATTTCGCCTTATTCGTACCGACACACCTACTTATATAATTTCGCCTTATTTGTCTGCCCACCTACTTATACGCCGACCTATCTACCTACCTATTTAAACCCCCAACTACTATCAATACGTCCGTTAAATTTGTATTACCGTTCTTACTCACCTTATACGCTAAGATGAACTTGGAACATTTTTGTCTCTACTAGAGCGCGTGATGCGAGGTAATTCAACAATTCTCCGGCGGCAGCGAGACGACTACCTGGGCTAAAGTATTCGCGTAGCAACAAACAAATTCAGGCTGATGTTAATATCGTTTATTTTGTGTTAGCTTTCTTTGGATTTATTTAATTTTGATGAATTTCAAAAGGACAGAACTTCTTTCTTTATTATCCTCAATTTTCAAACAAGGGAGTTGTAGCCAAGGGAGACAAATCTGAATTGCGAATTGAACTACTTACTGTTAAATGGAACTTGAGATTATAAAAAAAAATAACAAACCAGTTTCTACATCTGTCTATGCTTCTGAGATGAAACATTGCAACTATTTACACTATTCACATTGTTCATACTGTTGTCCACGTCTTTCTTATAGTATCAGGTCATCCCATAAGTTCTGTCCGAATTTTAACGCCGAAGCGGCTAGAAACATTCACTCAGTTTATGGAGAGGAATGGGTGAATGAAAGAACTTGCAGAAGATGGTTTGCAAAATTCAGAGGTAGAGATTTCACCCTTGAAGATGAAGATCGAACCGGACGTCCAGGTGAGTTTGATGAAAAGCTTCTTGAAGCAGCCCTTAAAGAAAATCCTCCCTTATCAGGAATTGGCAGTGGTTCTCAGTTCAAACCATACAACTGTTCATCGTCATCTTCAATAACTTGGAAAAGTTCCTAAACTTGGAAAATTGGTGCCTCATGAATTGTCTGAAAACAACCTCAAATCCCGAGTTGACATCTGCTCTTCTCTCCATTCTCGCCAACTTGTTTCACCTTTTTTGGATAGACTTATGACTGGCGACTAAAAGTGGATCTTTTATCGAACTGTTAAGCGTCGTAGACAGTGGCTTGGTAAAGGGGAAGGACCCCAGCCACAGCCGAGAAGGGATCTTCATGGGCAAAAGGTTCTTCTTTCAATCTGGTGCGATCGCCAAGGAATAATACACTTTGAATTCTTACCACCTAATGCAAAAATTAATGCTCAAATATACTGTCAGCAATTAGAGCGTTTGAACCAAGCTTTGAGGAAAAAGTGAATCGAAAAGAGGTGATGTTTCATCAGGACAACGCGTGATCCCACACAGCAAGAATCACGTCACAAAAGATCGAAGAACTTGGTTGGGAGAAAATTCCTCATCCACCTTATTCTCCCGATCTTGCTCCTTCAGACTACCATTTGTTTCGTAGCTTACAGAATCATTTGGAAGAAACAGCTTTTGTAACACAGGAAGAGGTTAAAACTGACATTTGTGAGTTCTTTGAATCAAAGCCAAAAGAATTTTACAGTAATGGAATTAGTAAGCTTGTTAATAGATGGAAGGAAGTCATAGATAATCAGGGAAAATACATTGTTGATTGAATCTGTAATTAAATGTAACAATTAGTCACTTGTTATCTTTATTCAAAATTCGGACAGAACTTATGGGATGTCCTGATATTTTGAATCTTCAATAAAGAATTTATTTATGACTTTACCTGATAATAATCTCCAAGGATAACCCACAATATGCATAGAGATATATACTTTGTGTGCGCGTATAATAATTTCCTATGTTACAAATTCTCATCATTATTTTTCCTGTGATGCAGTATACATAATTATTTATTGATGAATAAAATACTGATTTAGTTTTCTATCATTTCTATCATTTCATCCCAAACAGGGTAATAAAGCCACTAAGATGAAAAATGTTACTGTGTAGGAAATAAACAGGAGGAACAATAAATGTACAGGAATCATGACGATTAGAATTGCATTTAAAATTCTGGGGATGAATGTTAACAGGGAAGCAGCTGGAAGTTGAAAGAGAGCTCCGCAAACGAGAAGTGAGTGAGAAGAAAATATTAGCAGAGAACTTCCGGTTGGATCTAAAAAAAATTCAGCAGTGAAATTATGCGACCTAGCTACCAATCTAGTCAGTCAGTTATGTTCCATGCATGATACACGCTTAGGCGATCATGTATCTTTCGATACATGACTGACGAGGCAGATTTTTCTCCCCGCAGTAGGTTACCATTTCTTTCTGCGATAGACCAGTTGTCATCCAAGGCTATAGAACCCGGCCTGTCCTGCTATTTTACCCATAGCTGGAGGGAGAAGAAGAGGATTCATACCTTTCACAAGGATATTAGCACGTAAGTGAATGTAATGGATACGACTGGAACTCGAACTCGGCTCTCCGATTCCTCAATCCGAGCCCCTATCCATTACTCCACCGTTGTACTGAACTTAAATTCGTGAAGTCGAGGTACCAACGAGGAAAGCTCATCAGAACAATTACCGTGAAAATATTTATAAAGAATGTAAAGGGAACATTGCGCTATGGCGGTGAGAACGTAACTAAAGACGACACAACAAATCAGGACAGATATCGTAACAGATTCTTCTCTAGACTTTGTCATGAATCTCGAGACCAGGGTTTCCCAACCTGGGCGATATCGCCCACCGGTGGGCGATTTCAAATGTTGAGTGGGCGATCGGCAACTGAACAGAAATGGTATGCGATTGGAAATGATGGTGGCCGATGTAGCATTTTGAGTATTAAAAAGGTATTTCAACATATGCTACCGAAAAAAATATTCAAAGAAGATATGCCAAGAACTTGAATTAAAAAAAAAATACAGGAATCTAAACGGGAATAACTTGGTTTCGTTCCGAAATAAAATATAAATATCCCCGCGAAGAAGGAATATTTGGGTATTTTCTATAACTTTGAGAAGGGTCATCAATATTCTTCGAACAGTTCTTCAAATGAAATAACATTTTTTTCGGATGTAAATCAGATAAGCTAGTATTATCGAGCAAGAACTATTAGTGCGAATGTTATTCGAAGGCGTCAGACACCAGTATTGTTCAACGGCGTCACTGTAGTTGTATAAATCAGATAAGATAAAAACCAAGAACAATTTTGCCAGTAAAATTAAGAAGTGACCTCTGGATATTTTTTTATTTTATATAAAATTGTTTTTAGTTTACTTTTAGCATATTGGCCATCTTGAATTTATCAAGGCTGGAAATAAAATGTCCGTCAAAACATAATTAACTTATCACATGTATACTTTTGAATATTTACTATGTAGGTGGGCGGTAGAAAAATTTTTCGCGTAAAAGTGGGCGATGACGCAAAAATGGATGGGAAATTCTGCTGTAGACACACTTCAGAATCTCCTGACCAGATGTAGCAGAAACATTTGATACACAGACGAACAGTAGACTTATAAATGTGAAAGTTAGATTCTGACGAGAAAAATTGTTTTAGCACAATATTGTAAATCTATTTTTCTAGCAGCAATCTTAGCAATTACCCTATTTTCCGGCTTACAAGACGCAATCTTTTTCCTAAAAATTACGTGTGCGTCTTCCAAGATGAATGTAAGACAACGCTATGGCTCAATTAAGCTTGGCTGACTGATAGGGACGTGGATTTGTATGTTTAGTCATTACACTATAATGTTAGCTATCTGTCTAATTCAGCTTTTTTATATGATGTAACCTCAGTACTTAGCTGTTACAAGAATTTCCAAGACTATAAACCTTCCTGGGGTTGAGCCACAAGCTTGGTTTACTAGCAGCGACGGGAGCCATTCTGCTCTTGATTAGTATGTCATTGCCATATAAACAAAATCGGACGAGTGATTAATGTAGACAATAAGTGGCGCAAGTATGTAAGGGACTCATGGTGAATGTGATGTTGTAAGAGAATGATTTTTTTCTTAGAAATTTCTTTCGAATATCAGGGTGCGTCTTCCATGCCGCAGCATCTTGTAAGCCGGAAAATACGTTAATTCAAAATAATCATTCCACTTCATGTCTAGTGGAAAACTTGAGAGGTCTTAAATATAAACAATAAAACTCTTATTTTATAATTATATACTTAAAATTTAGAAACTTATATATATTTAAGTAATATAAGGTCAACTTGATTTGTAAGGAAGGTGACTCTTGATGTTGTCAATCTGGATGAGGCGATCCCAGCATGCAGCACCTTTGGAAAGTGCCTGAAAACCATACCAGGGGTTGACCCAAGCCTTGTGAGTGAAATTGGATAGACGGAACCCTCTGAAGCCGTCGGTGGCTATGCTAGCACGAAGTCACAAGTCATCGTGACTGAGGGTTTGAGCGGACTAGTCTTGTTCAGAAAGTTGATCACGCTAGATAATGTGTTCCCTCCCAGAAATTGTAACTAAGTTTCGCTCAGCATAGTTGCAGTATAAACCACAGCTGGGATCTCTGAGTATTGAACAAACACAAATGTGCCTGAGCAGGCGTCTGCAATGGGGATTAGCTAGCCGCCCTCATAGACTGACATCCTCGGATTCGAGTGGTTGCACCATTTACATTTACAATATATTGTTATATTTTATAAGTATAATCCAGTCTCAAATTTACTTAGATATAGCAATAATTCTTTTGACGGTATAACTACTAATGAATTTGGTAACATAATAAATGTGAGTTCAATCCCTGAGCCTGGTAGCATGTGCTTGCACTCAATCAATACAGGCAAAAATAACTGAGCAGTGCTGAAAATAAGAACTAGACGAGTTATTCCTAGACATGGGCAGTGGAGCGAAAACAGTCAACTCCTGTAGAACTGTTCAATTTGGAAGTCCCTGTACGTTACACCTGATGAAACCCGGAGGGCACAACGATCGAAACGTTGTCATAACAGCAACATAGATAAGGACAATTGTCCTGGTGTAAATAGTGTAAATAACTCTGTTAATATTTAAAAATGAACTGATTTTTTTCTGGATCAATCTCTGGACAAAGCATCAATGGAAAACATGGAAGGTCTCAAATATAAATTAAAAAAATACTCTTATTTTTATAATTTCTTATATAAGAATAAAATGTCATTGCCGACACTGGTGTTTGAACACATATCAGCAGAGAGTAAACACAGGCGATCCCATTTTGAATAAGTAGATCAATTGACGGTAAAGGAAATGTATATATCGGAATTAGCGTGGTGTCTAAGTGATTACTATACGAATTACCCCACAATAAACTCAACCTTGTGCCACATCCGACTGCATGGGACGGTTAGTGAATATCTCACTATACGAATGTTATCCGAAGGCGTCAGACACCAGTATTGTTCAACGGCGTCACTATAGTTGTATAAATCAGATAAGATAAAAACCAAGAACAATTTTGCCAGTAAAATTAAGAAGTGACCTCTGGATAATTATTATTTTCTATGAAATTGTTTTTTGTTTACTTTTAGCACATTGGCCATCTTGAATTTATCAAGGCTGGAAATAAAATGTCCGTCAAAACATAATTTACTTATCCCATGACGAAAGTGACAACGAGTATTCGTTGACATCACAAAAGTGGCAACGAACGCTCCTTGATAAAATAATTATATACTTAAAATTTATACACATACATACATATAAATAACATATTACTTATATTTTATAAGTATAAATCAGTTTCAGATTTACGTAAATATAGCCATCTTTTTTAAGGGTATGACGATTCTATAATAATAAACAGTGTGATTTTTCTAGGCGTTTCTCTGATCATATTGTGTCATATTAACGCAAAGATCTATATAAAATTAACAAGTTTTATCCTAATCAGCTTTAAACGTTCAACACGGAGGTAGACAATCAAGCAAAATATCTAACATACCAGTGTTCTGCTACTTGAACAGTGCAGTGAAAATGTAGTTACAAATATTAAGTGAGATCGTCACTTTGATTGTAGGCAAAGTGCAATGATACTGCTGCTGATAACTGCTCAGTCCTTGAAGAAGAGGAAGAGATCCTACATTCATCTACGCCGCCCACACACGATGGTAGGGCGTAACACATGGTCGGATTCACATGGGGTGGCCCGTAAGCGTATATAAAATTACCCCGTCTCTACAACTGCTATCACGCTGGCACCAAATTACTACGCATCTTTCACTTTGTTCCGGTGGGGGAAAGGATCAGAATCCCCACGGTCAGCAAACAACACGGCACCGTAAAGAGCAGAGAACTGGAAAAAAAAAACTATATTCCCTATCTACTCATCCCACAAGCGTGTAGATGGATTAAGTCCCCAAAACTTGTCCAGTCCCCCACAACCAACTTCCTGCTGTCGTCGATATTGCACTGACCTTCTCTTTGGTGCAATAAAGAGGGGTGCTGCTGCATGATTGGAATCCCCGGGACCAGACATCCCTCATTTATTTGTTGTTTTCTTTTCGAAGAGAGAAACACATGTGAAAGATAAAAATATAGTTTATCCACATATAGACCCATAGTACTCTTTTATCCGGTATCTACGTACGCACAATGGCATTATTGCAAATGATCAGTTTAACGTGACGGACGCATACAAGTAAATGTGGACCAAAAACAAAAAATTAACCAAAACCTTCGACATAAGTCACGCAGTTGTCTGAATAATATGACCCTCCCTCTTTATTTCAATGAGGGACGGTGCTTCAGAAACATTAAGTTATTTCCCTAATATATTCTTCGACATGGCTTCGAAAAAAGCGAGTTGATTAATTTGTATAATTTAATCTCTTTTTATCGTATCTTTTATGAAGCCAGAATGTTTAGTTATTAAATAAAACGGTTTTTGTGATTAGTTTATTTACTGCTAAATAAAAGTAACCAAAATGATGATCATCTAAGAGTTTTAATTCCATCATTTTAGCCATGGATAATATATATATATATATATATTAATTGATTTAAAATATGTTTTTTCCGCTACACAGTTCTAACCATGTTTCAAAAATGGAAGGTCCGAATTTAATTTTGTAATTAAAGACATTAGTTCCATTTCATCCTCAAGCGAATTTTGGAGTAACTTATAAAATTACTGGGTTTTAAAGACAGCAAAAATCATAATTCACGTTTCCAAGGATAGAGAGAAATCCAATTCAACCAGACGAGGGGTGTTTGCGTGTTCATTATGTCTGTATTTTGATGTATCAGTTATTAGTTACGTTTTGGTAGGGGGTAGGGATGTATTCTTCAATGAAATCTGACATCCGTTAAATGCATGTCGTCTAGATTTTTTTTAAATTTTATTGTTAACGGCAAAAATTCTTATGGCATTTTTTCTATTTGTATATTTAAAGATTTTTGGGTGGGTGTTTAGGTTAGAATACGTTTTATTTAACTACGATTTGAAAAATATTTTCCTTTTTAATTTTTAATATACAGTGTAACCCGGATATAAGAGACCGTATATAAGAGAAACCCGGATATAAGAGAGATTTTCTCTGGTCCCAAATTAGAGCTTGTGTTAATGTATATAAAATAAACAAAACCGGATATAAGAGAAACCCGGATATAAGAGACTTCTCCGGTCCCGACAACTCTCTTATATCCGGGTTACACTATACTATATTTCTTTTAAGAACAAGTAAATACTGTTCTTTCTTTTTTTATATATATATATATATATATATATATATATATATATATATATATATATATATATATATATATACCCGATGTTGCGATGAGAACGAAAGTAATATATAAATTCCAAAGTTCACAGTATTAATCCAAAAGAGGGCTCGATACCGATAGTAGAGCGATAATTATTGATTTATTATAATTTTATCATATAAACAAAGCCATTTTCCTCACTACAAAGATGGAACTTAGTTTCAATGAATTTCAACTGCACTTCGACGACTGAGAATCGAAAACATTTTCGATTCTCCCCGTATATATATATATTAATAAAGTCACTAAGACGCAATGCATTAATGAATGGGTTGAGAATAGGAGAAAAAAACACAATTAAGGGAAAAAGTAAAAGAACAGGAATGCAGAAGATAAGAATTGATACGGCACTTAAATTTTTGAAGTTCATCTATGCTAATGGAAGGCAAGAATGGTTTTCTCTCTCTCTATATATATATATATAAGGATTCAATCAATACAAATCCACTCAATGTGGAGAGTTACTGTTAAAATGGTAAAGATGAATGCGCGATAAGAATGAAAGTGTTAGACTGTTTCGCAGCTCTTCAGGGTGGCTAGACGTCCGATTGCTTCAAGCCGAGACCGAAATTTCATTGACATGATATCAGTCCGATACCTTACATTTAGGCCATCGGCGCACAATGGGAACTCTACCGTTTTAGTGGCGATAAGAATGATAATTTTAGGGTTAGAGTGCTAAGAATGAGAGGGGAGGTGGTAGATATTGAAATTGACCCTCGACTTGAACAGATTAAGAATCGATACCTGAGTGAAACTTTCGCCTTACCTTTTAAAACACGAAAGAGAAATGTTGGGTGCGCTTCCACTCCGTGGAAATGGCGTCGTGTGTCCAAGCTTTAAAGTCACCTTATCGCCTCCGAATATTTGACCACACAGTGTGAACTGAACCATAATCCTGTTCACACTCTTCCCCGGTCTTTTGAACGGGAGTAGAGGTTTCCTATTTAGGAGTGAGTTTCCCGTTCCTTCTAAAGTCTTTTCGTTCTCTTTCATTCCAAGTAGCCCCTTGTATCTTAGTGACATTATCGCCTTGCTTGTGAATTGATTTTTTAAAAAAAATACACTAGCAATAGTCTACAAGACTACATCCCGATGGACTATTCCAATGTTAGCTATCGATTAATTCTTATTTAATCTATCTAAATATGGGACAAAACTAAAAAATTAGGGAATTAGCTAGGATCGAACCCACTCCAATACTAGCTATCTTCGAGGTTCTTCTTATTCAGTACTCTACAGTAGTAGCAATTTTGGTCTCATCGTAAATATTGCTCCACGGTGTGGCATCCACAACAATACTGTTGCCATTGTGATTCAGTCTCTAGTCAACAGGTGAATTCACTAACTTGAGATCCTTTTCTTGTATATGCCGTGCCTCTTCAGGACGTTTGTGATCATGGCTCTTCACCATTTCCTATCCTTCTTAGCCGTGGTTGTCTTTTTACTACGCTCTCTCTATTCAGCCATCCATTTATCGTTAGGTAGGTTACTCTATGCTTTCTTCTACTCTGTTCTGCTTTTAATGTCCTGTAAGTATCATATTTTCCATGCCTTCTTTTCTTATTATGTATCAAAGAAATTCCAACTCTCTGATTTTATGCGTAACTGTTTTTGTTGTTTTTTTTTATTTCCATTTTCCATAAAACTTCCTTCGTGGTATTCTCAGCATCCTTCTGTAGAAAAGCATCTACGTTACCTTAATTCTATTCTTCATCTGTGAGGAAATTGTCCCGTACTCGCTGACAGATGAGTGGACTGACGTTACATAGCAAGTGAACGCTCTTTTCTTTGTTTTAACTGTTTATTTCTGATTTTTATGTAGAGTTGTTTTACTTTTCTAAATATAACTTTCTCGTTGCCTTGTCCAAGGTACTGTTCATGCAAAAAGGATGAAAGGCCATTGCTCATTGAAGAAGAGAACTCAGTGGCTTCTAGAACCAACTGTCCAACTTGTATGTTATAAAAAACAGTCGTCCTAAATGGCGCGTCAGTAACATCTTCAGAAGACTTAACAAGAAAGTTCTTATCAAACTGTTGCCTCAAGACTCCTCTTCATCTATGGGGAAATTGTCCAGCATTCATTGCTATATATGAGGTTTGATTCTACATAGCAAATAATCACTCGTGTCTTTGTTTCAACTCTTTCTGATTTTAGTGTCGATTCTGTTTTCCTTTACATTAAAGCTTCATTGTTGCTCCTCCCATGGTATTCTCAGCATCCTTCTGTTACCTCAAGTCTCCCATTCATCAGTGTTCTGCATCCACTGCCATATCAAATGACTGATATTACATCGCAGTTGAGTACTCTTTGTTTCAACTAAAATTTATTGGCTTAAAAGATTGTAAAACCTTCCTAGCGATGAAGTAGCATTGAGTATACTCTTTTTGAAGAAACAATCAATCCTTCGATATGGCAGTAAATACTGGCTTCAGAAGAGGTCTAATTTGAAGGAGATTAAATGCTGAGTTGATATGTGTTGTAGTTTTCTTTTTATAGCGCCACACCCGGCACTTTTTAATCAGACTTCGTACAGAAAAAAAAAGTTTTTTCTATCCCATTAGTGAAAGTTTTGTTGAACTTTTACTAGAAATGGTAGAGCAAGTCTCCTACTCATTTCTGAGGAAAATGCTCAGCATTCGTTGTCATATAGAAAAATTGATATTACTTAACAGTTGAGTACTCTTTGTTTTAACTGATATCTACTGGCTTAAAAGATTCTAAAATCTTCCTAGGGATGGCCCAATCCATTAGTGAAAGTTTTGTTGAACTTTTACTAGAAATGGTAGAGCTTTAGAAAGTCTCCTACTCATTTGTGAGGAAATTGCTCAGCATTCGCTGCCATATAGAAAAATTGATATTACATAACAGTTGAGCGTTTTTTTTTCTTTGTTTTAACTGGTTCTTCCTGATTCTATGTATAATTTTGTTTTTCTTTCTAATTTGCTTCAAACTTCCACGTTGCTTCGTCCATGATACTGTCCAAGCAAAAGGGATGAAAGGCCACTGCTTATTGAAGAACAGAATCATACTCAGTGGCTTGTGAAACTGTCCAAATTGTATGCTATAAAAACCAGTCCTGCTCAACTGGCGTCAGTATTATCTTAAGAAGACGACTTAGCAAGAATGCTCTTATTAAACTAAAGCCGAGACATCGACATCGAATCCATCTCAGCATCGGATTGCAAAATAGACACGGCTTATCTTGGGAAAGACAGCCATTTTCAGAACGGAAGACTGCTTTACGATGATGCCCAGGAAGTGCAGCTTACGGAAGAATGATTGCTTTGCTTTCCAAAATGGACAACCACACGTACTTTTACTTCTGCCGACAGCGACAGAGAAACTTTTCATGGTTGTACGCGGCAGCAGATTCAAGCTGGTTTTTGAAATTGAAATGCGCATGCGCCGCTGATAGTCTCGGACTGTTTTCTTCCGCCGCATTATTTCATCCGACATGTCTACGCTGAAGGAGGGCGCGAGAGTGCGTCGGTATCCTGAGGGAGAGAAAGGCGGCAATAACGATGTAGAATTTAGAAATCTTTTCGCCAGCGTAATCTTTGTACAATAATTATGACTACTCATGCGCGCCACTTCATGTGTACGAGTCCTATCTATTCCCGTCCGCCCTACATGTTCCCCCTCCCTCCCCTCTCTCTTTCTCTCTCTGTCTATCTCTCTATCTCATACACACACCTCCTCAATTTTGCTCTCATTTTAATTTTCTCATATCCTCTCCCTCTCTCTCTCTCTATCCATCTATCTATCTATCTATCTATCTATCTATCTATCTCTCTCTCTCTCTCTCTCTCTCTATATATATATATATATATATATATATATGTATCGCACATTATGAAATGGACAGTCCGACAATTATTTTAAGACATTTTTATGTTTATACATTCTTTTTTATAGATACAAATATTTTAAGTAAATGTTTGTTTATAATAAACAATATTAAACAACATTTAACGGCCTGACGACGAATATTTTCTGTGAAAATTTCTCGGACATTCAGGCCCGTAAATGTTGTTTAATACTGTTTATTATAAACAGACCATATACTTAGATATTTGTATCTATAAAAAGAATGTATAAACATAAAAATTTTTAATATATATATATATATATATATATATATATATATATATATATATACTTTCTATTTCGACTTTTCGAATGTGAAGTAGCATTGAGTATACTCTTTTGAAGAAACAATCAATCCTTCGATATGGCAGTAAATACTGGCTTCAGAAGAGGTCTAATTCGAAGGAGATTAAATGCTGAGTTGATATGTGGTAGTTTTCTTTTTATAGCGCCACACCCGGCACTTTTTAATCAGACTTCGTACAGAAAAAAAAAAGTTTTTTTCAGATTTTTTCTTGTCAGTCAATTCGCTTTTCATTTTTTTTTTTTTTTGCTTGTTATTTGGCGTTGTGACATTTTAAAACAGTTCTTTTTTTTTTTGTTCTTAATTTGCCAATAATTTAATTTTTGCAGTTGATCTTTTTTGAATTTTTTCGACTTTTCCAATGTTGTATTATCATCACGCAGTAATTTTACATCGCTTTTTTTTTCTCGTTCGGAAGTTTATATTTCTTGTACGCCCCGGAAATATCTATATATCTGGAAGTAAAAGAATAAATATCAATAAATATATTATTATAGATATTTATTTACAATATAAATGTCGACTTACATAATGAAATTTTCACACAACCAATTAAATTTCAAATTAAATTAAATCATTGGCAAATGGTTATGGATAGTATAATCGGTTCTAATCGGTTCTAATCGCTTTCTAAACATGTTTAACAACCAGTCTTGGAAAAGGATAGCTCTAAATTTACGTGAATTTTGAATTCAGAGCTATCCGTTTTCAAAATTGGTCGCTAACCATGTATAGAAAGCCCAGCCTGTATTGCTATTTAACCCATAGCTGGGGGTGAGAAGTGATTAATATTTTTTCCAAGAGTATTTTCTTTGAATCAATTCATCGCAAACAAGGCAATAAAATCACTAAGACGCAGTGATGTGGGGTTACTGAGTGCGATATAATATGAGTAAAAGAAAACACTATAACTATGGGTTAATTAATAAAACTTGTATCATTAAAACCATTATTATCTCAAAAAACATATAAATAAAATTGCCAACAAGATATTTAGATTTCGACATTAACCCATTAACTGCCAAATTTTTTAAAGCAAATTTTTTGCCCAGACAGGTGTCTTAGGAGTTTATTTATTCCTTATGTTTAATTTCAGTAGTCGCCATTGTGGGTTTTATAGAAACTAGAACATCAAATATATATGTATATAAAACATCAAAAAATAATATTGATTAGAAATAATAAAAAAAATACTTTTCAAAATAGTCATTTTTTTTCTACTCGTGAAATGTAAAATTACGACAGAAAGTGTCTTCTTACGGCTAGTAATAAAAACTTTAAAGACTAAGTGTTGTAAAATATACCTCTGCAAATGCAATGTATGTAATCAATTAAATGCAAATATAAGGAATAACATGTAGCGAGTTTAATTTATACAGACCCCCAAATGAGGCTTATGGCAGGTAATGGGTTAAATAACTCGTAACAAATCTACCCTGTCGTGAATCTAGCTATCAATCCTTCCATCTAAAATGGCGCAGCTACTCGTATTCAAGGATTCTCGTCTACCAGTGTAGCTAGCAGACGCCAGCTCAGGCACATTTAGGTTTGTTCAACAGCCACAGAGCCTACCTGTGGTTTATACTGTAACTAAATGTCACTAAGCTGTGCTAAACTTAGTTACGGTTTCTCAGAGAGTGCACGTGATCAACATTCTGAACAAGGCTTGTACGCTCAAGCCCTCAAGCGGTCACTACTAAATTTCACTCGACCCGTGGTATGGTTTTCAGGTACTTTCCAAAGCTTCCGCACGCTGGGATCACCTCATCCAGACTTACAACATCAAGGTAATATTCCTAAGAAATCGACCCGGGTCAGAAAGCGAATGTTCTAACTGCGTGCCCATCTAAATGGATTTGGTTATTTTACTTCTGACACCACTAATTAATCATCTAATCCAGATATTTTTTTTTTTACTTATACAGTACGTAAGATCACTTTGGCGCTATACAATCTATGTACTCTTCAGCCACCGGTACAAATCACATATTCAGTGAATGGTAATAAAACGAAGCAGCTATGCCAGTCTCTATAATAATATCGATCTATTGATCGATGAAGCAGCCTATCGATCTGTTCAGCTGACAACCAGCTTATCGATCGGTTTATCTAATTATTATTATGTTTCATTCTTAATTCTTATTTTCATATCTCTCATTCGATTTATATAGTGAAACACGCGTGACACCAATCTTCAAAGACGATATTTCGAAAGAAATACCAGTTCTCTTTTTAATTCTTCCTTATTTTAGCCACTTTATAGTTAACCTTAGCCGAATGTGGCTAATGGTGAGGAGCGTGTGATTACATCGTCTATGCTTGAACATGTTCTTCTTCTTCTTCTTCTTCTTCTTCTTCTTTTTCTTTAACGTAAATTGCGGCGTACAAGTCGACCTGGTATACAAGTCGACCTCAAGATTTTTAGCCCAACATTCTGATTAGGCCAATACTTACCGTATAGGTCGACCCCCAAACATACATAAGGCTACCATATATACTCCATGTATACCTTCTGGTCTCTGCTCGTAGGATCTGATGATGTAATTTAAGTTATTGCCTCTATTATCCTCAAAATTCCCAAAACATGGATTTTGTGGGCCAAAAGTAGTCTTACAGTTGTTTCGCGTTTTAGATCACAGCTCAGAACCAGAACTAACTTTGTCGAAATATTCTTTCATCAAGATGGAGCCTTTGTCGATTAGCCTTTGCCAGTAAGGGGCTAACTTAACCGAATTTTCCACAACAATTGGTCTAGAAGATGGGGTAGCATTGAATGACCACTACGTTCACCTGACCCTAACATCAATGGATTTTTTTTTTTTTTTTTTTTTGAGCGGGGTGGGTGTAGTAAAGAAAAATGTTTAAGAGAGAACTCCCCCCCCCACAGTAAACGACTTAAAAGAGTAGATCTCAGAAGTATCTATTGAAACTTATGCAGATCGGGATTTGTGTCGTGCAGTGTTCTGCAGAGGTTCGAGGAATGTTGCAATGAAGAAGGAGGACATTTGGAGCACTTGTGATTAAACTATGCTAAAAAGTGTAAGTAAAGAGTTAAACAAATGTACATAAATAGTTTTGAACAAATATGATTGTACCAAATGAATATAAATATAATGAAATGTTTTAAAAAAATGTAAATCTTATACCTACTAAGTGTAAGCCTACTTTTGGCCCACCTTATATATATATATATATATATATATATATATGAAGAAATATAGTTTTAAAGTGTGCTATATTTATGGGATAAAGTGCTCAATATCAGAGGTAGAGCGTATGTAAATATAAATTTAAAGTGAACATTAAAGTCAGCACTCATAGGCCACAGGCTGTTTCATGCTAGATGCAATCTTCAGGCCTGACGATTGCGTCCAGCATGAAACTGTCGCCTCTGAGTGCTGACTTCCATGTTCATATATATATATATATATATATATATATATATATATATATATATAAATATATATATATATATATATATATATATATATATATATATATATATATATATATATTGAACAATAAAAAATATTATAAAATTAAAATCTTCAGACACACCGGGTTGTAGATTAATATTCGTTCGTTTTTATTATTATGTCCATCATCAGGAGAAGAAATATTTCTGCTTGCTGGTAGCAGTAAACTACAGAAATGAATGTCTTGATGGAGAAAATGTAGTTTTTTTTATCTTTTTAAGATGAATCTTTTAACATTCCTTGTATTGGTCAAACAGTCTCTTTTAAGTTGTTATTTGAGATAAGAGCTGGATGGATCTATGCTGCTCTGAATTTCCCTGGTCAGTTTGACAGTTTTATTGGTTCCTGGAGAGGGGATGTGTCTCTGTTGTGTGTGTGTGTGTGTGTGTGTGTGTGTGTGTGTGTGTGTGTGTGTGTGTGTGTGTTATTTGGTTCTTAGAGAGTGAATGAGTATGATGTGTGTAAGTGTGTATATTCGTGTAGGTGCGTGTATAAGTGTGAGGCCTCAACACCTCCGTAAGCATGTCTGTCTTGTGTGGGTGAGAAATGTGGGTAGATTTTGATTTGTAGTGTTATATATTAGTACTATCTATATTGTTAAATTTATGGTTTAGCCCGGCTGGATAGTGTGTTTTTAGACGTTGTATCTCCACTTATTTTTATGGAACTCTAAAATCTTTCTAATGTTATCTGCTCTGAACTTTTCTATTCTCTCAATTATAGTGAATTTGGCATGGGTTTTGAAATCGTGTTTTTCTAGGCGGAAATGTTGTTCTACAGGTGATAATTTTGCATGGGGAGTCGACTTAATTCGATTGCGATAATTATTAATTCTGTAGTGAAATGGCCATTCAGATTTTCCTACATATTGTTTCTGGCATAGTGTGCATTCTAGGAGGTAAATTATGTTATGACTTCTACAGTTAGAATCGTGGTAGATTTTGAAAGGAGATTTAGAGATTGAGCTAGTGAATAAATTCGTGTGTTTAATATGGTTGCAGCATAGACTTCTTTTGTTGTTACATGGTTGGGAAAATCCTGTTGTTTTTGTTCTTAGTTTATTACGGATTACCTTGTCCCCTGAAATGTGGTTACTACCTATGATTTCTTTTAGGTTCTTAGGTCTAGGATATGCAAGAAGGCCGGGTTCCTTAAACAATTTTTTTAGGTCTGGTTTGAGATGTAGTATTTCCCAGCGACGTTTGATTATTTGGGATAGTGAAGGCAGAGTGGGGTTGTAAATGGTTACTAGAGGAATGCGGCTAGATTTATTTTTAATCTTGTACATTAAGGTGTCTTCTCTAGATGTGGAAATTGCTTTATTTATTTGTTCCCTGATTAGGTGTTGTTTATAGCCACGTGTTGTGAATTGATGCTCCAGATTTTCAATGTGTTTATTTAATTCTTCATTGTTGGAACATATACTTCTGAGTCTAAGTCTAAGTGCTTGTGAATAGGGAAGGTTCTCTTTGAGGTGTTTAGGGTGGGAAGACTTAAAGTGTAGATAGTTGTGGGTGTCGGTGATTTTAGTTTTTTAGTGTCGTTTGTAGTTTCCTGTTTCATCTATGTAATGCGGGAGTCTAAAAATGTTACTGATGTGGATTTTTCATAGTCAAACTTAATTGAGTCGTGCACTGTGTTTAGGGTCATAAGGAATTGGGTAAGTTTGTCATCACTACCCGTGTATACAAAGAATATATCATCGATATATCTTGCATAGAATACGCAGTCGCTACCAATGATTGGATAGATATGGGTCTCCTCAAATTTTCCCATGAATATTGTAGCATATGATGGAGCTGCAATGGTGCCCATGGCACAACCTCTTATTTGAAAGTAGCGTGCTTCATTGAAGTTGAAAGTATTCAATGTAAGGACATGCTCTATGAGTTTTATGATAACTTCTGTGGGGGGGTGTCTTGTTTTCTTTTTTAGTAAGTGCTTCCTGAAGGGCGGTTAGATCTTCGATGTGTTTAATGTTTTATATATATATATATATATATATATATATATATATATATATGCATGCAAGGAAAATACATTGAGAATTTTGAGCATCAGAGAGGCAATAAATTAAATTATCTTATCAGATCCGACGAGCAGAGAACAAAAGGTGTTGTTTACACACGCACGCACACCTATATATGTGTGTGTGTGTGTATGTAAAGAACACCTTCTGCTCTCTGCTCGTCGGATCTGATAAGGTAATTTAATTTATTAGCTCTCATGCTCAAAATTGCTTACACATTTTTCATTGCAAGCAGTACTGTCTTGTATTGCAACCTGAAGACGTGGTTTTCTAAATCATTTCGTCGGCGAAACGCGTCGTTAAAAAGTTTTTTCCACTTTGTCTCATCATCTCCACTTTTGTTTCGGACACTATTATACATTCTATTCACACGCATAGTAAACGTATACAAATATATATGTCCAAGGGTATTTGATGAGTAAATGTTTGGACTGGCCTCATATATCCGATAAATATTTGAATGGTTTGAACTTGGTGTTAAGTTGAATGTAAACATCCAAGGTTTTATTTAGCGTAAATTTCGCGAACAAGTCGACCTCGTGTACAAGTCGACCTCAAAATTTTTAGCTCAAAATTCTGAGTTAGGCCTATAACTATCGTATAGGTCGACTCTCCAAACATACGGTAGGCTAAAAGTGATACAAAACTTAAGACTACAAGTAAATGAAGTTAGGCTGCAGTATACAATAACCAAAACTACATAAGCTATTTACCTGTATGTTGAGACACTAACCGTAATATATTTCTATAAGCGTTGTATAGCAAACACCCTATAAGACACAGCGGTAGATACCGTATATTGTAGCCGTATAACTTAGCGAACATTTAAAATTCATCAAATCTACATATAAACACATTAAAGTCAACATCAACTCCTATAAAATGTTAATATTGTAGATTACACATAATATCAGGTAGTTTGTTGATAGTACTGCTAGGTACCGTATGTTATTGTAAAACATAGTATCCGTAATCCACCATTTGCATCAGAAATGTTAACATCCAGTGACACTGCCAACCTCAAACTGCAAAACTGTAGGTCCATTACACTATCGACAATCAGGTCATTAAACTGTCATTACTATCATGAAATTGCGTAGATGACACGAATACCATAGCTAGTTGTATGATTGGTTGCCTGTGTTAAATGGCCCTTCGGTCAGTGTTTTAGTGCATTAGCTGTTGGACGCCATGTGTTGTGTAACATTAATAGAATACTAAATGTGTATTATTAATTTTTGTGTTAATATGTCAAACATGTTCACCGGTGGAGTAATGGATAGCGGTGGGGATTAAGGGATTGGAGATGCGAGTTCGAATTCCAGTCAAATCCATTACATTCACTTACGTACTAATACCCTTGGAAAAGGTATAAATCCTCTTCTTCAACCCCCAGCAACAGACCGAGTTCACCAAACACAAGTTTTAGCGGGGTATACTTGTGGCAGCCCGATGGAGGTACAGTAAGTGGTGTACATTAATTGTTAGGATTGCTGTCCCACTGTTACACTTCGGTGTTATATGGTTTTAATTTTATACCTGCCATATTCTTCGACGCATAGTTTTGGAATTATATTATAGGTTTGAAAACTCAACTTATACGCCACAATTTACGATAGTCATTTCACCCCAATCAAAGCAATAAAGCCACTAAGACCCAAATTGGGATCATTGAGTGTTGGAGAATATGAGTAAAAAAAAACACTATTAAGCAGAGAGAATAATAAAAGAACAAGAATTAAAAAAGACAGAAGATAATGATTAGCATTGCAAAGTCAACTGGGAAGCAAGCCAGAAAGGAGTTCCACAAGCGAGAGGTGTGATAGAAGAAACTGTTAGCATAGAACTCACGGTTCCTTCTAGATGCTTCAACGGTAAAAGGATAAGACATTGAAGCCAATCTAGTGCCCTGCTTAAATTCGTAAAATCTAAGTACTATAGAGAAATGTTTATCAGAATAATTAGCATAAAAGTATTTATAGAAACGGCACTGGAAAACTATGTTTTCTCTTCTATGGGCCATGTCACTTCAGGGCGTTGACGTTCATGGCTCTCCACAATTTCCTGTTCTTTGTAACTCTTAATAAATGTTGTCCTTATTGTATCTCTCCTATACCCTGTCCTGTATTCACTCAAGCTCGCCAGATAGGTTACGCGTTGTTTTCCTCTCTAACCTCTTGCCTTCAATCTGCCCTGTGAGTATCAAACCTTCCAAGCCTCCTTTCCTCATTATGTACCCTAGAAATTTCAACTGTATCTTTCTGGTGTTAAGCATAAGTGTCCGTTTTGTTTCCATTTTCTCTAAAACTTCATCGTTGCTCACATGTTCGGTCCATGATATTCACTAGCATCCTCTACAGAACCACATTTCTTTTACTTCAAGTTACTTCATCTGAGTGGAGATCGTCCAGCATTCACTACTGTATAGGAGGACTGATATTACACAACAGTTCAGTACACTTTTCTTTGTTTCTTCTAACGAAATCTTTCTGCTTCTTAATACGTTGCTTAGTTTTTGAAAGACATCTTTCATTGTCTCAAAGCGCCTTCGAATATCCGTGTTACACTTTCCGTCCTCTGTTAAACTATTTTCCAGATATTTAAATTGTTGTACTTGTTTGATTTTTGTATTTCCAATTTGTAATTTGCATACTGTGCTGTTACTTCAGCTGACAAGTATGCATTCGGTCTTGTTGCAGTTGATGCTTAGTCCTTTCTTCTCGCTTTCCTTTAATACCTTCTGCATTTCCTCTAGTTTCCTTTCTGTGCCTGCTATCAACTCTGTGTCATCTGCTTATCTTATATTGTTAAAATGGTGGCCGCCCACAATGAATCCTGGTAGGACTTCTAATTCTCTGTGAATCGCGTCACTCGATAGATTGAATGTCTGGTGAGAAGACACATCATTGTCTTACACCCCCTTTCTCTTTCAGAGACTCCATAACTATGACAGAACCTCTTTCTTCATTACATTCCTGTTCTTTTATTTTCTTTGTTTTTACCTTCCTTTCTATCGGCATCTCTTCGTTCTCACCAGCTATCCCTCCTTCCTTCCTTCCTTCCTTCCTTCCTTCCTTCCTTCCTTCCTTCCTTCCTTCTTTCCTTCCTTCCTTCTTTCTTTCCGATTTTCCTTCCTTCTTTCCTTCCTTCCTTCTTTCTTTCCTTCTTCCTTTCTATCCTTCCTTCCTTAATTCATTCCTTACTTCCTTACTTCTTTCAATCCTTCCTTCTTTCCTTCATTCCTTCATTCCTTCCTTCCTTTCTTTCTTTCTTTCTTCCTTCCTTCCTTGCTTCCTTCCTTCCTTACTTCCAACTCTCTTTCCTTCTTTCCTTCCTCCTTTCCTTCCTCCTTTCCTTCCTTCCTTCATCCATTCCTTCCTTGCTTCCTTCCTTTCTTTCAACCCTCTTTCCTTCTTTCCTTCCTTCTTTCCTCCCTTCCTTCTTTCTTTCCTTCTTTCTTTCTTTCCTTCCTTCCTTCCTTCCTTCCTTCATTCCTTCCTTACTTACTTCTTTAAATCCTTCATTCCTTCCTTCATTCATTCATTCATTCATTCCTTGCTTCCTTCCTTTTTCCAACCCTCTTTCCTTCTTTCCTTCCTTCTTTGCTTCCTTCATTCCTTCCTTCCTTCATTCCTTCCTTGCTCCCTTCCTTCTTTCTTTCCTTCCTTCCTTCCTTATTTCATTCCTTCCTTCATTCAAAGCTTCATTCGTTCTTTCCTTATATCCCTCCTTCCTTCCTTCGTTCCTTCCTTTCTTTCATTCAATCCTTCCTTCCTTCATTCTTTCCTTGCTTCCTTCCTTCTTTCTTTCTTTCCTTCCTTCCTTCCTTCCTTCATTACTTTTTTCTTTCATTCCTTCATTCAATCCTTCCTTCCTTTCTTCATTCCTTCCTTCATTCAATCCTTCATTCGTTTTTTCCTTCCTTCCTTCCTTCCTTCCTTCCTTCCTTTATTCCTTCCTTGGTTCCTTCCTTTCTTCCTTTCTACTCATACTTTTTGTTTTCTTTCATCCGCTTCCTCCTCCATTCTCTTACTTCATCCATTTCTCTCTCTCGATATCAATCCCTTTTTTTTTTGCTCACTCCTTTACAGTTTTCTTTCTTTCTCATTCACTCATTCCCTCTATCTGTTTGTTTACCTTCTCCATTTCCTAATTACTTCTCTCAACCCCCTTTACCTCCAGACCTTTCTTTCACTCCCTATCTTATCCTTACCCACTCTATGTCTCTCTTTATTTAGTTTCCTTTATTCCTTCCGGCCTTCCTTCTCTTGCGTCTATTTTCCAACACAAGAACTGACTCTTTGTGGAACAGACATCTGCATAGTTGCAGTTAAATCCTGACTTCTCCAAGTTAAAGGTCAATCATCGGCTTTTCTCTTTTCTTTCCACCTTTCCTTCAATTCCTAATGGATAGCGTCTCGGAATGAGAATTCGGAGAGTCGGGTTCGAATTCCAGTCGGGTTCGACTTCACTTACGCGTAAATTGATTCTATTCACTTACGTGAAAATACCACTGGGAAAGTTATAAATCCACCTCTTCTCCTACCAGCTATGGGTTAATTATTAGGACTTATATCTGGAAACATCATTGTTTTCTCAGGAAATTATTAATGTGCTATATACCGTACCTATAAACACTAATGTATATGTCCCAGTCCTCATAAATACGTTGGACACTATTGTAAGTGGGGGTAATATGTTGTCTAGCAGTGGTTTACCTGCTTCACACCGCTGGCGAGTATTGTATTTTGTTGATGTTATAAGGATTACCATTTCATTTCCAACCTCTATTTTGGTTATTCCTCATTCAGTAATCTTTTCTAGGTTACAACATAATGTAATATTCACTCGCGATAAACGAATTATACTTACAATCCAAAATGTGCCTCAGATTTAAATAACCCACACGGAGTTGATAAGCCATAAAAATAAATCAATCCTTTTTTCTCACTATTTTCTTTCTTCTTTTCCTCATTTCGTTGGCTTTCTCTTACTTTCTTTCTTTCTACCCATATCACTCTTTTTCATTTTCTCTTTCTTCCTTCCTTCTTTCTTTTCTCCTTTTGCTCTTCCTTCTCTTAACTCGGTTTCCTTCCCCCCCCATCCCTCCATTTATTCTCTTTTTCCACTTCCCTTCCAGTTCATACACCTGCTTTCTCCCTCCATTTTCCTTCCTACTATTTTTCCGTCTTTCTCAACTTATTATTGCATCATCCTTTCTTTTCTTCTCTCTCTTTCTCTCTCTTCCTCCCCCTTTTATTTCCACTTATTTCCTCTGCACCATTCTTTTCTTCTCAAGTTTCATTTTCAGATCTAGCTCACTACAACAGTAATTGTCTGAAAGACTAGCAGAGAAGAGTCCACATCATGACAAGCTTAACTTAGTATGGCTTAGGGTCGGAAATCTAGGGCATCGATTATTATCTTGATTTTACTAAGCTTATCTTAAAGATGAAACAAAAGAGTAATAAGGCTAAGAATTCAGTCTTTCAAGTGGAGAGGATCTACTGACTAAGTACCTGTATGCCTGCCTTGCAAAATCAGCATTCTATATCCGGGCGCTTATCTACAGTGTGGTCCGAAAGTCTTGTCACCTTAACCTTCTTTCCAAAATGTAGGAGCTTTTTTTTTTTTCTTTTTTTTTTTTAAGCGTTTCACCCCAAGCAAGGCGGGAAGTCACTAGGACGCAAGGGGTTACAGAAAATTTGGAGCAAGATCAGATAAGAGTGATAGAAGAAAGGATGAGGATAAGGGTAGTGGATAGATCAAGGCAACTGGAGATGTCGATTGACATTACACTTGAATAGCTGGAGATTATAGCTCTCAGGGAAACTGGAATAGGGAAGGGAGTTCCACAAGCAAGAGGTACGAGACATGAAGCTACTGGAGTAGAAGAGACGGCTACAACACATTTTGTCCTAATCATTCTAACCTATTTGATGGTTTAGTTAAAAATCCCGTTTCGAAAGAGAGAATCAGAAAAAAAGGGGAAAATTGAATGTCTTTGGCTAGATGCGAAAGGCGTCTTTTCTTTTTATGTGCCGTGTCTTTTCAGGATGTAGGTGATCATGTCTCTCCACTTTTCCCTATTCCTTGTATATCTCGATAAGTTTCGTCCCTCTGTCCCCTCCCCCAGACCACGTTCTGTCATCCATTTGCTTAAGCCCGCCAGGTATGTCATGCATTGCTTTCACTTGTCTCTCTTTTCCTTTATTCGACCTGTGTGTGTCAGATTCTCCAGGTGTCAACCACCTGAAATAGAAAATTAGGCGATGTTCGGGTAACAAGACTTTCGGACCGCCCTGTAAATATGAACACTGGCATCGTTTGGAAGATATCAACCTATTGCAGCCACAAGGCAGACCTTTTTTTTTTTCTTTTTATTCTTGTTGATTCTTGAATTGACAATT
This sequence comes from Acanthosepion pharaonis, assembly GCA_903632075.3. Taxonomy (NCBI): domain Eukaryota; kingdom Metazoa; phylum Mollusca; class Cephalopoda; order Sepiida; family Sepiidae; genus Acanthosepion; species Acanthosepion pharaonis. Next base: position 311,714 of record CAHIKZ030005310.1, read on the forward strand.
TCCAGTCTGCACAGATTGAATAGAAGACTCGTGAGTCACCATTTATACTCAAATGGGGCACACCAGCATCTTTATGCATCTTCAAGATTCTTTTCTTCTTCTTCTTCTTCTTCTTCTTCTTCTTCTTCGTCTTCTTCTTCTTCTTCTTCTTCTTTTGTTGAGCATGAAGATAAGAACCGGAGGCATCCAATTGATAAACAGGATATGGGTTATTTCGAATGCTTGTTGCTAACGGGGAAATGTTGAAATTAATCCGAAGATTCCTGACAACGACCAAGAGATTTTTCCACGGGGAGAAGATATGCGAGATATCCTTCTCCTGCCCTAAGGGCCGTAATTACTCTCGTTATCAAACATTGCACTTAGAGTGATCTCTGATATTAAACAGAAAAAAGGGAGGAGAGAGAGAGTGAGAGAGAGAGGAGGGTAGACGAAAAGAAACAAAGAAAAGGAGAACGAGAACAGTTCATAGAAATAAGAGAGAAAAGAGAAATAAGAAGAGAGAGAGAGGAGGAAAAGAAGAAAAATAATGTCAGCAAAAGAAAGGATTAGAAAGCAGTGAATAAGTAAACGAAGAAGAGACATAGTGGCAGATGATCACCGAAGTTAAGCAACGTCCAGTCTGGTCAGTACCTAGGTGGGCGACTGCTTCCGAATATCAGTTGCTGCAAGCCTTGATGTGCGGTTGATGTAATAGATAATGGCTAGGAATTGTTAATCGGAGGGTCGAGTTCCAATTCCAGTTGGGGTTTGTTATATTCACTTATGCGCAAATCCCCTCCAACTATGGGTTAATTAGGACTTGTATCCGTCAATCATCATTAGTATCAAAACAATTTTACAATCCAATTTGATGGCTTTAAATAACCTGCAAAAGGTTGTTAAACCGTAAAAAAAAAACAAATAAAAATAGGAGGAGACAAAGAAGATGAAAAATGTGAGAGAGGGTGTGTCAGTACAGAAGGTGAGTAATGAAGGTCGAAAAATTTTGGTGAGTTAGGAAAAGAAAAAAAATGAGGAAGGAAAGAAGGAAGTACAAAGAGAGTTATAAAAAGAGAAAGAAAGGTGACGCTACTTAAAGAAAGGGGAGAATGAAAGAGATGAAGGAAGCGAGAGTGTGAGGAGAGGTAAGCAGGATGAGAGTACCAAAAAGAGAGGAATTGGGAAGAAGAAAGGAAAGAAAGAAAGAAGGAAATAAAGAAAGAAAGAAAGAAAGAAAGAAAGAAAGAAAGAAAGAAACGCTCGAACGAACAAACTGTTGGCTTGTTGGTTGATTTATTTAGCGGCATATCAACTCATTTAATGCCGAAATTTAATTTTCTCGGGAGCTTTGAAGTAATAAAAATATATATGTTATTCTGCTTTCACAATTGACTACATGGTAAATGATACTCAGCTTTTGTACATATACATATATATACGCGTAAGTGTGTTTTATTGAAGTTATATTCTGGAATACAGTTTGAATTCTTTGAGAAATTGTAGGATATTATATGGACTAATGTCATGAAAGAGTTCTTTCATGTTGGTTGGTTGGCTGATTTTGTTTAGCGGCATAACAACCTCTATGAGTAATTTAATGTCGAAATCTAAATAATTTCAAAACAATTTTATGGCTTTCATGAAATATATTTAGAACACAATTGTATGCCTTCAACTACAGATAAAATCTATTGCTGGTCATTTTGTTTTAAAATGTATCGTTGATAATTTTACTATAAATTTGTATCGTTGACCAATTTAGTATAATATAAATTGTTGGTCATTTTAATATGAATATGTATTGCTGGTCTTTTTTATATAAAAATTTATTGATGGTATTTTTACTCTTAAAATGTGTTTTTATACTTTCATAATGTTTTGTTTGGCCGTTCACTATTTGCCCATAGCTGGGACCCTAACAGGTGCTACCACCCCGGGTCAGGGTGGACCTGGGAACAACAGCAATTAAGAGATGGTTCCATGCTCCTTAAAACCTCCAATCTCCCGATCTTTCCGCCGGATGTAGTTACAAACGAAGAAATGTAAAAAAGTGTGTTTAAATGAAAAAAAGGCGGAAATATAATGAAGGAGAAAAGAAACGAAAGTTTAAGATAAGAAAGGGTAAAAGGAAGAGGGGAAAAAGGAAGGGAGAAAGAAGGAAGAGGGAAAGAAGGAAGAATGAAGAGGGAAAGAGGAATGGACGAAGGAAACGGGAAGAGAAAGAACGGAGGATAAGAGAGAGTGAAGAAATAAATAAAAAGAAAGAAAGAAAGAAAGAAAGAAAGAAGGAAGTAAATGAGAGGAAAAATGAAGGAAGAGATGACGGAAAGAAGCGGGAGGAAGAGAAGAAAGATGAGGGAAGGAACTAACACATGAGAAGAGAGAGACATGAAAAGAACGGGTGGATGCAACAAGGGTTTACGAGAGACTTAAAATTTCGAACATTGTAGTCACAAACTAGTCAAAACTACTCACTTGTAATAGGCGGGAAAATATCCTACCAGTCATTGAAGTAGGTATCGATATCTGTGCGGACATTGGCGATTTCGATTTTGCTAAGAGTATTTTAATATTAAAAACGCTTCATAGATGTAAGACGTTTGTATTTGCTGGTCTGATTCATGAATATATCTTCTTATACTATGTACCGTGTCCCTTCAGGACGTTAGCAACCACGGCTCTCTACAATTTCTATCTCTTTGTAACTCTTCTTGCTGGAGTATGTACGTTGATGTTTGAATTGGGTAACGTATCTCCTGAGATGTTTATCTCACAACAAAAATAGCGGGCTCGGTGTGTGAGTCCGGGTAATAAAATACCTGTTCTTTGTCACTCTTAATAAATTTTGTCTTTTTGTTATGTCTCCTAAACCCCGTCTCGTTGTTTTCCTCGGTCCCTCTTGTTTTTAAACTATCCTGTGCGTATCAAATTTCCCAAACACTCTTTCCTCATTATATGCTCTAGAAATTTCAACTACCTCTTTATGCTGTTTTGTATATGTGTCCTTTTTTCCATTTACTCTAAAATTGCTCATATGGTCGGTCAATTATATCCTCAGCATCGTTCTGTAGAACCACATTTTTGTTGTTTATGTTTGTGTCCGCCACTAAAGAATCCTGATAGGACTTCTAATTCTTTTAGAATCGCTTCGCTGTATAGGTTGAATAAGTCCGGTGAGAAGACACACTCTTGTCTTACACCCCTTTCTATTTTTGTATATTTACTCAATTCCTTTCTATTTGTATATATATGTATATAGATTATATGGATTATTCAAATATCCTTCCCAAATATGATAAAGTTACCTAGAAGTTCCAACAGTTCTTTCTGATGTAATTTATCAAACTTTTCTTGTGTAATCTATAAAGTATAGGTATACATCCTTTTACGCGTGTATTGCTACTTTTAGATAAATAAGTCTGTAGTTTGATAGAATTTATAGCTGAATTTTGATCTGAAATTTTCACTGTATAATCTCTCATTGCGCTAAATTACTTCAGGTCGACCCGAGCCATCAGTGTCTTCGGGCGTTAAAACAGGAAATTGAAAAACGAATTTACAGCAGGTCAGCAGAAAGAGAAGACAATTTTGAAATCAGCCCAAGATCTGTACAGTGTAGCCACTCCATTCATTATTATTGTTGATCTAGTCATCAAATATTCAGTAGAACAAACGCTCTTCCTATTTTATGTACCCTGTCCTTTAAAAGTGTAAGCAATTATAGTTCTCCTCACCTTCCCATCCTTTGTAAAGCTAAATAGTGGTTGTCCCTTTACTATACCTCCCATTTCCTGTTCTGCCACAACTGGAACATAGAATGATATAGAGGAAAACTAAAAGGCCAACCTTCTTACACAATAAAGTTTTTAAGTTGACAAGATTCTTAAAAAATAAGAATAGTAAGAAATATTAAGGAGACAAAGCTTCTTACACAACAAGGACAGTGAAAGATAAGGGACAAGCTTCTTACACAAAGGGAACAAGCTTCTTACACAAAGGGACAAGCTTCTTACACAACAAGGACAGTGAAAGATAAGGGACAAGCTTCTTACACAAAGGGACAAGCTTCTTATACAACAAGGACAGTGAAAGATAAGGGACAAGCTTCTTACACAAAGGGACAAGCTTCTTGTACAATAAGGACAGTGAAAGATAAAGGACAAGTTTGTTTCACAATGAGGATAGTGAAAGATAAGGGTAATATCTTCTTACACAATAGAGATAATAAAGGGAGAACGTTTCTTACAAAACTGGTATAGTAAGGGGACAAGCTTTTTACACAATAAGGATACTAAGGGATAGTAAGGGGACAAATATTCTTACACAATAAGGGTAGTAAGTTATAATAAGGGGACAATCTTTTACACAATAGAGACAGTAAGAGACGAACGTTTCTTACACAGCAGGTAATGTAAAATGGCAAGCATCTAACACAATAAGGATAGTGAGAGATAAAAAGGAGACAAATATCCTTATACAATTAGGAGATTAAAGAGAGAAACATCTTACAGAATAAGGATAGTAAAAGATAGTAAGGGACAAACATCTTATGCAATAGGAATAAGTAAGGGAATGTCCCTTACGCAATAAGGACAGTAAGAGCTAATAAGGAGACAAGCATTTTACACAATAGGTATAGAAAGGCGACAAGCTTCTTACATAATAAGGGCGATGGGAAAGCTTCTTACACAACAGATATAGTAAGTGGACAAATTTTCTTACACACTAGGGATAGTAAATGATAGTAAGGGGACAAATCTTCTTACAGAAGTTCGTCACGTAGGTTACTCGCTATTTTTACCTTTCTTGCTTGCAGCCTGCCCTGTGAGTGTCAAGTTCTCCAAGGTTTCTTTCCTCGTATTGTGTCCTAGAAATTTTAAGTATAAGTGTTATTTTCTTCCATTCTGCTTAAAGCTTTCTCCTTACGCACATGTTCTGTCCATGTTATTCTCAACATCCTTCTGTAGAGCCAAATCTCTGTTGGCTCAAATTTTCTCTGCATCTGTGTGGAAACTGTTCGAAATTCACTACCATATAGAAAGATTCATGCCACACAGCATTCTATCAATCTTTCCTTTGTTTCTAACGAAATATTCCTGTTTCTTAATACTTTAGCTTTTGGAAGGTATCCTGCTATATTCCAATGCGCCTTCGGCTTTTTGCGTCACATTCGCCGTTGTCTGTTAAAACACTCCCAAGATTATTAAATTTCTGTGCTTGCTTGATTCTAGTCAAATGAATTAACGGAGAGACACTTAGAGATTTCTCGGTGTATTCTTGTCTGATGAGTTTTCATTTAGCAGACAAATCTGGAGATTGACGAATCAAGAATTGTTTTTGAAGAGCCGACAGCTCATTTATCAGGCGTGAAGGATTTCTGGGATTTATATAGGAAGTAACTTGAAGTATTGAACATTCAAAGTTTCTAGAGGGGGTATGGAATATTAAATCAGAATAGTGCATCTCCATTTTGAAAGAGGAACGTCTCCCGGTATTTTCTGAGGATTATTTGTGCCAAAACCGTACGAAGAATTGTCTATGTTCTACATAGTCTATAACTTTGATGAGAGTCATTAACATTCAAAATTTTGTTTGGACTTCTTATTTGGGACTTTCACTGTATTAAGTACAGTTTCGGTCGATCCAATCTTCAACCTTCATCAGATGGATGTAGTTCGAAAGAGAAAAAAATTCAGTTCTTCACAAATTGGTCTCTAGGTTGGCCAACAAAAAAGCAGCATAATTTAAGGAGGGTACATTTAAGCTTGTCGTGAAAAGACATGCGGAATTTCAGCTGAGATATTTGGATGGACATGCAGATATTTCTGTGGCCTCTGAATCTCTTCAGCTTTAATTTGACATCTTTTTCAGGTCTCCACGACTTCCTCACTTTTTTCCTGCTTTAAGTAACTTTTGATATTTTACCCTCTCTTTAGCAGATTACTTTTTTTGCATTCAGTAAGTTCTGTCAGTGTTAAATTCTCCATGCCTTCTTTCCTCATTATGCGTCCAAAAAATTTCATGTCTTTTTTATTGTAAGTATAAGCTTCCTTGTAGTTCCAATTCTATCACTGGGAGAACCATATCTCATATGCTTCAAGTCTCTTCTTCATCTCTGTGGAAATTACTCAACATCCGCTGTCATATAGAAGACATTCCAGCATCCTCTCTATCTTTCACTCTCACACACTCTCTCTCTCACACAAACACACACACACAAACACACACACACACACACTCTTTTCTAGTTTCTCTCTGTGACTTCCTGCTCGACCTCTCTAGCGTTATTTCTCTATTTTTATATTCCTCCCACTTTCTTTCTTTCTGTTAAGCGGTCCACCCCTTTTTATACAAGTGGACTCGCCCAGTGTGTACTTGGACTGCTGCCCGTGAATACCAGAGAGAGTGACAGTAGAGAGTAAGAGTGTGAGGTAACCGCTTTGTAGGAGTCACAGTTGCGAGCACGTAGACTCTGAAGTCATACTTTGATACTGAATTTCCCAGACTGTATATATATTATTATTGCTCCTAACCGCATTTCTGGATCTACTAACCGTATTACCAATTGTATTATTACGTCAATACATTTATTTGCTATATTTCATTCCTGCGTTTGTCATTCATTTGAGACCGGATTTCATCCCGGAATCCACAACACTTTCTTTCTTTCTTTCAACTCCCTTATCTTTTCACTTCTTTTCTTTCTCCTCATATACAGTTTGATGTTGAAAAGTTATCAGCCCGATCAAAAACCATTTCTCCCGAAATTTATAATGTTTGCTCATTTAGAGTGTCTGAGTGCAACGCTTTTCACACTATGTGCAGATACTACATTCCAACGCCAGGCAAACGTCTTAGGTCAAAGTGTTGATCTCTATACTTGGGTGTTTAATATAAGGTGGGGTATTTTTTGAGGAAATTTCTCAACTCACCTGAACTTATGAGTGACCACACGGTTTTTGTATTTTTTTACTCTTTAAACGATTTTTGACCCCCTTTATTAAGACCTCCTATTTATGGCACATTGAGAAAAAATCCTACTTCCTAATTATTAAGAGCTTCCTCTTTTATTAGGCACCTGAGACTAAATACATAATTTTCTCATTTTTTACGGCTACTATGCTACTCTATAATAATATATTCAGAAAGAACAACACACACCGAATACGCTTGCACCTACACACATCGACTGTTACACCTATTTACAAAAACCGTCCTTGTTTATGACAATAAAATACATCCGGCAGCAAGGTTCGGGAGATTGGAAATTTCGGGAGTGTGGAACCACCTCTTAACTGGTGTTTTTCCCAGGATTACCCTGATCCTGAGTGGCAACCCTCGTCAGGGTCCAAGCTATGGGCAGATAGAAAATCAACAGTACAGCATTATAATAAAATTGCCAACAATACATTTTTATAGTAAAATTGCCAACAATACATTTTTATAATGTAAGGACAATCAATACAACACTAAAAATATGAAATAGATTTTTATAGTAAAATTACTAGCAATACATTTAAAAAATTACAAACAATATATTTTATCATCTACAAACTATAAATCTAAAAAAACATACATTTACCGTGAAAGTATAAAATTATATATAAAATATGAGTAGTTGAAGGCATAAAATCGTTTTCAAAATATCTGTAGTTCAATGCATAAAATTGCGTTCAAGATATGTGTGGATCAAAGCATAAAATCATGTTCAAAATATCTGTAGTTGAAGGCATAAAATCGCGTTCAAGCTATCTGTAGTTGCGTTCAAAATATCTCTATATCGAGTTCAAAGTATCTGTAGCTGAAGGCATAAACTTGCATCCAAAATATCTGTAGTTCAAAGCATAAAATTGCGTTCAAGATATGTGTGGATCAAAGCATAAAATCATGTTCAAAATATCTGTAGTTGAAGGCATAAAATCGCGTTCCAGATATCTGTAGTTGCGTTCAAAATATCGGTATTCGTGTTCAAAGTATCTGTAGCTGAAGGCATAAACTCGCATTCAAAATATTTGTAGTTCAAAGCATAAAATTGTGTTCAAGATATGTGTGGATCAAAGCATAAAATCATGTTCAAAATATCTGTAGTTGAAGGCATAAAATTGCGTTCAAGATATCTGTAGTTGGAGACATAGAATAGCATTCAAATTATCAGTAGTTCAAAATATCTGTACTTCAAGGTATAAAATCGCGTTCAAGAGATATATAGCTGAAGCCACATAATTGAGTACGAAATAGTTCAATTTTAGCATTAAATAACCCATAGAGGTTGACATACCGCTAAACAAAAATCAACAAACCAACTATTTACAAGCAAAGATGCAAACGCAAATACATTTCATCTTTTTCTTTTTTACTGGGAAGGAATGCATATCTCGTTCAACATTGCGAAGTCAATGAAGAATATGAAACATGAAGTGACTCGTACAGAAATGTCTATTCTGGATAAACGGCCTTCATTCCTTGCAAGATTTTTTTCTGGTTTTCTCATTAGAATATCTTTATTAAGCTGAATCTCGGAAAGCGTGCTAAAGAAAATTTTGACAAGTTAACAAAATGCAGACACTCTATTACAAATAGATTTGTTGCTTCATTACTTTTGACTTTATTCTGCTTTGTGTTGTCGATGTGGTTTTATCTGTCTACCTGCTTTTTAGTGTTATAATTGGCCGAGCGGAGGAGGAGGAAAGGAGAGAGAGAGAGAGAGAGAGAGAGAAATGAAAAGGAAATATAGAGAGAAAGGTAAACAGAGAATAAAGGGAGAGAGGGTGGTGAGAAGGATAAGCTCACGCAGATACAACAAAGGAAAAAGAGACAAGAGAGAAGAGAAACAGAAGAGAGGTCGGTCGCCTGAATGAGGAAAGAAACATATGCAGGAGAGAGGAGAGACAGAGAGAGGAGAGAGAAAGAGAGAGAGAGAAAGAGGGTAAGAAAAAAATGGTTCGAAAGACAAAGTAAGGAAAATAGAAATGATCGAGAAAAAAGGGGAAGAAAGAAAAGAATAAGAACAAGAAGTGAGCAAAAAGGAGGAGGAGGGGAGTGAGGTGGGGGTGAGTGAGGGGTGAGGAGTGAGTGAGGAAGGAGGAATGAATGAGTGAGTGACTGAGTGAGGAATGAGGAGTGAGAGGAATGAATGAGTGAGTGAGTGAGTGAGGAATGAATGAAAGGAGGAATGAAGTGAGAGTGAGTGAATGAGAGGAATGAGTGAGTGAATGAATGAGGAGGAGGAGTGAATGAAGGAGGAGGAATGAATGAATGAGTGAATGAATGAGGAATGAGTGAGGAGAGGAGTGAGTGAATGAGTGAGTGAGTGAATGAATGAAGTGAGTGAGAGTGTGAGGAATGAGTGAATGAATGAATGAATGAGTGAATGAATGAATGAGGAGTGAATGAGTGAGTGAGGAATGAATGAGAGGAGGAGTGAGTGAATGAATGAGTGGAGGAGTGAGTGAATGAATGAAGTGAGGAGGAGTGAGGAGGAATGAATGAGTGAGGAGGAGGAGGAGGAAGGAGTGAGTGAGTGAGTGAGTGAAGGAATGAGTGAATGAGGATGAGTGAATGAGTGAGTGAATGAGTGGAGGAATTGGAGTGAGTGAGTGAGAGGAGGAGTGAGTAAGGAGAGTGAGAGAAGGAGAAAGATAAACAAGAACAAGGAGAGAGAAAGCAAGAAAAAAATTAAGATCGTGGAGAGGGTTGAAAAAAAAAAAGAAAAAAAGATGATCGAAAAACGAAGAGGTAGAAAAGATTTATAGGTTGATTTTGTTTAGCGGCATATCAAAACCTCTATGGGTTATTTAATGCCGAAATCTAAATGCTTTGAACACAATTATATAGCTTCAAATAAAAATAAAATGTATTGCTGGTCATTTTGCTATAAAATGTATTATTGGCAATGCTACTTTAAAAGAGAAATTCATATATCCGATCTTTTGCTAAAGATTCTGGAAGAATTGTTCCACTCCATTAAATACATAGCTCCTCCAAGAATACTCTAGATTTACAATAGACAGATCATACCAAAAATACACTATTGCCACCATATCTGGCCTGGAGCTACCCAGTCTTCATTTGCCTGTTTTGATAGTGTTCAAAAGCAGCTACACGGCTTTGTGGGTGATGAATTATTTTCAATCCTACAACCACTTTCCACAGACGAAACGTCGCGAACTTCTCGCTGCTCTATCGCCATTTCCATGGCAAATGTTCTGACGAGCTGCATTCCTTAGTCTCAAAAGACCTGACCTTTAAAACTGGGACAGGCCATGCCACGTCCACAAGTGTGAATCATCCCCGTTCCCTTCGTATTCCTCTAACAAGGAAGAAGTTCCACTCGGAAATTTACTTTCCAAGAACTGTTGCTTCCCCAATCGCTACAATCTTGACCTCTTCAAATCTAACGTTAACCGTTATCTTTCCTGCAGAGCCATATGAACTGCAATTCTTGCTCTTTCTTACGCTCATACACCACCACACTCTAAAACTCTGCCTTGAGTGGGTCTTTGGCCTTATAATGGGTGAATAAAAAAAAGCATCCCCACACTTTTAGCAATATCGATTCCATTATATTTTCTTCCGATGGCGATTTTATTTGGTGAGGCATGGTGCCGCTTTCAAATACTGCTCTAACGTTATTCTTATATATACTAATGTTTGCCCAACAAAAGGCTCGTAAGCCACTCAAGTAAAAGGTTTACAGTAAATAGATAGTGATGCTGAATGAAGTGTGCGATATGTCTTGAAGATTGAGTGCGTGAGGGATTTGCTTTTTTAAGAAAGAAAGAAACTAACAAACAAAGGGACATGGCGAGAGAAATCGGGTTCAAGAAACGGTAAGGAGTGAGAAAGAAACTGAGGTAAGAGAAGGAAGGAGAAAAAGAGAGAAGGAAGGAAGGAACGAACGAACGAACGAACGAACGAACGATGGAAGGAACGAACGAACGAATGAAAGGAAGGAAGGTAGAACGGAAAGAAGGAAGGAAGGAACGAACGAACGAAAGGAAGGAATGAAGGAACGAACCAACGAATGAAAGGAAGGAAGGAAGGAAGGAAGGAAGGAAGGAAGGAAGGAAGGAAAGACGGAAAGACGGAAGGAAGGAAGGAAAGACGGAAAGTAAGGAAGGACGGAAGGAAGGAACGAAGGAATGAACGAACGAATGAAAGGAAGGATGGAAGAACGGAAGGAAGGAAGGAAGGAAGGAAGGAAGGAAGGAAGGAAAGACGGAAGGAAGAAAGTAAGGAAGGACGGAAGGAAGGAAGAAAGGAAGGAAGGAAGGAAGGAAGGAAGGAAGGAAGGAAGGAAGGAAGGAAGAAAGGAAGGAAGGAAGGAAGGAAGGAAGGAAGGAAGGAAGGAAGGAAGGAAGGAACGAACGAACGAACGAACGAACGAACGAAGGAATGAAGGAACGAACGAACGAATGAAAGGAAGGATGGAAGAACGGAAGGAAGGAAGGAAGGAAGGAAGGAAGAGAATGATAGACAGAGAAAGTAAGTATAAGTAAAGGAACAAAGCAAGAGAGTGAAAAATTAAATAAGTAATTGAGGAATGAAAAATAGAGAGAATAAAGTGTTGATTAATTAATTGATTTTTTACGACTTATCAACCCGTTATGGGTTATTTAAAGGCGAGACATATTTTGGATTGTAAGAATAATTTATTTGTCGCGATTGAATATTACATTAACAGTTACTCACAAATAACAATGATGTTTCCAGATATTAGTCCTACTATTTAAACCATATCTGGGGTTAATGAGGTGGATTCATAACTTTCCCAGGGGTATTTACGCATAAGTGAATGTAACGAACCCAAGAGAAATTCGAACTCAGCTCTCTGATTTCTCAGTCGAGTCGTTATCCATTAGGAATTGAAAAGAAAGTGGGAGAAAATGAAGATGATGAAGATGAGAGAAGATGATTGATATTTAACCTGGAGATATCAAAAAATGAAGCAATCCATCTTTGTACTCGGTAGACATGTTTGAACTTTAAAGCGAAACTTTTATTCAATGTCCGCAGGTTGACTATTCTCATTCCGTTTTTAATGCTTATAGAATTAAAAAAAAAAAAATCTTTTTTTGCTTTCTTTTTTGTTTGTTTTCCTTTTTGAATCATTCACCCCCATGCAAGGTAATAAAGCCACTGAGACACACGGGTTACAAAATGTTATGGTCCGGTTCCTTGTACCACGGTGATTGTCCAAGGTAGAACCAATAAAGAACTCAACACGTATATGGAAAAACACAGCTATATTACAAACAGGAATATATATAGAACAGTAGAAAGTGCATGTACGAACAATCAGGTTTAGTAGTAATTGTCTGAACGCGACTCTGTTTCGGACTGCCTCTGATTCGACTGACTGACTCGCTCGCTCTGACTGACTGACAGACTTCTGACAGATTTCACTCCAGACTTCAGACTGAACTCTAGACTTCAGACGGAACTCTCTGCTTTCTCTTGAGGCGCAGTATTTATTACGTATGGAATAGTCCATTATGTTATTATGGGTAAGGTCCCATAACACTAAATGTGAAAGAATAAGAAAAAAAAATAAGCATTATTAAGTATACGAGAACAATAGAAGAGTAATCAAGAAGAGACTAGATAAAGATTGTCATTGCGTTGAAATTTTTCAAGATCAAAATTGGTTGGAAAGTTTGGAGCCGGAAGAGAAGTACGTCAACGAGAAAAGAAACTGTTAGCATAGAAATTACGCTTACATCTAACCATTTCAACTGTGAATTGATGAAACCTTGCCACCAATCTAGTACTGTTTACAGCGAAGAGTACATCGAAAAAAATTAACATGAAAATATTTATAGAAAAGGCACAGGAAAGATGGGAATTTAACTGAAGCCGAGATGCCAGGTTAGGACCAATATTATTGCAAATTCTTCTTTAGATTAGAACATATCTTATTCTATGGCAGTTGTCAGTTCAATCCTTGGGTTACAGAGTCCTGAAAAGCCACTACCTGCTTCAATAGAAGAAACAGGTAAGCGACACAAAAGTGGATAAAATCGGCGAATATTAACTGATATGAAGTATTCACCAACCTAATATGTGTCGTTTATCCGTTTCTTCCATTTCAGCAATTCCAAGAGTTTTGAACTCACAACTATCATGAAACCAAATATGTTTTAAGCAAGTCTTTAGCCAGACTATGACAACCAAGCAGATCGCTTCTCCTGAATAACAAAACATTTAATAATTCCGACAAAGCGAGGAAATTTGTTCTAAGGGAGCCATATACACCGATGGAATATTCAATTTGAGCTTAAGTTGGTTAGAAACGTCTAGTCAGATATATAGCCGTATATGGAATTAGGTTGGAAAAGGCGTGGTGATATTTATGTTTCTGTGTGTCTCTGGTTGCAAGGTTCTGGTTTGATGGGTTTGTGGCTGAAATAGTTGCATATTTCGGACCGGTATTTAAAAGTAAGTGTTCGAGTCGGGATAAAATCTCTTAGCACTGAATGATGATTTTCTGGGCTGATATAACCTCTTGACTTTGAAGATTAATGCAATGCAGTAACTCTGCTCCCCTTTTACCCGTATTTAGACTAATGCTGGACTAATCTTAGTTTAGTAAATACTAAGCGAGACTAAGTTAAAAATGTGCATCAATTTATATGCATCAAACAGAAGCTGGAATAATTTACAATTAATAAATGTAGGAAAAGAAAGAAACAAAGAAACAAACAAAGAAACAAAGAAAAAACAAACAAACAAACAAACAAAATATTTTGATTTGGTTTGGTTTGCTTTGTTTTACGGCATATCAACCTCAGTAGGTTATTTAATGCCGACAACTTTTTTCTTTTTCTTTTCTTTTGTCAAAAATCTATTTCTGGTAATATTTTTTTTCTTTTCTAGTAATAATTTTTTACAAAGCATTTGTAGTATTAAAACCATTTTTTTTTTCTTTTTTTTTTAAGCATTTCACCCCAAGCAAGACGGGAAGCCACTAGGACGCAAGGGGTTACAGAAAATTTAGAGCAAGATCAGATTGGAGTGATAGAAGAAAGGATGAGGGTAGTGGATAGATCAAGGCAACTGGAGATGTCGATTGACATTACACTTGAATAGCTGGAGATTATAGTTCACAGGGAAACAGGAAAAGGGAAGGGAGTTCCACAGGCGTGAGGTGCGAGACATGAAGCTATTAGAGTTTTTTACACCTTTATAATGCTTTTTACCTCAGGTTACCTAATAGGTTCTACCACTGCAGGTCAGGGTGGACCTAGGAACACCAGCAATTAAGAGGTAGTTTCACGCTCCTCAAAACCTCCTGATGAGCGGACTTGCTGTTGGACGTAGTTTATCGTCTTACTCTGGACGCGGATGTAGTTTATCGTCATACCCAGGACGAAAAATGTTTTGAGGACAGTTAAGAAGAGTAAGACAGAGAGAGACACAAAGGGAGAGAAAGATTGACAGAGAAAGAGAAAGGCAGACATATAAAGGAAGAGCGATCATGAACTAGTTGAGAAGAGGAATAACAATCACACAAAATAATTACAAAAATTACCAAAAAATCTTCCTACTATTCGGATATGTCCGATCATGGCTCTTCACAACTTCCTACCCTTTGCAGTCCTTAGTAAATTTTGTCTTTTTGCTATATCCCCAACCCTTTACACAAGCTCTCTAGGTAGGTTATTCATTGTTTTCCTCTGTCCCCCTTGCTCTTTCAATATGTCCTGTGAGTGTCATTTTTTTCAAACCCTCTTTCCTTATGTGCCCTCAAAATGCCAACACATCTTCCTTGATGCTACTTATAAAGAGTCCTTTTTGTTTCCATTTTATTTTTCTCTAAAACTTCGTCTTTGCTCACCTGTTCAATCCATAGTATTCTCGGCATCCTCCTGTTGACTCACATTTCTGTTGCCTCAAGTCTTTTCGACATCTGTCCAGCATTCACTGTCATATAGGAGGACCGATATGACATAACTGTCAAGTCCTCTTTTCTTTTTTTTTTATTAAATTTTCCTGTTTCTTAATACTTTGCTTACCTATTGTAAGGCATCTTTCGCTCTAACAATGCGACTTCGGATTTCGGTTTTGGTTTGATTTGTTTTGTTTTACGGCATATCAACCTCAATGAGTTATTTAATGCCGACAACTTTTTCCTGGGAATATTTTTTGTTAAAAATCTATTTATGGTAATATTTTTTTCCTCAAAAATGTATAGCTGGTAATATAATTTTCAAAAATATATTGTTGGTAACAGTTTTTTCCTTCAAAAATTTATTTCTGGTAATAATTTTTAACAAAGTATTTGTAGTATTAACACCTATTTTTTACACTTTTATAATGCTTTTTACCTGATTTTCGGGGTTAACTATTTGCCCAAAGCGGGGACCTTAACAGGTGCTACCACCCCGGGTCAGGGTGGACTTGGGAACACCAGCAATTAAGAGATGGTTCCACGCTCCTCAAAACCTCCTGATCAGCGGCCTTGCTGCTGGTTGTAGTTTATCGTCTTACCCAGGACGCGGATGTAGTTTATCGACTTACCCAGGATGCGGTTGTAGTTTATCGTCTTACCCAGGACGCGGACGTAGTTTATCGTCTTACCCAGGACGCGGATGTAGTTTATCGTCTTACCCAGAAAGCGGATGTAATTTATCGTCATACCCAGGGTGCTCGGATTTCGGTGTCGCATAAACTAACGCCTAAAAAAAAATTTGGTAGAAATAGGAAAATAAAAATTTGAAAGTGAAGACCTTATTTGGTGAGATTGTTGCCTAAAAACTGGAAAAGGTTGCCAGGGTTCGATCTATGGCGAAATTTATTGAATGCAGATTTTCAGGGTAGGTTTATAGTGTGCACTTGAGAGCCTTTTTCTCGAAATGTTTATAAATAATTCATTTTGGCACCCTAACTCCTTTCCCCTGGACTGTACCTCCTCTTTCCGTTAAAAAGAATTAATGAAGACATTTCCTGGTGTCTACAGTGACTTCAGAAATTACTGAGGCTCTACAGACATTCTGAGGGAATCGTGCGCGAATGAAATTTCTGAATGACGCGCTGGATTAAGCGGGAATTCGTCAAAATAGCAAGAGGTCAGTGTGATCGAATGTCGCCAAGCAAGGAGAGATGGTGGTCACGTGTTTAATGGAGGCTTGTTTTCTTTTAATTTACTTGAAACCTATGAGATCGTTTATCCGATTTCCGCCTTCGGTGAGTTAGAGAAATATAAAATTAAATTAATCTCACCAGCTTTTCAACGTCTCAGCATATAAGTATATTTATTTATTTTACAAGGAAGAAGGAGGATTTCTTATTTGCGTTTTATTTATTTGTTTTGTTTCGTCAGGATATTTTTCTTTTGAACTGCTGTCCACTTTTGAGGGAGGTTAGATGTTGATTTTGGAAAAATGCATAAGAATGTTCTAGAAGATGAAGATGAGAGGAAGAAAGAAACAAAGAACAATGGGAAAACGGCGTAAGAGAAGAATATCAGGAGGAAAAGAAAGATCAAAATAATGCTTGACAAAAGGGAAGTGAAAGAAATAAAGATGAAGTTAATGTGTGAGAGGGAGTAAAAGAAAGAAAGAAAGAAAGAAAGAAAGAAAGAAAGAAAGAAAGAAAGAAAGAAAGAAAGAAAGAAGAAAAATCAAGTTAATGCTCGAGAGAAAGTAAAAGAAAGAAAGAAAAAAGAAATATCAAGGTAATGTGAGAGAGTAAGATAAAGAAAGAAAGAAAGAAAGAAAGAAAGAAAGAAAGAAAGAAAGAAATATGAAGTAAATGTGAGAGTGATGATGACAAAAGAACAAAGAAATATGTAGTTAATGTGAGAAACAAAGACAGTGAGAGAGAAGGAGGAAAAGAAGAAGGGAGAGGAGGAAGAAAGAAAAAGATCAACTTAATGCGCGAGAAAAAGTAAAAGAATGAAAGAAGGAAATAAAGAAAGAAATATAAAGTTAATGTGCAAAAGGAAGGAAGAAAGGAAGGAAGGAAGGAAGGAAGGAAGGAAAAAGTTAATGCGCAGAAGACGGTGAAAGAAAGAAAGAAAGAAAGAAAGAAAGAAAGAAAGAAAGAAAGAAAGAAAGAAAGAAGGAAAAGTTAATGCGAAGAAAGAAAGAAAGAAAGAAGGAAAGAAGGAAGGAAAGAAGGAAGGAAAGAAGGAAAAAGTTAATGCGCAGAAGACGGTGAAAGAAAGAAAGAAAGAAAGAATGACGGAAAGAAGGAAGGAAAGAAGGAAGGAAAAAGTTAATGCGAAGAAGACGGTGAAAGAAAGAAAGAAAGAAAGAAAGAAAGAAAGAAAGAAAGAAAGAAAGAAAGAAAGAAAACGTTAATGCGCAGAAGACGGTGAAAGAAAGAAAGAAAGAAAGAAAGAAAGAAAGAAAGAAAGAAAGAAAGAAAGAAAGAAAGAAAGAAAGAAAAAGTTAATGCGTAGAAGACGGTGAAAGAAAGAAAGAAAGAAAGAAAGAAAGAAAGAAAGAAGGAAAAAAGTGCGAGAGAAAAGAAAGTTGATGCGTTACATAATGTGAAAGAAAGAAAAAAAAATCAAGTTAATGTGAGAATGAACGACAGAAAGAAAGACATATAAAGTTAATGTAAAAGAAGGTGAAGTAAAGTCAAAGAAATATCAAGTTAATGTGTGAAAGAAAGAAAGAAAGAAAGAAAGAAAGAAAGAAAGAAAGAAAGAAAGAATGATCCGGTTAATACGCGACAGAAGGTAAAATGGAAAGACAGAAATATTAATGTGCGCGTGAAATTAAAACAAAAGAAGAAAGAAAGAAAGAATCAAGTTAATGCGTGAGAAAACTGAAGTTAAGACAAATAAAATCTCAAGTTAATATGCGAGAGAAAGTAAACGAAAGAAAAGAGCAAGTTAATGCATGACAGAGGTTAAAAGAAAGAAAGATCCACTTAATGCATGGGAGAAGGTAAAAGAAAGAAAGAAATATCCACTTAATGCATGGGAGAAGGTAATAGACAGAAAGAAAGGTCAAGTTAAATCGTGAGAGAAAATAAAAGAAAGACAAAAAGAAAATAGATAAAGTTAATGCGTGAGAGATAGTAAAAGAAAGAAAGAAAGAAAGAAAGAAAGAAAGAAAGAAAGAAAGAAAGATCAAGTTAATGCATGGGAGAAGGTAAAAGAAAGAAAGAAAGTAATATCTAGTCAATGTATGAGAGAATAAGCAAAATGCAGAATCGGGAAATACCAACGATGGGAAGAGAGAATGTAAAATAAAATGTGACCTGCCCGGTGGTCGAAATAGTTGCGTATTCCCTACCGGAATCGAAAGCCAGTATCCAAGCCCAGGTGAAGAATATTAAAAAAAGCATTTAGAATTCTAATATTCATGGTAAACATCCTTCCCTGAGTTGCTTGCCATATCTGAGTCTGGTACTCCTGCTGTACATCTTGAGATTCTTGACAAAATCCAAAGAAGGATCTGTAATGTAATCGATCCTGACTTGGTATAACGACTTCAGTCAATCTCTTGCCGACATGATGGGGCTTCCCTCTGTTTTTTCTATAAATATTTGCATGACAACTGATGAGCTATTTTTTTCCCCCAGGTGCTCCGACTACATGAATTTTAAGCGTGCTACTAGTTTGGCATTTATGCCCCACCCTTTGACTGTTGAAATAGCTAAATGCACTTCTACTCCAACGGTTTCTTTTCTCGCACATCCCGCCTGTGGAACTCTTGTTTACATTCTTCACTGATAACTACAATCTTCAAAAATTTAAATGCTTCGTCAGTCTCCATCTTCAGTCTTCTTCATCTTTTGTCTTTTCCTCAATCCTCTCTATACTCAGTCTTCTCTTTCACTTTCATTCCCTGTGAGCCATTGCGTACCAGTGACATTCCCGCCTTACTTGGGATGAAATGATTAAAAAAAACACAATATGCAATCTTCTAAATTCTTACTCAATTCGGTTTGGTATCACACTATGTTACAGTACATACTACGTGGGGAAAGAAAAACATTCGTGTATTTGCTTGGGTGAGGGTCTGTTTTACCGTTAAAAAAGAAAAACTCCAAGTGTTTTCCGCGGTCGCAGAGATGGTGTTCGCGCCAAAACATTTTTAAAAAATGAGATTTTCAATGCTGAATTTTAAGACAGCTAAATCTTGGAAAATTAGCCAATGACAATGTTCTTCTTACTAATTTCACTTACGTGACTGTGAATTTTATACTCAAATCAGAAAAAAAAAGCAGCAAGTAAATTAAATATCTACACACATCTTCACCTTCCATTCAGTCGACTTCGCAAATTTTGTCTTTCATTGATCTTTTCTCCTCCTCTATCTTTTCCAGATTACTTTTTTTGTATCGCACTTGTCACCATTAACATAATCCATAAATAAGTGATTTCTAGTAACAATCACAGATGATAGCGCGTGATCACGAGTCTCCAAAACTTTCCTTAAAGATCTCTCCGAATGTTTTCAGTTCTTTGGATCTCTCATAACTTTCATTTTCTTAAGAAGAGTTTTGGCGACGTTCCCAGTGCTCCATTTATTATAGGCTCAACTGTCACATTCACAGTTTTGATGTTTATTTTCTTGTCCTTATTCATACAGCGATCCACAGCCACGGTATTAGATGCGCTTAAAGCTATTTCAAGGTTGAACATTTTATTTAGTATTCCATACCACGTGAGTTCGTTTTCATGGACGACAACATGACCACTTAGACTGTTAGAACTATCATTAGTAGACAAGATTCTCCTCTATACTCTTCAGCTTGTAGGCAACCTACGATTAACATTTAGGATATGTTAGTAACTTTGAGTCCACTTACTGAATTCGAAAAAAAAATTTGATTAAAAAATACCAACAACGAATGCGAAAACGAGGCTGTACATAAAATAAATAATAAACGGTAAAGTTTTACCTACCAACACCCAAACAAATTGCGTACAAATTGGTATTTACAAAAATGTGCAAAAAGCTTCTGTAGAAATATCATTTCATAGTTTTAAATTTTGGTTTTATGTTAATTAAAGCAGTTCTTTCGGCATGTACGTGTATGTGAAAAAGAAAATATATACCGATATGACAGAGAAGGTTTATTCATGCATATCTGTTCAGAAATAGAGAAAATGAGACAGTCAAATGGTGGCTAGCGTGTCTGGTATATGTATCTAGTGGTTTGGGCACCTGGACGTGGTGTAATGGTTAGAAAGCTTGTCTTGCTAGATCAATTACGACTGAGTAGTGAGTTCGATCCTCACTGGGTGCCCCATACTTTCGGCCTTGTGCCACATCTGAGCCGGGCTTAGAAAATCTCTATGTATCTAGTGGTTTGTGAGTAACTGGTCTGAAGTGTTTATTTGAAGCTGCTGCGGCAGCAAGTAGGTTTTTCGATAGGAGTGAATCTCCAGCCACTTACTTTTTCAGTTGCCAATTCGATTTTTATTTGTTTTCTGAAATAATACCGGCTCTTGGGCTTAGGAGTTTTGAAACAATATTGAAATATTTGATTGGCTAATTATTGTCTCAACAAAAACGTTCTCTACTACGTCTGCTCAAGTAAAGCTGATTTTCTTTTCCGTTCAGAAACTCGTAGCGAGCATTTTATCTATTTTTTAATATATCTGGTTGGTTGCTAATTATTTGAAATGTTTCCTGCTATTGATCACTTGTTTGCGGGTATAGACTTGAATAAAACCATATGGAGGTGTATAAACAAAAACATATGAATGTGTAAGCGTATAAAGACTTATGTATGCGTATGTGCATGAATAAAGACACATATTAATAAAGTCATGTGTATATGTATTAATAAAGACATGTGTATAAAGACATATGGGTGTGCAAGTGCAGGAATAAATACATATGTATGTGTATGGATAAAAGCATGTGTATGTGCACGTGTATAGATAACGATATGTATGTGTATGAATAAAGACATAAGTATGTCTGTGTATGGATAAAGACCTATGTGTATAAAGACATATGTATGTGTATATCTATAAATAAATACATGTGTAAGTGCATAGATAACGACATATGTGTGTATGTGCATGAATAAAGACATGTGTATGAATAAAACTATATGTATGTATATTAAGACATATGTATGTGTACATATATGAATAAAGACATGTATGCGTATATGTATTAATAAAGATATGTGTATGTGTATATGCATGAACAAAGGCATATGGATGTGAATGTGTATGAGCAAAGATATTTGTATGTGTATGAATAAAGATATATATATGTGTATGTTCATAAATATAGTATGTATGTGTATATGCATAAATAAAGGTGTATGTATGTGAATGTGTATGAGTAAAGATATGTGTATGTGTATGTGTATGAATAAAGATATATATATGTGTATGTTCATAAATATAGTATGTATGTGTGTATGCATAAATAAAGGCGTATGTATGTGAATGTGTATGAATAAAGATATATATATGTGTATGTTCATAAATATAGTATGTATGTGTGTATGCATAAATAAAGGCGTATGTATGTGAATGTGTATGAGTAAAGATATGTGTATGAATAAAGATATATATATGTGTATGTTCATAAATATAGTATGTATGTGTATATGCATAAATAAAGGCGTATGTATGTGAATGTGTATGAGTAAAGATATGTGTATGTGTATGAATAAAGACATATATGTGTATGTTCATAAATAAAGATATACTGCATAAATGTGTATGTGCATGAATGAAAACATGTATGTATATGTGTATGTGCATAAATAAAAACTTATGTATGTAAATGTGTAAAGATATTTGTATGTCTTTATGATTAAAGATATGTGTATTTATATGAGTAAATATATATGTATGTATATGTGCATGAATAAAGACATGTGTATGTCAATATGTATGAGTAAAGGCATATGTATGTGTATATCCTATGTTCTATCGTCTTCAATGAATTTAGTTTGAATTTCCACAAGATTTAGTTTAATGACCGAAGAATGTGTAAAAGCTGCAAAAATAATTAAGAGAAAATAGTAAGTCAGAAGAAACAGACGATACGTAAGGACGCTGTTTAATCGGCTTGACAAGTCATCATCGATAAAGATGAGCTGCCAACGAATGAAATCTGACCTCTAGTCTCATCCGAAGTTAGCTGTTCACTTTTAATTATTGCAAATTTAGATTTGCTGCTTGTTATTACGACGTTGTTTTAACCGACCCATTCTTTGGTTTTTCAAACTAAATTTGCAACAATTAAGAGTGAACAGCAATGTGGATAGAAATGACAAATTTCGGTGTTTTTTTTTCTTTAAAGATGTGTAAATAAAACAGTCTACCCCAGTGAGCGAAATACAGGGTTCAGTTCGACATTCCAACCACCCGAAGAAGACCGGAGCGTACAACGGCCGAAACGTTGTAATAAATATGGCGACAAAGATGAGGACAATAGTCCGAATAATGTAAATAATGTACATAATACCTCATATCAGCAATATAGACAGACCATGTGTAAATAAATTATTGCATCGACATTCTTTAAATAAAACTCAAAAATAAAATAAATTCATGAAGAAAGTAACATTAGCCCAGAAGAGAGATAAAAAAAATAGACACAGTTTTAAAATTAAAATCAGTTCAAGGCAATAAAGCCACTAAGACGATGG
Organism: Acanthosepion pharaonis; assembly: GCA_903632075.3. Lineage (NCBI taxonomy): Eukaryota > Metazoa > Mollusca > Cephalopoda > Sepiida > Sepiidae > Acanthosepion > Acanthosepion pharaonis. Next base: position 334,283 of record CAHIKZ030005310.1, read on the forward strand.
GACCTGGGGGGGGGTTACTAAGTGTGAAAGAATATAAGAAAAAGAGAAACATTATTAAGGAGCGAGAACAATAAAAGAAAAGCAATTAGGAAGACAGAAGATAACGATTGACATTTCATTTAAACTTTTGAAGACCAAACTGGAAAGCGAGAAGCCGGAAGAGAGTTCCACAAGCGAGAAGTGCGAGAAAAGGAACTGTTAGCATAGAACTTACAGTTACATTTAACCATTTCAGCTGTAAAATGATGAGACCTTGCCGCCAAACTAGTACGGCGCTTAAATTAATAGATTCTAAGTACCATAGAGGAAAGTAACATTTATTTTGAAAATACAACAATGTGGAACAAAGTCAAAAGACAGGATAGCGAAAGATGATTTTCAATCAATCTTATCGTAAAATAATGTTTTTACTTTTTCTTATATTCTTTCACACTTAGTAATCCCCATCATCGTCTTAGTGGCTTTATTGCCTTTGCCTTGTTTGGGCTGATTAGCTAAAATGATTGATTGAAAAATCGTGTCTACTTTTTTTTTGTATTTTATATCTCTCCTGGGCTAATGCTACTTTCTTCGTGAATTTATTTTATTTTGAGTTTTGTTTAAAGAATGTCGACGTAATAATTTATTTACACTTCTTTAAAGAAAAAAACACTGAAATTTGTCATTTCTATCCACATTGCTTTCACGCATGTGCATAGGCAAGAAAATTTTACATTTAAAATTATATGCTTTATATATGCATGAACACAAACGCATATATATATATATATATATATATATATATATATATATATATATAATATTGACACATTTGAACAAACACACACTTCAAAGATCAACATGACTCGCATGTTCTTTGTTGATACGAAAGATTTTGTACACAAATTGACGTCTTAACATTAGCTAACAGCACTTGAGTTTCCCTGAATGGGTAAAACCCTTACGTTTTCAAGGAAAACTGTCAAGAATGTTCTTCTTTCTCTCTAGTTTATGTTTCTTTCTTTTTGAGTTTCCTGAATGAAAGAAACTTTTTTTTTTTGCAAGGAAATCTAAGGGATTTTCTTTCATTTATTTATTTATTTATTTTTCTCTATCTTTTTTCCATAGGAAAAAAAACCTTTTTGGGAATTTTTTCTTTCTCACTTTGGGTTTCACGAAATAACATGATGCTAAAAATGTTCTAAGAAAATTTCCAGAAATTTCTTTACTTTTGAATTCTCTGAATGAAAGAAAAACATAAAGATTTTCAAGGAAATCCAGAAGGAAATTTCTTTCTTTCTTTCTTTCTTTCTTTCTTTCTTTTCTTTCCTTACCTTTCTTTCTTTGCTTTTGAGTTCCCTACGTTCTCCACAAATATGAAGAAGAGACTAGAGGCAATAGAGGTATGGTACTACAGAAGGATGCTGAGGATACCATCGACCGAATATGTGAGCAACATGTGAGGTTTTGGAGAGCATGCAAAGAGGAAAATTATACTCAACATCAGGAAGAGGCGGCTGAAATTTCTGGGACACGTAATGAGAAAGGAAGGCTTGAAGAATCTGATACTCACAGGCGAATAGAGGGACAAGGGAAAGCAACGATAGGAGGAAGTGGAGAGCCATGATCTCCTACGTCCTGAAGGGACACGGCACATGAAAAAAGAAGAAGAATGAAAGAAAACAGTTAATATTTTCATTTACGTATTATTATTTGATGTAATGAATATGCATACACTTGGGTTCCCCCTCACAGTAATATGATTGGCTGGTGTCAGCCATAAATACAGACTGATGTGGAGGTACAGGACGTCGCCTATTGGCTACGCCTATAGTCTTCGCCTATTGTCTACGCCCATTGCCTACCACTACGACGAGGACCAGTCCATTACAGTGACATGATAGATTGTCCTACCCGGTTACAGTAGTCTAAAACCACTTTGCTACTTCGAACAAATATATCCATTTTCGGGACATATTATTATTATTATTATTATTATATTTCGATTTATGCTCTGGTCACACTATCTACGAAGTCTGCGGGCAGGCCTAACGCAGATAATGGTGTGTTGGTATGGTTACATTTCATGATTTTTTTTCTAACTGCCATAACATCACTAGCGTTACATGGACAAATTTCTTTTTTGTGTGTGAGCTGTACTTATCAGGACAATTTTTGTGTTTCTCTTCAGCTGGGATTTCCAGGGATATTTTCAATGTGTTGTTGTGTTCCTTTTTTATCATTTCAAGCGCATCTGCTATGACTGGTACAATTCGGATCCACACTATTATGTATGATATTTTCCTGAAAGTTCCTCGTGAAAAGACTCTGGCCTTGCGCTGCAAGAATAAAGCATTCCTTCATCAGCCTTTAATCCAGATGCTTGTAACCGTCGAAGAGTTTTAAATTTATCAACTTTATTAGCGCGTTCTGGATATTAAGCCATGCAGAAGTTTGTCTTGCCAGCGTTGTTCCATCTGTTCAAGATTTTATTCTTGGCTTTCTTGTTAATAATTTTTGCTGCAACAATTGGTTCTTGTGTTCTGTTTAGGTTTTCTACAGAATCTACCAAATGTAAATCTCGTTTGTATTTTACAACCTTCTTTCATGATTGAATATTTTTTCTTTCTGTTTTCGTGTTGTTTGACTAATTGTATCATCCATTCCTTTGTTGCTGCCATGTATTTTAGTAAGCCAATAGTTGTTGTCTTGTACGATAATTCTAGCTGAGTAGGACCTTCCTACCTTCTTTACGGGATATTATTATTATTATTATTATTATTATTATTATTATTATTATTATTTCTACTTAGTTACAAATTTATTTACAAGAGTCTTTTATAGCTCCTAAATTGCCTTCCAGCTAAAGTCTAAATAACTCAGGGGAGTTGGAAAGAAGGAGGGTGGAGAAAAAGTAATATTGGCAACAATAAAGGATCCCTTACATCAGCTGTACGAAATACGATAATAGAATTCTCCATTAAATCTTTTCTGTTGAATTTTATATTTTATGCCGATATGTCCAAATTAAGTTGCATTATTATTATTATTATTATTATTATTAGACACCTTCACCTTTTTTTTAAATAACATTTTACTTAATTTTTATTTTTTCTAATTCCACCAGATCTTCTACAATATGGATAGACAGAACATAATCTAAAACTTTAACTTATACTAGCAGGGTGCCTAAGAGATCCACATTAATCTACTAAAGTTTGCTATACTATATGAATCCACCTTCAAAGGGCCGTATACATCTACTACCATCTGCCGAGAAGGAAACACAAACAGAAAACCTACGACCTAGGAACGTTACTCTTACTGTTTCACGCTGCTGGACTATCGTATGCGAGCGTTTTCATTTAAAAAATGGGAACTGTCATGTGAACACTGAATTCCACTTTAAAACTTCAGCGCAAACAAGAGAGGTTTTGCACCAAACCTGATGCAAACCAAATCTGATAGCGATGGATGGGGCATACAAACGCCAGTCAGAAGACGCCAATGGCCATTGCAGTTCCAATCTTACACGCAGGCAGCGCAATGATTCGGGGTCGATTAATGCGGAACCGTGATAAAGCTCCATCACTCGATAGCACGTTGAGCGATCAAGTAGCTCTATTCAGCGACAATGTAGGGATTGCCACACCCCAACATGATCTGCCAAGACGCCTGATAGGTGGCGCTGTTTTAGGATTATAAAACTACGGTCATAAGCATTTTTCTTCCTCTATTTTGCTCCCAAATGTATCAACATCCAAGCTAGCCTTGTCCCCGCTGTTGAAAATTTTATTTCTCCGGGCGTTCAACTGCTAAACTTCAACCCAGCCACGTGGTGCATCAAACCCGAACACAATCCCCACCAACACACATACACACACACTAACACACACACATACACACACACTACCGCTAACCCTATAAATGATTTTTCTTCTTTTTCACCTATTTGTGTAGACACAAGTATATTTTCTATTTTTTCTGAACCACGCTAATCCTTATATAAATTTTTGCAATCGTCAATATCTTTTTTAGTGATTTTGGCGGTCGTTTACTTTTTATGATTGGGTATTTTGTAATAGGCTTTTCATTTTTTTTTGTCCTTTAGTACGATTGGTAGATTTAGGCTATATGTGTGTGTAGATTTCTGTGTTCTTTGAGTTGAAAGTTTAGATATAAGGGCTGATTTTTTTTTCCTTTTGTATCCCGGACTTGTAGATATTAATTTGTTTTGCTTTTTCAATAATATTGTTGATCAAACTTTGTGGGTATTTTCACTTGATGAGTATTCTTTACATCTCTTCTAATCTGTGGTCTCTTGTGGTTGTGTTTGAGGCTATTGTACATATCCGCTTGGCTAGGTTGAGTGTGATGTTGCTACGAGAGTGTTTCGAGTGGGAAGATGTAAAAAGGAGATACTGTCGAGAATCAGTAGGTTTAAAATATATGTCGGTTTCTAGTTTAGTGTTTGTTTTTGTTATTAATATGTCTAAAGTTTTTTTGTTGCCGTACTCCATCGTGAATTGGATGCTAGGATTTATATTATTAATGGATGTTTAGAATGTCATTAGTTTATCCAGACTTTCATTTCACAGAATGAAACAGTCATCTAGATATCTCTTCCTGTTTTCTTTTACGTTTCAACTGAAGTCATTCTGAGGTTCTTTCATGGATTTTTCGTCCATCGCATCCCATAGCTTGGTTGGCATATGTTGGTGCAACATTTATCCCCATGGCTGTTCCTGATTTTTGTCGTAGGGTGTTTCGTTGAACATGAGATAGCTGTTTTTTTTAAGATGAATTCAACAATGAATTTTCCTTTTATACGATTTGATAGCTTATGAGGAAACGTTTCTAAAAATTGAAAAAAAAAATGCTTAGGCGGTGTGTCTCGCAAACTTGGCCTGTTATATATATATATATATATATATATATATATATATATATATATACACTATTGTTATACGTTACTTATATATACAAAAATATTTAAGTAAATGCTTTGCTTGTAATAAACAGTATTAACAACATTTACCGACCTGAATGTCCGAGAAATTGTCATAGAAAATATGCGTCCTCCGACAGGAATCGAACCTGTATCCTATACGGAACCGTCATATAGCCTGACGGGCTATACCAATTTAGGAATTTGTAGGATACAAGTTCGACTCTCAGGATCTCAAGTTCTCTCTCTCTCTCTCTCTCTCTCTCTCTCTCTCTCTCTTATATCTTTATCTTTGTTTAACACACAATTGCCGGACTTAGGGCCCACCTCATCTCCAAAATGCAATCCTCTCGACTATTTTGTGTGGTGCGTCTTGGAGAGAGTGGTAAACAGCAGGCCTTACAACGCCAAGGAGGCTCTCAAGACAGCCATCGGGGACACCGTCACGAAGGCCTGCTACAGGTTCCGGTCCCGCCTGGAGAAAGCCGCGGCCTCTGATGGTGGAGTGATTTTTGTACCTTTTATATGTACCCGTGTATAAAGTTTAATAGAAATATATTAATTTGTTATATAAAAAAAAACGTTGTTTTTATTATCAATTAATTTTTCAGGATTAATCTTTGTCGCACTGTATATATAATGGCAAACGAAAATTTACATACACACACACACACACACACACACACACACACACACATAATAATTATTCGCCAACCTTAACAGAAGAATCGTTATCAAATCGATTATAAACGAAAATAACATGTTCATCATTAATTAATCATAGCTAAGGATCGAAAGTTCATAATGTGTTAAAACAAAGTTCAAATATATACTTACATATTATTCCAGGATCATTTACCAACTCATTCAAGATGATCTTCGCTCTCTCTAACCTTTTAACTTTCTGTCCTTGGGTAACAAGGTACCTCTCATGTTTCACGTACGATTTCAAGTGTTTTTTTTCATCGCTCTTTGGACCGTCATAGTGGAAACTCCTCTCTCACGTGCCAGACGTCTTATGAATTGAGTTGAATCTTTTCGAAGCTCTAAGTTGAAATAAGGATCCCTCTTCCTGTTGTGACCATTTGTTCTAGTTTTACTCTCTACTGTTCCCTCTTTTTAAACTTATTCACTGTTCTCTTGATGGTTCATGAATGGACTTTGAAAATGGGAGTCAAAGTATGAATGTTGGTAACATTACTGAAGGTTTGAATGATCTTTTCCCTCTCACCATTGCTCATTTGGAAAGATAGTGGGTCTGACATAAAACAATTTTTACCTGCTCTCTTTTTAGCTGAATAACTGAAAGTGTTTTTCAGTGATTCTCACGAAAAATAGTGTCAAAAATGCTAAATGTTTTATCTGAAAACCTGAAAAAAAGAAAGTCAATTAATTTAGTGTTTTTTTTTTTTTTTAGATATTAAACATTTTGTGGGATGGACAATTATGCTGTTACACGATTTGGATAGCTGTTACACCCAGTATATATATATATATATATATATATATATATATATATATATGTATAGAGAGAGAGAGAGAGAGAGAGAGAGAGAGAGAGAGAGAGAGGTAAATTTTCGTTTGTCATTTGGGTACTAAAAATCATTCTGCTATATAAATTAATATATATTTCTGTCACATTTATCCTTATGTGTCTCTGTGTGTGCGTGTGTATGTGTGTGTGCGTGTGCGTGCCCGAGCGTCTACACACATACGCACAAACATGCTTGTATAATATGCATGCTTTTGTGTGCATATATGTTTAAATCTAAATCAAAGTGGGTGAAAATTAACTTCTCATATAGTGCTCTATTTGCTGTGATCTTATGCCTAACTAAACTGAAATTATTAAATTACTTAAGAGTACATGTCACTTTGCTTGCGTTTGCGCATGCGCGCTCAAATATTACGGGCGATTATGTCGACTGCCATTTTTAACGAGCCAATTGTACGCTCTGTCGGTCGGAAAAAGGGAGGACGATGTCAGTTTAATTCGGCATGTTCAAAGTGAATTTTGATAGGCACACATCATTAGACTTTCCGGTATGTTCTTTGTTTGAACGGACCTGCAACAACACGATGTAGTTATTTCGGGAGACGATGTCGGCTTTTAGCAAAAAGATTCATCAATGTTGCTTGCAAGATCCTGTCCGCACTCCCCGCTACCAAAATTGGCATTTCTTCAGAATCTAAACTCTTGGCCCTAAATATATTTTACTCGATACCCAAGTAAAGTAGGGTAAACGAGTGAGGTTCAATGAATCAGCTAAAATCCATCAATGTTACTATTCTGGAACGTTCTTTCGCCATGTTTTTTTATTTATTTATTTTTTTTTTTTTTTACTGGTTTCTCCTTATTGTTGCTTTGTGCTGTCAAGAAACATTGTCTAGAATTTGGTCCGACAGACTAAGAAAAGAGAAACGTTTGAAACACGCTCTACAAAGACAGATTAACTATTATTCTAAGAGAGTCATCTCAATGCTTAGTCTGACACAAGGCCGAAAAAATAGCGATTATCGTACTCATTGCAGTAGTAGTGGGCTTCGAAAACATCATGAAAACCACAACTCTATTGTGATGCGCTCATCGTCGTCATCTCTCTCTCTCTCTCTCTCTATATATATATATATATATATATATATATATATATACCGGGTATAATAGCTGTCCAAATCGTGTAATTGCATAATTACAAAATGTTTAATATCTAAAAAAATACATTAAATTAATTGACTTTCTTTTTTCCAGGTTTTCAGATAAAACATTTAGCATTCTTGACACCATTTTTCGTATGAATCACTGAAAAACCCTTTCAGTTATTCAGCTAAAAAACAGGTTAAAATTGTTTTATGCCAGACCCACTATCTAACCAAATGAGCAATGGTGATAGGAAAAAGATCATCCAATCCTTAAGTAATGTTACCAACATTCATACTTTGACTCCCATTTTCAAAATCCATTCAAGAACCATCAAGAGAACAGTGAATAAGTTTAAAAAAGAGGGAACAGTAGAGGGGAAAACTGGATCAAGGGGTCACAACAGGAAGAGGGTGCACCTGACCAGTTCCTTTCACGCATCTGGGTTAAAAAGCTTGCTAGTTAGTTATTTATGCTGATCATGTCTCGGTGGATAAAATCGTTGATTGGAGTCATCCAGTGACATCAAGAGTTGTGAGTTCTAGTCACTGCAGAGGTGAACAAAAACTTGAAGTTTTGAGTTACTAAAGGGAAATTAAACTGAGATATCCAGAGAAGGCATGGCCCTTGAAACGAGAACAATCTACTCCAATGGACTAAATGAAGGTGTAGGTCCGAAATTCTAACGTAAATCTCCTGTGGGAAGGCCGCAGCGTACAACGGCCAAAATGGCGTAAATATGAAAATAAAGATCAGGAGAACAGTCTGAACAATGTGAATAGTGCAAATAATTTCTCCTTCATGAACTCCAACGTGAAAATCACATGAATCGCATCTAACAGTTCTGTGAAAACAGTTCAGCTCAATGGACCTTGGTTTGATGTTAAAATCTAAATTCATAAAGGAACACTTCACTATTTATAAAACAATGCCCTTCAAAAACAGTTTGATTATGTAAATAATATGGTTCTTTGTTTTTATCAATTCGCTCCAAGCAAGGCGATAATACCATTAAGACACAACGTTTGAAGGAACCGGAAACCAGATGCTAAACAAATAACAAGGGATAAATCCACTACTCCTGTTCAAAGTGTAACGCATCATTATTACAAATTCGAACTTGACGTGGGGGAAAAATAAACTTATTTTACAACCAGTACGTTTTCGCAAATTCGAGCTGGCTCTGGGATCCAATCTACTACAACCCAAAGGATTCCGAAAACTAGTAATAAGACAATTCCCTATAAATAAGTCAAACGTTCTGCGTCAAACGATCTTTATTTATATGTTTTCGTAGGTGCAATTATTTTCATAGAATAGTCAACGTTGAATTTTATGAAAAACATCGTTTTTAACTCCCGTTTTTTTAACAAGAGAAACTTCAATGGATGTTTCCTGATGGCTGACTAAACTAGCTGTCATGGAACAATATCAATTTGCCAACGTTTGCGTTTAGTTCAAGCCAGGATTTCGATTGCTGAATGTGAGAAGAAACAGCTTTTTACGTTTGATCGGCGCAACATAGTCTTCCAACTGTGGATCTAAGCGTAGTGTTGTGGTTATCGACACAAAAGGTGGGTGTGACTTGTCGAATTCCGGCCGATGTCGTTGAATTTACTTTCGCACATACGCCTTTGGGAAAGGAACTAATATACCTTTCCTTCCACTTGATATGACTTAAATAGCAGGACAGAAAAGGGCTCTTAAACTTTAGCTGCCAACCAGTCTAGGAGCAGGATGAGAATAACTCAATTCAAAACTGGTTCGGTGCGGCGCTTGCAATTAATTCTATCTCTTAACAAGCCTACTTATTACAGAAACAGCGGACGCAATACCAGAGAGGTGAGGCTGTGGTCCAAAATTCTCTATTCTCTATACTTTTCTTTCATTCTTGCAACTTCCCTATAGCGTTGAGTATTCCTATACCCAATGCTTTTACCTGATTTTGTTGAGTTTGTTTTTTTAAGCCAAAGGGCACTTTCCTTAGGCTCAATAATCGCTGATGTTAGCATCCAGGATAGTGGCTCTCCAGTGGGATTGTCTCTAGTTGTTGAAATCGATCTGGGGGGGTTGTATGTTTTACTGACATAGTATCTGTATTTTCATACAGCTTCCGCTATCTGAGTTTCGAATGCATAATTGTCCTTCCCTTAGACTGGTTACCAACCAGGGCTAAAAAACCCAGTCTTTTCTGCTATTTAACAAATAATTTTGTGGGGTAGATAGAAGATGGGATGGATTAATACCATTCCCGGATGTATTTGTGCGCAAGCGAATTCAACAAAGTCAATCGGAACTTGAACTCGGCGAGCAAAATATCCTTTACTAAAGTTTTCGCTATCAAAATATGATGACGTCACAAGTAGGTGTCTAAACGAAAGTCGACCAATACTTGATTTCTCCTTCTTCTTCTGTTTTATGCCGTCTAGAGCAACGTGAAGAGGCGTCGTCAGCATGAGCTAATAGTTAAGAAACTGATTCATTATGTAATCTATGACGTCTCAGCGTGGGATAAATCTTAGCTAATCTGATTGACTGAGTAGATAGTTCGATCTTCACTGGCTTCCCCATACCAAATTCGACATTAAATAACCCAACAACGTCCTCAATACAAGTAGATAGGTTCGCCTATCGCCCAGTTTACACTACTCCGCGGTGTTTTGAACAGGAGTAGAGGTTTATTCCTTGCTCTCTATTTAGGGTCGAGTTTCCTGTTCTTTCTAAAATCTTTTCATTCTCTGTCACACTCAGCGTCTTAGTTGCATTGTTACAATGCTTGGGGCGAATTGATTAACAAAAGACCTATAAATTCAACCTATCCAGCCATCATTTCCAGGAACTCGTAAAAAATTATTTGTCTTGTTTCCCACATAAAATTTTGTTTTTCAAAATCTACACATAAGTTGACAAAACGTTTGTTGTAAAAATCTAAATAAATTACGCAATTGAATATTATAATCACTTGTTCAAATTTATTTTCTTTTATAAGCTCAACTTTGACAATCCAATTAAACCCGATTCAGTTATACACTTATGGCTTTGCCCCGTAGTCAGCCAACCTTAGCCAATATTCTTAATACATCGGCAAGTATGTGACGTGACCGAATTCAAAAAACATCCTCAGTTAACTGTCAGTAGTAAGGAAAAATCTGCGAGAACAGCAAGATCAATTTTTGAAATAATTCTCAAGTACTTCGGATGTGCTAATTAGCGACCAGATTGTTCCCCAAAAATAAAATGAATGACACAACGAAATGCATGTTCTTTTGCAATCCCCTTGCCCCAGAAAAAATTGAGAGTCTAATTAGATGATATAAACAGCACAAGAATAATGTAGTGAAAAGATACCGTTGTCATAGACATTAACGTTAAAACCATTCTGGAGATACATTCTTCCTCCTATTCTATTCGCAAAATTTGATTCTTAAGAATATTTCTTCTCGCCGGGTGAGCTAACGGAAGAATGGTCTATTCTCCCATTTGCGTTTCCCCCTATATTATATCTATGATATAATATCAACTAATTTCACTGACGGAACAATAGCAACCAAAGAGTAAAAAGAGAACGAAAAAATAGTCTTACATGTAATAATTCCCAACGAGAATTGAGTCTGCCGGAGATTCTTCTGTGTTTTTGGAGAAGCCCTATTTAGGACCCCAGATTCGAGCGAGTCAGATTTATCTGCCATGTCGCCATCAAGAACAAACAGAAATGGCGCGTCCTGGATATATTTCCTATATCTGGTGAAGTTATATTTACATAGGAAAACGGCTCCATCGACTTGTAAGTTGCACCACGTGGCTGGGGAAAGGCAGATTCAGTCTCAGACTGGGCTGATGGACCCGGACTGAAAAAGCAACTGCGCAGTTTGACTCCTGGAAGTTGACTGACTGACTGACCACTTTTATCACGCTATAAAGTGACGTCAATAAGTAGTCGTAACGGGGCCCACGCGACTTCATCTCGGCCATAAAGAAATAATCACCTTTTGTATCCCTACAAACGTATATAGTGAGTCGAATCTGAGCGAATTCATTATTAGTGGCCATAACAACATAAGATATGCAGATGATACAATGTTCATAGCAAACATAGAAAAGAAACTATGAGAACTTCTGCAGAATGTAGTAGAGGGAGCAAGAAGAACTGAATGAGCATCAATTGCAGGTTAGGAAGTGTTTTAACAGAGGACGAGAAGTGCGACACAGAAATCCGAACGCGCACTGGGATAGCGAAAGATGCCTTCCAGAAGTTAAGCAAAGTGTTAAAAAACGGAGAAAAAAAATTACGTTAGAAACAAATAAAAGGGTACTAAATGGTTACGTAATATCATTACTCCTATCCACTATAAGATGTGGCGCAAGGCCAGTTTTTAATGTGAGGCATCCCGACTCGGGCAAAAATTGCAAGTAGACCCCGTATACACGCGGACTGGTTTGTCTATCTCCCCAAACGAGACTCTACTTTTCAGCCTAACCTCATCTGGGTTCCTCTCCGCCCGCAGGCAGAGAGTTCGACAAGAGAGGAAGAGGAAGCGAAAGCCTCCTCCTATCATTACTTCTATATGGCAGTGAATGCTGGGTAATCTCCTCACAGATGACGAAGAGACTTGAAAAAACAGAAATATTGTTCTACAGAAGGATGCTGAGAACATCATGGACCGAACTGTTGAAGAGAAAATATAAAGAAAAAGGCACTTATGCTTAGGTGAGACAGTTTCTAAGGCACAATATGTAGAAAGAGTGCTTGGAAAATATGATACTCACAAGACAAGTTAAAGGTAAGAGGGACAGGGGAAAACAACGCTTAACCTGCCTAGAAAGGCAAAAAGGCAACTTTTATTAAGAGCTGCAAATGACAGGAAATTGTGGAGAGCCATGATCGCCAACATCCGGAAGGGACGCAGCATATAGAGAAGATGATGATCAGATAAATGTAGCATAATTTTTATAAATTTCTTTTCATAACACCATCTTGCTTCAGTACATAGGCGATCATGGCTCCGTGCAGATTCTATCTTGGGAGAGATGGCTTACAGCCATATCACGTTGAAACACCGATTCTCGTGCGATCACCGAAGTTAAGCAACGTTGAGCCTGATGGGAGACCGCTTGGGAATACCAAGTGCTGTATGATTGGATGGGCGGGTAGTGTGATCGATAATGGATGGGCAGATGGTGTAATGGCTCGGAATCGTTAATCGAATAGCCAAGTTCGATTCCATCTGGGTTCGTTATATTCATTTCTTACGCGCAAATACACTTAGGAAAGGTATGAATCCACCTCTTCTCCCCATCTATGGATTAATTAGTAAATTTGTATCACTACAAATATTTTTATCTACCTCCGACACAAAAAAAAAATTGCGTGCAAAATAAAAGGTTTTTGGCATTAAATAATAAAGATATTAATATGCAGCTAAACAAAAAACAACTAACCAATAATCTACCTTGAGTAGCTCTTCAGCCGTGTATTGGGTGAACGCTAGTTAAAAAATGTAAGTTTGGGAAATATTGCGAAGATTTAAAATCATAAAATGTAAAATTTTGAACTGAAAGTAAAAAAAACAGCATCTCTTCTGGAAGACCTCAAAATTTAAAAACCTCTGAACTAGAGTAACTTTCTGAATATGATGCTGCACAAGCAAATACTTAAACTTCCAGAAAACGTACAAATGAACAAGTTAGCTGTTGTAAATTGTTCCCAAGCTTTAGAAAATGATCAAACACCAAGAAAAAGCGTCCCGCGCGAACTCATATATCAGTCGATGTTTACACCCTTGTCTTTCTCTTTCTTGCTCGAGAACATAAAAATGTCAACTGTGGACAAGATATTTACTAGAGATGAAAAAAGGATTTATTACAAGAATTAAGAATATCATGGCTAGATCGGGAACAGCCTTCAACACCTACGCTTACATGGTATCTGCTGGGAAAATTACTTGTGTCTGACGAAATTCACAAAGAGATTCTTTATATTTTATAAATTCACATAAGGCGAAATCTCGTCTACGTGTCCTCATAACTAAAATCAAACAAGGAATGAAATTGAAATATTTACCAGAGGACGGAAAGTGCAATACAGAAATCTGAATGGGCACTGGGCTAGACAAAGATATATTCCAAAAGGTAAGCAGAGTATTAAAAAGGAGAATGATTTCTTTGGAAACAAAGAAAAGAGTACTGAACTGTTACGTAGCATCAGTCTTCCTATGTGGAAGGGAATGCTGGGTAATTTCATCACAGATGAAGAAGAAACTAGAAGCAACAAATGTGTGGTTCTACAGAAGAATGCTGAGTATACGGTGTTTTAGAGAAAATGGAAACAAAAAAGGACACTTATTTAGCATCAGGAGAAGACATTTGAAATTTCCAGGGTAAATAATGAGAAAAGAAGGCTTGGAAAATCTTAAACTCACAGAAAATAGCGAAAACAAGAGTGACAAAAGAAAACAACGCATAACCTACTTATTGAGCTTGAGTAAATTGAAGGTGCAAGAAGGAGAAATAACAAAAAGACAATTTTTTTAAGACCAATGAAAGACAGGAAATTGTGGAGAGCTATGATCGCTTAAGTGTGAAGGAACACAGCACATAAAGAAAAAGAAGTCCCAACTTACATGGATAGAAGAAAATAGACCGCAGTATTAACAGGCAATGAATACGAACCAGATTTTCATCGATTTCTAAAGAAGAGCTCCAAATAATGGCCATTCACCCACGCCAATGGCAAGAAAACCCAACTGGATCACATCCTGATAAACAAAAAGTGGAAGAATAGTCCAAGGAATTGCCAAGACATTTAAAGAAGTATCTTCAGACTATCGGATTGTCTCTTCCTCCATCTGACTTTGCCTTAGGTCCGATAGGGAAAAAAAACAGTCCACTTCCCCACCATGTGAGTGGTCTCTTCTAACAAGAAACAGTCATCTCAAAAAGCAGTATACCATTGCAGTCAGAAATAAGTTTGAAATACAACAAGCAGATACCAAGGAACCATCTCATATTACAATCTACTTATGTTACTTCTCATGAAAAGGCTGCAATAGATGCCATATCCTTAAAACTTAAACATCGGCAACACATTCCTTGGGAATCAAGTAGCTTTGAATCCCAAAGGGTTAATGCGAAAGAAAAAGCCGTCATAAGCTTTTCAAATCCTTCATCTGTCCAAGACTCTAAAGCGCTTGCTCAACTCAACAACTCTTATGAAAATCAACATGCTGAATACATCCAAGAAAAAAATTCGGTTTATCAACTCTGCTGGGGACAACAAAAAATCTGCTCTTGCTTAAAAAACTGTCAACGAGATTAGGGACAGACAACAAATAAATCCAAGTCAAAGGTCAATAGCCAGGCTGAATAAATGGTAAGACTATTTAAAAAAAAAAAAAAATTGGAAAATGAACCTGGTATTTTAGATACTGAGGTCGAGCAAATCATTGAACATCCTCTTGACAATAAACCTGGAAACTTACAGAGGAAGATCTTGAAACATTTTAAAAAAACACCAGAAATCGATACTGGAAAGGGCGATAACTGTTACTGGACTTGAGAAACCGATTTTCCTGAAAAAATTGTTTTTATAGAAAGATTTTATAAATTTTAACCAAAAGTAGCACTGGCTGCTCGCTAAATGAATGTCGAATGTCTCCTTATCAGGAAAAATTATCAAGTTGAGCCTACCAATGAAAACGAACGAAACATTGGTCGACTAACACATGCCTGGTATCTCAGCTTCAGTCCCTTTCCAACAGCCGTAACGTAGCTTCTCTGTGCTATTTTCTATAAATACTTGCTTTAACTATCTCAACATCCTGTATGTATGTTCAGTACTCGCAGATAGGTCATCATTTTGCAATTGAAACGACCAGATGGTCGGCCAACACATGTCTTTGCAGGAAAAAGACTCCAAAAATGATAAAAACGAATGAAATGTCATCTGTTGCTGCAAACCTATTCTGACGTCGACTAACACGCCTGAATAACAAAGAAGAGAAACGAACTCAAGATTACGAACATATGAAATGATCTCGTTGACCATTGAAAAGACGAATGACATAAACCGTCATGTTTTTATGACATAATCATAACAAAACCCGATGAGACATTGTCCACTTCACAGTTTCTGGGCAGAATGAGTAAATTCTAAAGGTGCATGTTTAAAAGGTTATATCGGGATTTTCCCCATAAAGAAAATAATATTCATTGACCACACTTTAACCGCACAATAAAAACTGACACCTTACTCACTGGGCTTACGGTCATATCACGTTGAAACATCAGTTCCCGTACGATCAACGAAGTTAAGTAACGTCGAGTCAGGTCAGTACCGAGATGGGTGACCGTTTGGAAATGCCAGGTGCTATAAGCTTGTGTAAAAGATAACGGCTCCGAATTGGAAATCGGAAAGCCGTGTTCCAATTCCTTTCGGTTTCACTTACTCGCAGATACTCTTTGGAAAGATGTGAATCCATCACGTCTCCCCCACCCCTGCTATAGGTTAATTAGTAGGACTTGTATCAGTAAATCATTATTATTTCCAAAAATGATTAGAATCTAGAAGTATTGTCTGGCTTTAAATAATCTGCAAAAGTTTGACAAGTTGTCAAAATGCAAACCAACCAATAAACCTTACTCGGTATGAAACTGAAACACAAAGAAACTGTTTGTTTACAATAAATTGTTGTGTGAAAAGAAAGATAGGCATTGTTGTAGCATACCTACGGACGATAATGGGTATGTCCTCGTTCACATAAATAAAGTAGTAAATACTGTATGTTGGTCTGCAGTTGGAGATCGTCTCCAGCTGTGCTGTTCAAAAAACTCTGCCTCTGTACATAGAGGATCCCCAGACGAGGCTATGTCGAAAGGCAGAGTCTTGTCTCGGGAAACAGTTATTCAACCCCGTTCTATACGAGGTCTACGGGGAATTTTTGGCCGAGCCTACACGCTCGGATACCTCACATCAAATTCGGCTTTGTGCTACATCTGATTGCGTGGGGTGGTTGGTAGATATCCTGCAGTCGGAGATTCGTCTCCAGATGTGCTGGTCAAACTATCTGCCTCCGGGCAAAGAGGATCCCCACACAAGGCTATGAAGAAGGGCAGCGACTCATCTCGGGAAACAGCTACCCGACCCCGCTTTATATGGGGTCTACAGGGAATTTTTATCCGAGCTTACGTGCTCGGATGCCCCACATTAAATTCAGCCTTGCGCCACATCTGACCGCGTGGGACGGTTGGTAGATTTCCTACAGTTGGAGATTCATTGTGGAATTCACTTGACTCACTTCTACGCGCCGTTGGTGAATCTTGTCCTAAGTGTTATCGTTCATTACCAATCTTCGTGTGGTTATTCTATTCAGTAACCTTCCCTAGATTACAACAGATATGCACATTGCTCAAAATATTTGTTTGAGAACGTAAAGATAAAGAAAAAAAAATTAATGAGGTACTGACCAAAAATTAGTAGCAGACGTTCTAAAATCAGTCACAAAGAGAATACAGCATCTGCAATGTTCCAGAAAAGGCGTCTTCTTTTTTCACAAGCGTTTCCAGTGCCATTACACTGTTATTAGAGTGGATTAAATTTTTTGACGTATTTGTTCAATCAGTCCTACCTATGATAGCAGCGTCTGCATAAACAGCTATTTTAGAATATCGGGCGCATTCAAATATAAGAATTTGTTGCAGCTTTGTAATAAAACAAAGGAAGAAGGATGATGCATTAAAATATAAGGAAGAATATATGCGGGCGGGCGTGTGTGCTTATAAAATAGAAAGCAGAGAAGAGCAAATGGATGAGAGGGACTTTTCAGATCATTTCGAAACTTCTCAACCTTTTAAAACGAATCCATCCAGCTGTCAAAAAAAGAAATCTGCTTTATAAAATGTGATCGAATTTTTTTTTTTTTCCTCGTTTTATTTTTCTTAGGTTTATTGAGAAACATCTGTCAGTTTCGCAAGCGAACACTCTCCGGACCACGAAAACCACCACTGCTTTTAAATGCCCTCCATATTTGGCCTTGTACCAAAACTGACTCTGTCCAAAAATTCCGTAATGATAGACAGACATCGATTTTTTTTCTTTCCTATCGAGTCGCGGATACGTTCTCCGATCGGAAATATCAAAGTCTCTACAACTAAGGTTACCTATAATGGCAATGATGCAATAGTAACATCTCAATCGAAAACTGTGCTCGCGGTGCTCAAAAGACCACAAAGAAATATCTATAACAGATAAGAGAATGCTGAGTTACTTGAGTCGACGAAGGGAGCCAATCATAGCATCAAAAGGGTCCTTCTCCAATAAGAACATTTCCATCCCCGACCCTGAAGCCTGGGTAAAAGCATCAAATGTATCTTTTGAGCTGAGGAAGAAATCTTGGTTACGTCAAATGCAACTGGGGGGTAGATACCTTGATGTGTTGGAAAGTTTGAAAAATTGACTTGGACAAAATGGGGAATTCATCCTATGAAGGATAAGAAAGAAAGAAAGAAAGAAAGAAAGAAAGAAAGAAAGAAAGAAAGAAATTGGGAATGGATGAAGGGACAGATAGAAAAATTTAAGGAAAAGAAAGAAACAAACTGAGACAGAATAATACAGGAAATCAAGGAACATAAGTAAGAAAGAAGAAAAGAAAATATACAAGAACAGAAAGAAAGAAATAGTAGCTGTATTAGGAATAAAAGAAAGAAAGGGTAAACATATTAGAAGAAAAAGAGAATTGTGAAAAAAGAAAGAAAGAATAGTAAATCTATTAAAAGAGAATCGTGAGAGAAAGAAAGACTAAACATATTACAGATGAAAGAAAGAAAGAAAGAAATTAAAGAAAGAAAGAAAGAAAGAAAGAAAGAAAGAAAGAAAGAAAGAAAGGGAACAGATTAATTGCAAAGAGAAAAAAATTCACCACAAAAGAAAAAAAAATTTAAAACGATTTCATATTCTGGAAAACATCTGTAAGAATTTCGATAAATATTCACCAAGATAATTGTTTTGTGAGCGATAGAATGAAATGATTCATACTAATCTTTTACATATGTACCCCGTTCAATTCAATAGGTTTCGAAAAAAAAACTTTCGAGATATAACAGGGGCGATTTTGTAGGATTTCGCTTTAAATAAAAAGAAATTTTAAACGTCATTTTCTCCTCTTGCGTTTCTTCAGTCTTATGAAATGAAAGAAAGACGTTAAAAATATTTCTTGAATGCTGAACGGATTGAATTATCGCCTGATCGGTGGTGTGTCATGGCGGGTCTTTTTTGGCATCAAAGAACAAAATTATTTCGTGCTGCCCACCGCCTTCCAAATATCAGTTTATATGCTGGGTAAGACAAAATGAAAAAAAAAAGTATTAGTGACGCGTTTCGTTCCCAGAAGGAACTTCTTCAGATTAATAACGATTTTTATTATAGAATCAGTCTGATACCCCCCAAAAAAATAAGAAGAGGAGGAAGTCAGAGACGCAATACAATAAGTAACGATTGCAGTACACGTCGAAAAGGTAAAGATAAATTTAAATAGTGATGTCCAGAGCATCTAGATGCTTAGCTTAGTCAATCTCATTCAACATTTTATTAGTTTGTTTTTTACTTTTTTATCGTTATTGCTGTTAAGTACTTCTGTGAGTTGTATGATCCTGGGTGTTAATTTACCGTCGAGGATACTGAAATTTGTGCTCTTTCAAAACACTTTAATATATTTATTCTTCATTTTCTTAAGCTGAAATTACCATCAAATCTAGCGTATATACTCGCGTATAACGCGCGTTTTATGATCATTTTTTTTTTATGCAAAAATAGGGGTCGCACTATACATAGGTAATTTTTAAGAGGTTGAAAATCATACGTTTTCAGTGATTTTGATTTTTGATTTCCACTTGTAGTTAAGTATATTACCTTCAGCTGCGGGTGCCTCTTTCATTCTGTTTTAAACGAGTTCACCCCCAAGCAAGGCAGTAAAGCCACTAAGACATGATGGGTAACTGAATATTAGAAGAATTAGAAAACAGAAACATTACTAAGGAGCGTGAACAAAGTAAGAGAAATCAGAAGGACAGCAGATAACGATTGACATTTCATTTAAATTTTTGCAGATTAAAGTTGGCTGGAAAACATGGAATCAGAAGACAGTTCCACAAGCGAGAAGTGCAAGAAAAGAAAATATTAGCCTAGAACTTACAGTTACGCCAAGTTTTCTAATAAAATAATTTTCTTGTTAAAACATTTTGTCACTTTTGGTCTTCATTTTTATTCTCTCCTTATGCAGTTCATTGGTTTTTGATCGACACAAAACTTCCTCTGATTTTTCTCATAAAGGCTATATACATCTCACTTGGGCGTAGTGTCTTATATTTTGTCAGTAATTTCCTAGCAAGCTCAAGAAGTAGACATTATCCATATGGCCAAGTAAATACGGATTTTTTTCTGTTTCTATCCTCTTATATTCGTCATAAATTATACAGTCCTATATACAAGAGTGTTTGGCTCTGTCAGGATACCTTGCCAAAGGTACACCACTACTCTCCAGGTTGGTTTTAATTAAGAGTTTTTCTTCTTCTAGACTGGTTGCTACAAAACGTAATCTGTCCTGCTATTTACCCATAGATGTGAATTCATACCTTTACCAAGAGTATCTGCGCGTAAGTGAATGTAATAAACTCAACTGAAATTCTGTTGTGGAGTTATTTCACAGTGGAGGCTTGTATTTGTACTAAATCGGTCCTAAAATAGGTTCGACGGACAAAACGTTAGGAACTTGATATAAGAGATATTACGCAGAGTAATCTTATTGTGGTCGCTGACTACTTTCGTATTCGACTAACTGTCGTCCGACATCGACGCTATTTAGTAACTTCCCCACAAGAACGCATGTGGGGTTCACATGTAGGCGCATAAACAGGAAAGACAAAATTCTGCTTCGTGGAGTTCCTCTCTGCCTTCGGGCAGAGAGTTCGACTGTCGTCTGACATCGACTAGTATTTAGTCACCCCCCCACGTGGGCATCATGTGGCACAAGGCCGGTTTAACGTGGGATCTCCGAGCCCGTGGGATCGGCCAAAAATATATCCTTTGAACCCGCATAAACGGGTTCAGGGTCGGTTTACCTCACCGAACGAGACTCCACCCTTCGGCATAGCCTCGTTCGGGTTCCTCCCCGCCCGAAGGCAGAAAGTTCAACCGTTCAGCCGGTCGTCCGACATCGACTGACCCACGTTTCTCTAACTACTCCTTCTTATATTATGTGGGAGTGTCTATTAACTATATAATATGTGTGTTTCACCATAACAAATTCGAACTCGGCTCTCCGATTTCCGAGATAGAGGATAACTGAGTGAGAGTGTTGAAAGATTAATGATTTGTTGATTTGATTTTTTACGGCTTTTCAAACTCTTGCGTGTTATTTTAAGGCCAGAAAATATTTTTTATATTGTAAGAATTTTTTTGAGATGATACTGATTTAATGATACAAGTCCTACTAATTAACCCATAGATGGGGGAGTTTTGGATTCATACCTCCCCCCAAGGATATAGACGTAAGGGGTTACTGAGTGTTAGTAAATATGAGAAAAAAACATCTACTAAAGAGAAAGAACAATAAAAGAACAAGAATTAAGAAGACAGAAGATAACGATTGACATGGCATTTCATTTTTTGAAGATCAAAGTTGACTAGGAAGTAAGGAGCCGGACGAGAGTTCTACAAGCGAGAACTGCGAGAGAAGAAACTGTTAGAATAGAAACGATGGTTGAATGTAGCTATTTCAACTGTAAAACTATTAGACCTTGTCACCAATCTGTCACTAGGACGCAGGGGTTTGCAGAAGATTTGGAGCGAAAGCAGATAGGAGTGATAGAAGAAAGGATGAGGAGAGGGATAGTGGGTAGATCAAGGTAACTGGAGATGTCGATTGACATTACATTTAAATAGTTGGAGATAATAGCTCTCAGGGAAACAGTAATAGTGAAGGGTGTTCCACAGGCGAGAGGTGCGAGGTATGAAGCTACTGGAGTAAAAGAGACGGCTACATTTAAAAGTTTCTACAGTGTAAGGGTGGGGGCGGAATGCCAGCCTCGTAGGGCGCTTGAATTCATGGAGTCTGGGAACCAGTGTAAGCAGCTCATCGGAGCAATTACCATGAAAGTATTTGTAGAAAAGACAGAGAGAGGCGACGGCGCGTCTGTGAGAGAGCGACTGTAGACGAGATGCCAGATCAGGGCCAATTATATTACATATCCGTCTCTGGATCTTGTCAAGAACTCCGAGGTAAACAGAAGGGGCTCCAGACCATATATGGCAGCAATACTCCATGCAAGGGCGAATGGTTGATTTGTATATTTGAAGTATCGATTCCGGGGAGAAAAATTTCCTGGCGCGACACAAAGAGCCAACTTTCCTCGCGGTGGAAGAAGCAATTGACTGCGCTTAAATTCATAAAGTCTAGGTATCACAGAGGAAAGTTCATCAGAATAATTACCATTGAAGTATTTAAAGAAAAGTCAGAAGGAAGTTACGTTACAGAGGTGGGAAAGGAACTGAAGCCGAGATGCCAGGTTGTGGCAAATTTTATATCAAGTTCGGAAAAATCCTTCTCATTTGTATTCTTATCATTTGAGTTGGCAAGTGGTATTAAGCACTTAGGTTTTATCAAGGTTATTTGCGCTATATTCTTGGATTTATATATCACAAACAACAGTGTGTATTTTTTTTACCTGAAATGATCTTTTTAGAAAGGCGGATATATACTTTTCTAAGGTTATTACTTGGGAGTAAACACGAAACTACCTCAGTCGGAATTTGAACTCGGATCTGTGATTTTGATTTCTGTGTCGATAGCCTCTGTCTATATTTCAAAGATATGCTCCAAGCCGGATAAAACTACTCTTTACCGAATGAACATCTGTTAACTGATTTTTTCAAGTAGAAGATCCCAGGAAAAAAAAAATCAAGTTTTCCCTTATCTCTGAGGTAATATTTTAGGAAATAACTCTTAAGTGCATAAATTGGGTTGCTTAGAGTTTCACACTTTCCATGATTCGGTTACCCGCAGTCAACCTCACCCCGCCCAAAATAAAGTCTTACTTGATAGTCCAAAAGCACAAATATAGTTCTTTTGTTTTTGTTTTTTTAATCAATTCAACTCAAGCAAGCGGTTAATGACACTAAGACGCAAGAGGCTACTAGAAGTGAAAGAGAATGAAAAAGACTTCCGAAGGAAACGGAAACCCAGTCCTAAACAGGAAATAAGAGATAAACCTCTAATGTTCAGAAAACCCGGGAGGAGTGTGAACTGGGCGATAAGCGACCTTATCGACACCTGTCGAGGAAAAAAATAAATAGTAAATGAAATTTCAGTGTTTATGCGGGGACGTTAGGAGGATAGAGTTGAAGTAGACTTTAGAAGGAACCGGAAATCCAATTCTAAACAGGAAACAATGTATAAAGCTCTACTCCTGTTCAAATGCCCGGGGAGGAGAGTGAACACACACACACACATATATATATATATATATATATATATATACTAATTTTCCGCCGATACAAGCCCAAAGACCCACTCAAGTCAGAGGGTTACTTAGGTAGAGGTCAAGATTGCAGTAAAGCAGCAGTTCTTGGGAAGAAGCTGTTCGAGTGGAACTTTCTCCTTAGTATCGGAATACGAAGGCAATGGAGCTGATTCACTCTTGTGTATGTGGCATGGTAGGTCCCAGTTCTAAAGTTCCTGTCTGGTGGGACTAAGTAATGTAGCTAGTCAGAACACCTACTATGAGTATAGGGACAGAGCACCAAGAAGCTCGCGACGTTTCGTCTGTGGGAAAAGGGGTTGTAGGGTGGAAAATAATTCATCACCCACAAGGCCGAGTAGACACTTCTGAACTCTATCAAGACAGGTGAGTGAATGTACAAGCCCAATCGACTGACCACGTCACCCACATCGAGCAATATCGCATTCCCAAGCGCCTTCTGTAAGGAGAGCTGCTATGTTGCAGGAGACATCATAGCCGACCAAATAAACAGTACAAAGACGCAATAAAAGCTAACCTTCACTGGTGCATGAGACCAAATGGAGAAGAAGGTTGTGTTGCTGACCGATCCCGTTGATGTTTCATTGTCCACCAAACTCTGAAAGCTTACCGCCATAATGTTGCTTCCTGTGCCTTTTCCATAAGCATTTTCATGTTAATTGTTGTGATGAGCTTTCCTCTTTGGTATCTCGATTTTATGAATTTAAGCGCAGTACTAGATTGGCAGTAAGGTCTCATAAAGTCACAGTTGAAATGGGTAGATGTAATCGTATTTTCTATGTTAACAGTACCTTTTCTAACACTTCTCCTTTGTGGAAATCTCTTCCGGCTTCTTGCTTTCCAGTCAACTTCGATCTTCCAAAATTTAAATGCAATGACAATCGTTATCATCTGTCTTCTTGTTCTTTTATTTTCCTCTCTTCTTAATAGTAGTTTTCGCATATTCTCTAACATCTCTTGCGTTTCAGTGGCTTTATTGCTTTACTTGGGATGAAATGAGTAATAAAAAGTCTCCCCAGAACTATTTCTGCGTGAAGCCGGTACAATGTGAGAAAAAAAAAAACTAAACTTGTATAAAAGCAAATTTTAAAATTTTCACAAATGTAAATGCAATGTCAATCGTCATCTACTGTTTTCTTGATTTCTCTTCGGTTGTTCTCGCTCTTTAATAATGTTTCTGGTTTTCTTTCACACTCCTGAAGCCCTTATGTCTTATTGTCTTGCATTGTGTGAATTATGTTTTTAAAATAATTCAAAATGTGAGAGAAACATAAATCATGGAATATGGCCTAACACTCAGGGAAGCACTGTGCTGGTCAAAATTTTTATAGGTCCTTACGACGAAATAAACTGTTTTTTTTTTATTGTTTTCTGCCCAAGGGTAATCGGATATGAAGAAAGTTTGAGTGATTTTTCTCTTCGCTTGCTTTGAGACATGAAGTGGATGACAAAGTGTTTCCTAGTTAGAAGGCACCCGAGTAAAAAGCACTTGGGAATTGTTATTGTGGCTGACACAAACGAAATGAAACATAAACTAAATGAAAATAGAAAAAAGACCCGTAAATAAGAGAAGAGAATACTGTCTGTAAGAAAAACAAAAACAAAAAAAATATTGCATAAAAATCTTTAAGAACTAACCCTTATCCCATATCCTCTTGGTATCAGTTTAAACTGATGACTTCTTTTTTAACATTGATTGGTTAATTGCGTTATTTTTTACGGTTTATTACAGGTTATTTAAAGACAGAAAATATTTTTAGATTGTAAATTTTTTTGAGATAATTAACCCATAGCTGGGGAGAGAAGATTTGGGTCCATGCCTTTTCCCAAGTTTATTTACACGTAAGTAAATAAAACGAACCCGACTGGCTGTCCGATTTTCAATTCCGAATCATTATCCATTTCACCACCCACATATTGACCACCTCTTAATTGCTGTTATTTTCAAATCCACCCTCACCCGGGGTGGTAGCACCTGTTAGGGTCCCAGCTATGAGCAAATAGTTAACCCCAAATTGGGGTCAAAACACTATAAAAATGTAAAAATAGATTTTTAATGCCAGCAATACATGTTTATAAAAAAAATATTGCCAGCAATACATTTTAGAAAAATACCAGTAACACATTTTGAAGAAAAAATCATTACCAGCAATACATTATTACCAACAATATATTTTAAAAAAATGAAAAATATTACCAGCAATATATTTTGGAAAAACATATTACCAGCAATACATTTTGAAAAATTAATGCCAGCAATACATCTTTAAAGAAAAAAATTATTACCAGCAACACATTATTACCAACATTTTTGAAAAAGAAAAATATTGCCAGCAATACATTTTTGAAAAAATATGACCAACAATACCTTTTTTGAAAAAAAGGAAAATATTACCAGCAATAAAAATCTTGTTTGCACTAAATGACCCATTGAAGCTGATATGCCGTAAATCAAACCAAACCAAAGCAACCCCACTACATATTCGAGCTTACAGCATGTAGTATTCCCTGGTGGTTACTCATTTAGGTACTGACCAAGTTCGGCGTTGTTTAACTTCGGTGATCGTACAAGAACCGAATTATGAACTATAATTTTGGAAAATGAAAATTTTACTGAAATAGTTTGGAAAAGTTCCAAGTCTTCTTCTGAAATCAAGAAAATCCGATTTTTAAGCAAAATATTCACAATATATGAAAAAAATATATAGAAGGCGTCAGATTAAAGAAACTATATCTCCCCTGACGTCAGTTTAAACTTTTTTCCACGTTTTTTCCTTTTCTTTTTTTTTTTTACATGTCTCTAAACTAGAATTATAAACTATAATTTTAGAAAGTAAAAATTTCACTGAAATATGTTGGAAATTTTCCAACTATTCATCTAAAACCAAGAAAGTGTGATCTTTAAACAAAACGGTCACAATAACTGGAGGCAAAAAATTGAAAATGATGGCGGACGTTTAAACTGACGTTAGTATATGGGTTAAAAAAGATACGGCTTAAGTCAACCCCACCATTCCTGTTATAAAAAGAGTTGCGAGTGAATCTTTAGATTAAAAATAATAAATAAATAAACCAATATGATATTTTTTAGAAAATTGATTTTCTTCGATCTTCGATTACTTTTTTTTTGTTGTTTGTTTGCTTTTTGAAAGCTCTTTGATATTAAATAAAACTTTTAAATATTGAACATATTTATCCAAAATGCTTACAAAACTATTTTACTGGAATGATAAAGAAAAAAAAGCAAGCGTATTTTTATTTAATATCTGCTCTAAGACAATGAGAACATCAGTTGTTTCTTTTTTGTTTTTGTTTTTTTGTTTTTTTTTCTTTTTTGTCTTAATTCCTCGGGTAAATATTTCTCGAAATAAGCTTTTAGTATGGATTTGAAGACTCAGTATTAAAAATTTCCGTAGCGATTTTAAAAAAATGCTTTAAAAAGTTACATAAGCTCAAAAATGGAAATGGTTTAATTAAAAAACAATTTACATCTGAATATATGAAACGCTTGTTTTTATATATTTTATATATATATATATATATATATATATATATATATATATATATATATATGTGTGTGTGTGTGTGCATCTGTGAGTGTGTGTGTGTGTGTGTGTGTGTGAGTGCATGTGTGTGTGCATGTGTGTGTGCATGTGTGTGTGTTGGATTAAATCTGACAAAAAGTTTAAATCAGAAGTAGCAGAATCTTTATAAATTTAACATATTACTCTATTTATTTAGCTTCACGAGAAATTTTGGAAAGAACCTAAATAAATAGCAAAACATTCAATTTATAAAGATTTTCCTACATGTTTAATCATATATATCTATCTCTCTATCTCAGTCTGTTCATATTTATCTGTGTTCATATCTATCTATCTATCTATCTATCTATCTATCTATCTATCTATCTATCTATTTATCTAAGTCTGTTCATATCTATCTACCTTAGTCTTTTTATATCTAGCTATCTATCACATTCCGTTCATCTCTCTCTCTCTCTCTCTCTCTCTTTCTCTCTGTATATATATATATATATATATATATAGAGAGAGAGAGAGAGAGAGAGAAACCACCCTCTATGTCACCTTATATAAGCTTAATACTGCCCTTCAAAAGTGTAAATTTTAAATTCATTTTTCGTTTCAACTTTGAAAGTGAAGTCTGAAGATCCGGAGAAAAATAGAAATTCTCTGGTGAAATAAATTATAACTAATGGAGCCTTAAAGTGGTCTGTTTTCTTTAAATTAAATTATATATATATATATATATATGTGTGTGTGTGTGTGTGTGTGTGTGTGTGTGTGTGTGTGTGTGTGTGTGTGTGTGTGTGTGTGGCAAGTATGCAAAAAAATAGGAAGGAACACGTTAGGTAAATAATCCGGAGTTCCTTAGTATTTTTGCTTTTATTTTTAAGAAGACACTGCTCCATACAGAAGTTGAGCTTATATTATAATATTTTTTTTAAAATATGATTCTTTCGCTACATAAGAGTTCTCATGATTTTGATTTCAATGCTGTCTTTAATCGACCCAAATGAAAATAGTAGTTATCTGAATCCAACATCTGTATTTGCGGAGAAGCTCGTAACACACAATGCAGTTCCGATCCCACATCACCTTCTTAGGATTCAGACCAGCTTTTACCTATGGTTAACTCTGGCTCATTTCGTTTCCCACAAGGACTTTTTCGCTCCACATTGTTGTAAAACATTCATTTTTCATCGCCCGTTTTTTAAGAAAACTGGTCATTTTTGCTGCGTTTGATGAAAGAATCGCAGATGAAAATACAATCGAATAATTTTTTTCTTGTTAAATCGTGAAACACCTAAACAACATAGCGATTCCCCTCTCCAAGTGTTTTCAAATGTCTTACAACAAAAACATTACAAAGGAATGGTTGATCTCTAATGAATCTTTTTTTGTTTTCATCATTCGTAGCTACTGCTGAATTAATAATCTCAGTATAAAATCGTTTCAATTAACTATTTAAGATGTTGTGAAAACGTTCAAGTAACCGCAGGTATGACATACGATTCAGTACCATACAGAGTTGGGCAGAACGATGGCTTCTTAGATTTTGATTTTTGTGGCGTTCATGGCGATTCATTCTCCCCAGACGTTCTTGTGTGGTTTACCAAAGGCTTGATTATCCTTGGATAGTCTATTGCCCATTTCTCTGTTCATCTTGACAAGCCAAGTGCCTAAGTAGGTGTCATCCTGGACCACATTTAGCTTTATTGTAGCGATTCTGCTATACATTTTGCTTTTTTATTTCTTTTACTGAGATTCACAGTAAATTGTATTCAGTATTTAATTGATGATTTTTCTTATGATTGTTGACATTTGTTTACATATTAGATAGATAGATAGATAGATAGATAGATAGATAGATAGATAGATAGATAGATAGATAGGAAAGGAATAGGATATCCCAAGATAGATAGATAGATAGATAGATAGATAGATAGATAGATAGATAGATAGATAGTGTTATGGTCCGGGTCCTTGTACCACGGTGATAGTCCAAGGTAGAACCAATAAAGAACTCAAACGCAGATATGGAATAACACAGATATATTACAAACAGGAATATATACAGAGAAGTAGAAAGTGTTAGTATGAACAATCAGGTTTAATAGAGAGAACAATGTAGTCTCGACCAGTATCACTATTCCAATGTCTTGCAGTAATTGTCAGAACGCAACTCTGTTTCGGACTGCCTCTAACTCGACTCTTGACTCGACTTGAACTACTGACTCGACTTGAATTAATGACTCCTTGCCTACTCCTGAGGTGCAGTATTTATTAAGTATGGAATAGTCCATTATTATTATTATGTGTAAGATCCCATAACAGACAGACAGACAGATAGATAGATAGATAGATAGATAGATAGATAGATAGATAGATAGATAGCAAGCATCCTTCCTTCATATTTCTGTTGCCTCAAGTCTCTACTCTATCTGTGATGAGACTGTCCAGCATTCACTGCCGTATAAAAGGACCGATATTGAATAAAAGTTCAGTCCTCTTTTCGATGTTTCCAGTTAAATTTTCCTGTTAATTTGTTTAGCTTTCGCAATGCATCTTTCGATGTTCCAATACGCCTTCGGATTTCCGTGTCACATTTTCCCTGTTTTGTTAAAACACTTCCCATATTTCTTCTTACAGTTGATGTTTAGTCCTTTCTTCTCGATTTCCTTTACTACATTCGGTAAGAGTTCCTGTAGTTTTCTTTCGGTGGCTACTGTCAACACTGTATCATCTGCATATCTAATGTTGTTTGAGACGAACTTTGTCAAAGGCTTTAAATAGATAGATAGATAGATAGATAGATAGATAGATAGATAGATAGATAGGAAAGGAATAGGATATGCGAATGCAGATAGATAGATAGAGAGATAGGAAGAATAGGATATGCAAATATAGATAGCTTGCTTGCTAGATAGCTTGCTTGCTAGATAGATAGATAGATAGATAGATAGATAGATATGTAAGAAGCAAATGATAACGAAATGAATTCCATATACGAATGTATACAAGACTTTGTATTTGTTATTTTTTCAGCTGGGCTATTTCAGAATTTAATTCACATAAAAACAATGATGCCCTCTCTCTCTCTCTCTCTCTCTCTCTCTCGCTCACTCGATCTCGATCTCTCTCTCTCTCTCTCTCTCTCTCATGAAATCCTAGGCTACAAAGCGTGAAGTCCTTCCCTGTTCATTAAAAAATCTCACGCTCATCTCGCACCAACATTCTTTGTATTCACATCTTAATCTAACGAATCGACATCTCTCTCATTTTATCATCTTTATATCTACTTTTTCTCCACTCACCATTTCTTAATCTGTGAAACTGGGTCTATGTCCCTCCCCACCCCCCATCGCTCTCTCCCTCTCTTTACCTCTCCCTCTCACTAGCTCGCTAGATTCTTTTCCAAATGAATGCGTTCCACTTCCTTATTTATAATTCAATCCATCTTCAGAAAAAGAAACCCTTGCTTACTTTTTTCTACCTTTTTTCGGAATCCCTGAAGAGTGCCATTTCAAAGCTTTCGCTATTCTAGCACAACCTCAGTGGGCGAGTGCATCATTCTAAATCCCATGGGCCTTATTGATATTTGTTAAGCTTAGAAGAGTACGGCATAAGGCCAAATTAGATAAATTAGAGTAGGGAGATTGCGTAGCGCCAATATTATAAATCTAATGGGCCAGAATATATGCTTTAAAATAAGGATACATTTTACATTGGCTTGAACACTACAAGAAAGAAAGAAAGATTATAAATTACCTGTGAAAAAATTAAAAAGAAAAAAAGAATATAAATTAAATATGATTGAAAGAAAGAAAGAAAAAAGTGAAAGAGAGAAAGAATATAAATTGACAGAGAGAAATAAGACATGATAAAAAGAAAGAATATAAATTAACCGTCGTAGAAATTGAAAAAAAATATGAAATAACTATGATTGAAAGAAAGAAAAAAGAAAGAAACAGAAAGAGAGAAAAGAAAGAATATATTTTGACAGAGAGAAAGAAAGACGTAAGCATGAAAAAGAAAGAAAGAATATAAATTAACTGGGAAGGAAATTGAAAATGAAAAAAATAATGTAATAACTATGACTGAAAGAAAGAATGAAAGGAACAAACAAATAAAGAGGGAGGGAGAAAGAAAGAAAGAAAGGAACAAACAAATAAAGAGGGAGGGAGAAAGAAAGAAAGAAAGGAACAAACAAATAAAGAGGGAGGGAGAAAGAAAGAAAGAAAGAAACAAACAAACAAAGAGGGAGGGAGAAAGAAAGAAAGAAAGAAACAAACAAACAAAGAAACAAACAAACAAACAAACAATATAAATTGACAGGGATAAAGAAAAATGTAAGCATGAAAAAAGTAAAGAAGAATATAAATTAACTATAGAAAAAGAAAGGCACAAATATACAAACCAACAAAAGATATAAATTTACTTGGACAGAAAGAAAGCAAGCACGAAAAGAGAGAAAATGAAAAAAAGACATTCAGATTGGCAGAAAGAAAGGAAGTAGAAAGCATATCAATTTACCATAAAAGAAATAAAATTGAAATTAAACTCTGACTATAAATGAAAACAAAAAATATACAGTCACTGCTTAAAAAAGATAGATAGATAGATAGATAGATAGATAGATAGATAGATAGATAGATAGATAGATAGATAGGTGACATGATCAGTTGTAAAGCGAATGAAGCGGATAGATACACAATCATATTTATATATAAAGAAAGAGATAAAGCTAGTAACAGGTTTAGATATTTAAAAACCCGAGTAAATAGATAGATAGATAGATAGATAGATAGATAGATAGATAAAACCACGGTGATGAAAAGAAAGTAATAATCACCGTGATAATCAAATGAATAAAAGAAACGGGTGAAAAAGAAAAAAAAGATAAAAATAAATTTTTTTTTTAAATTTAAGAGCGGAAAAATGTTTGGAAGAAAGAAGCAAAAACGGGGTTGGGATCTGTCAAGCATTTATATTTAAGATGGTGTAAAAGTTCAAAATTTACTTAATAAACCGAACGAATTTTTTGGCCAATCCCAAATATCATATATGCTACAATATTCATGGGAAAATTTGAGGAGACCCATATCTATCCCCTCATTGGTAGCGACTGCGTATTCTATGCAAGATATATCGATGATATATTCTTTGTATACACGGGTAGTGATGACAAACTTACCCAATTCCTTATGACCCTAAACACAGTGCACGACTCAATTAAGTTTGACTATGAAAAATCGACAACATCAGTAACATTTTTAGACACCCGCATTTACATAGATGAAAACAGGAAACTACAAACGACACTACACACTAAAATCACCGACACCCACAACTATCTACACTTTAAGTCTTCCCACCCTAAACACCTCAAAGAGAACCTTCCCTATTCACAAGCACTTAGACTCAGAAGGATATGTTCCAACAATGAAGAATTAAATAAACACATTGAAAATCTGGAGCATCAATTCACGACACGTGGCTATAAACAACACCTAATCAGGGAACAAATAAATAAAGCAATTTCCACATCTAGAGAAGACACCCTAATGTACAAGATTAAAAATAAATCTAACCGCATTCCTCTAGTAACCATTTACAACCCCACTCTGCCGTCACTATCCCAAATAATCAAACGTCGCTGGGAAATACTACATCTCAAACCAGACCTAAAAAAAATTGTATAAGTAACCCGGCCTTCTAGTATATCGTAGACCTAAGAACCTAAAAGAAATCATAGGTAGTAACCACATTTCAGGGGACAAGGTAATCCGTAATAAACTAAGAACAAAAACAATAGGATTTTCCCAACCATGTAACAACAAAAAAAGTTTATGCTGCAACCATATTAAACACACGAATTTATTCACTAGTTCAGTCACTAAATCTACTTTCAAAATCTACCACGACTCTAATTGTAGAAGTCATAACATAATTTACCTCCTAAAATGCACACTATGCCAGAAACAATATGTAGGAAAATCTGAATGGCCCTTTCACTACAGAATTAATAATTGTCGCAATCAAATTAAGTCGAATCCCCATGAAAAATTATTATTACCTGTAGGACAACATTTCCGCCTAGAAAAACACGATTTCAAAACCCATGCCAAATTCACTATAATTGAGAGAATAGAAAAGTTCAGAGCAGATAACATTAGAAAGATTTTAGAGTTCCCTGAAAACAAGTGGATACGTTTAAAAACACACTATCCAGCCGGGCTAAACCATAAATTTAGCAATATAGATAGTACTAATATATAACACTACAAATCGAAACCTACCCACATTTCTCACCCACACAAGACAGACATGCTTACGGAGGTGTTGAGGCCTCACACTTATACACACACACACACACACACACACACACACACACACACACACGAATATACACACTTACACACATCATACTCACTCACTCCGTAATGAGCCAAATGAGAACACACACCCACAGCAATATACACGCTTATACATATCATACTCACTCACTCCCTAAGAACCAAATAACACACACAAACACTTAACAGAGACGCATCCCCTCTCCAGGACCAATAAAACTGTCAAACTGACCAGGGGAATTCAGAGCAGCATAGATCCATTCAGCTCTTATCTCAAATAACAACTTAAAAGAGACTGTTTGACCAACACAAGGAATGTTAAAAGATTCATGTTAAAAAGATAAAAAAAATTAAAAAAACAAATGAAAACTACAGACAAAATTTCATTTTCTCCATGAAGACATTCATTTCTGTAGTTCACTGCTACCAGCAAACAGAAATATTTTTTTCTCCTGATGATGGCCATTTTGGCCGAAACTAGTCGCGGAATCTAAATGAAATAATAATAATAAAAAACCAAAGAATATTAATCTACAACCCAGTGTGTCTGTAGATTTTAATTTTTTAATATTTTTTATTGTTCATATATATATATATATATATATATATATATATTAGGCTGGTGCATAATTATCAGGCGTTTTTAATAACATTTATTATGAAAGAAGAACCATAACACTTCAACAATAACATTTTTAAATAAGTTTGATTATCGACACGTAATTTTATAACCTAAATAAAATATATTTATAAAAAAAAAAGTCAACAAAACAGCAATTTTTCTTAACAAACAACACGTACAAAAACGCCTGATAATTAGGCACCATCCCTACATATATGTTTTTTTTTTTTTTTTTTTTTGTAAACCTGGGCTTGCAGTTACGTAAAATCTGTTCTGAATCGTAAAATAAATAAAAAAAACGCAATAAAACTAAGACATTATTTCCTTAGAAAAGCTTTTGATTGCTTTTATGAATAAGATATATTATGAACACTATTGTCTTAAAAAAGATTTTGTTAAATTTCTGTATTAATTTGTACTGGTTAGGTGATATTGTTATTAAGTAAAAACTATATTTACTAATTATAAATGGAAAAGTTTACTACAATTTAGCGACCCCCAGTACTTTAAAAAGATTTCTGATTTTTTTGTGTGTGTATAAACGTGCCGATTTTTGTAAATACGGATGTCCATACACGAAATTATCTAAAAATAAGAGCGATAACTATAATAAATTTAAAGCCAAAGTACATAAAATTCAATAAAATATTATGTTACGCAGAATATTTTCCTAAATTTTTTAACATTACTGGGTAGTTAAAAAATTATATAAAAAGATGCTCACGTTATATTCCTCAAGTAATTTTTACAGATATGACTGGGAACACCATAAATAAACACCTACCGCCGTATTAAAAAAATATATTTCTGCGATATTTTAAACGAAAGATAAGTAATATTTATTTCAATTATTTTCTTTCTTCCTTTAATAAGGATACTAAGAAATTTCTCCATTCATTTATGAGAGAAACCTATTAAAATAAGTAGACAAAACTTGCCTAAATTATTTAATGAGACGTGTCTTAACACACACACACACACACACACACACACACACACACACACACACACACACACACACACACACACACACACACACACATATATATATATATATATATATATATATATTATAATTTTATCATATAGACAAAAACTGTTATTGTCTATATGATAAAATTATAATAAATAATTACCGCTTTACTCTCGGTATCGAGCCCACTTTTGGATTAATGCTATGAACGTTAGAATATATATATTACTTTCGTTTCGTTATCAGACATATATATATATATATATATATATATATATATATATATATATATATATATATATATATATATATATATATAATAATATTTTATGTTTAACGTTCTTTTTTATAGATACAAGTATTTAAGTAAATGCTCTGTTTATAATAAACAGTATTAAATAACATTTACCGGCCTGAATGTCCGAGAAATTTTCATAGAAAATATTCGTCCTTTGACAGGATTCGAACTTGCATCCTATTAGTTGAAGTTTATAAGCAGTAAATTCGACCTTGTCTACCGAACGCTCCTTTGTGGCTGGTCGGTAAGGCACGTCAGCGTAAATGACGGTTTCGTATAAGATGCAGGTTCGAAGATCAAAGGACGAATATTTTCTATGAAAATTTCTCGACATTCAGGCCGGTAAATGTTATTTAATACTGTTTATTATAAACAGAGCATTTACTTAAATACTTGTATCTATAAAAAAAGAACGTTAAACATAAAAATGTCTTTAATAAATAAATTGTCGGACTTTGTCCATTTCTTAATATATATATATATATATATATATCCGATACGGGTCAATTTAAAACAATATTAAGCCGAAGCCTCAGTCCCCCGCCCAAGGGCTGGGTTCATTTAAATTGATTTTGTGTCACATTCGGTAGCGATATGGGCGCTCTGAAAAATCCCTCTATATATTTCCTATAATACAAAAAAGCTCCTCTGCTGCTACACAAGAAAAATGTTTCAAAAATGCACGTTAACCCCTTATTTATTTTAAGGAGAGTCAAAAACCCTGACTTTCCGCCCCCACCCCACACCTTTTTTTTTTACATGAGTGCGAAAAAGTAGGTTAACACCATCGACAAAGGGGCGGTGTATCATTATTTGTTCGGCCGTTTTCCATGGCCGGCGAGGTACCAGTTATTATGGTTAAAAGCAGCCGGCCTGTAGATTGCCTATGTTCTAGCTATTAGTTTGGAAATAATAATAATAATAATAATAATAATAATAATAATAATAATAATATATATATATATATATATATATATATATATATATATATATATATATATTACAGATCTTGTGTGTTTTTCTGATAATCCCTTCACATACGGTAGGCAGACCGAAGGTATTTTCTGAGTATTGGTTATCCTCTTGTACCCTTCTATCCCAGTTTATCGTAGCTGCTGTCATGTATTCAAAGCAGTTGTTACGTTGTGTTATACTTAAAATGTTTGAATATATATATATATATATATATATATATATATATATATATATATATATATATATATATGTATATGTGTGTGTGTGTGTGTATTGCTTTAAAAAACACATCAGTATTACATTTTTTTTAGTAGTAAGTTGTATACGTATGTTTGTGTGTAAGCCATTTTTTTTTCAGTCTACTACAGATTCCAGGCCTTCTCCAAATCTGTCAGTCATAGTAAGTAATGAGTTTTATCCTGCCACATTGGCCTATGACAAGTTGTGTGTTGGCAGGGGTGGGGTATGAATTCAGAGTCCTCGTACCCCTAGGCTTGTTGCTATACCAGGACTACTCTACTCTTTGAAACTATAGTTGAGCGGGTAGAGGAGAGACTGATTCATGGTATTTAGTGCGAGGTGAGGAGAACGCATCAGTTGCAGCCTGAGATTGAACTTGGCCTCTCGATTCCATTTTTTCTGCAGCGACAACGAGTCACACCAACAGAGACTGGGAAAAACCTGCACCTCGACTGAGATAAAAGCTTAATAGAAGTTTAAATATTTTATTTTATTTTTTTCTCAGAGGATTGAAAATGAGACAATGAAATCCAGACGCACATTGAAATAGCAAAAGATGCATTGCAAAACCTAAGCAACGTATTAACAAACAAGAAAATTTAATTAAAAACAAAGAAAAGAGTGCTGAATAGCTATGCAATATCAAACCATCTATATAGCAGTGAATGCTGGACAATCACCTCACAGATAACGGAAGTGTGGCTTTACAAAAGGATACGGAGAATTCCATGGACGGAATTTCTTGCACCATGATGAGAATGCATGGGTTGGACAGCAAAAGACCTACCTGACCAGCTTGAATAGATGGCAGAATCAGTGGTGTGGAAGGCAAAAAAGACAAACGTTAATAATAGCAACAACGGAAAGGATGTTCTGGGAGACCATGACCGCCAACGTCCAGAAGAAACGCAACACATAGATGACGATATAATTATATACCAAGAATATATATATATATATATATATATATATATATATATATATATATATGGAGGAAAATGTACAACAAAGTGGAAAAAGTTTTTTCATGTGACGCGTTTTGCTCATTATTTATGTTAGTACGACTACATTCTCACGAACGAGGGATGCTGAGAAATTTATATATATATATATATATATATATATATATATATATATATATATATATATATATATGTATGTATGTATGTATATACACACCTCTAGCTGATTTCATTTAGATTCTTTTTGTTTTGTTTTCATCACTTTTGTTATTAGATATCACGGATTTGGATAATAGAAAACCAGCCAGGGAGAAATGTTGTAAGAGCCGGGGTGGGGGTATACTGTTGATGTCCTTTCCTTCCGATCAAAGCACTCTCTAAACATTTTGCCTTTTGTGTTCATATAATCTTTTATTTAGATTCCTTTTTTTACTGTTTCTCGTATGTATATGTGAGAAGGTTTTATATATATATATATATATATATATATATATATATATATATATATATGTTAAGAAATGGACAAGGTCCGACAATTTATTTATTAAAGACACTTTTATGTTTAACGTTGTTATTTATAGATACAAGTATAAACAGAGCATTTGCTTAAATACTTGTATCTATAAATAACAACGTTAAACATAAAAGTATCTTTAATAAATATATATATATATATATATATATATACATGAAAACTTTCTCAGAGATAACCAGTAGAAAAAGACAATATGTATAAAGTTAAAAGACAATAGGAAACTGTATTATTATAACTCACACAGAAGGACAATCCTCGAGAGTGCCGCCATTGAATATTATCTAAATAGTAATTTACGCCCAGGTTTTTTTTTTCCAATATCACCTTTTATAACAGAATTACTACTCTCCCAAGTAAACGTACACTACTTTATCAAGAAATCAAGAGAAAATGGTTGAATCAGTCAGTACAACAATAAAAACAATATTTATACACGTGAAAGTACTTGACGTAATTTTCAGTTGACAATATGAGTACAATAACGTTTTCTAAATTCTTCTAGTTGCTAAGGACATTTTGTTTGTTGTTCATAGTTAAGTTCTTTTTAATAAATTCATTTGGTTTTTGCCTTGAAAATGTCCACTTCGACGTAATGCGCCGGCTAATAATACAGTTTTCCTATTGTCTTTTACCTTTATACATACACACACACGCACACGCACACACACACACACATATATATATATATTTATATATATATATATATATATATATATATATACATACATATTGGCAAAATTTTCGTATATTTCTAGTATGAGAGTGCTCAATAGGATAGATGGAGCGTTTATAGATATAGAGTATTAATGTAGGCATAGGAATCAACATTTTATGGTGACTCAGCTTCACACCTCAGGCCGATCTTTAGACTAAAATCGTATTGAGCGTGAAACTGACAGTCGCCATGAAGTATTGATTCCTGTGCCTACACTGGTCGCTAGAGATAGTTTCGTCCAACACCGCAAGTTGTTACAAAGCCAAAACATTAACCTAAAAACTGGAGTCATGTTCATAAATAGCCTCATCAAATCATGACTTGCATGGTGCCAAACTCGTTCAGAAACATCTAAATTGTCGTCAATACAGGACCACTTTCTCAGATCGTTGACTAAAAACGGTTCTGAGTGAGTGAAGCGAGATCCATCCTTTTTCGAAACTCGTGGGCTGGCGCTAGAGAATCGAAAACAAATAACTGTAGCAGACATTAAAAGCCAAAACATATAGAGCACGTGCAATCCAAAAGAGAAAATAATGACATAATCAAGATTTTGACGTTGCACACTACTTTGAAATAAAAGATAGTAAGAAATCTCCTATCAGTATTGCAAAGGTCAATGACAATTAATGGACTTGAGAAACAGATTTTATTGAAAAATTGTTTAAGAGAAAGATTTTCTAAATTTCAACCGACAACTGCATTGGCTTCTCTGTCAAGGAAGCTTGAATGTTTCCTTATAAGAAAATGTCTAATACTACCATATATATACGGGGTGTAAGAACAAAAATATCCAAATCGTATAACAGCATAAAATAATTGTCTATCCCACAAAATGTTTAATATATAAAAAAAATCCACTAAACTAATTGAGTTTCTTTTTTTTTTTAATTTTCAAATAAGACGTTTACAAAAGAGGGAACAGTAGAAAGGAAAACTGGATGAATAGGTCAAAACAGCAAGAGGGATCATCATTTCATCTTAATCATTTCATACATTCTTTTTGTTCCAAGTAGAGTTCAATAATAATATAAAAAAAAACTCTGAAAATTCCAGTAAGATATATTTAATCATTTTTCAATGTATGGTTCAAAGCGTCATTTAACAATTAGGCAATTTTGCTGTTACAGCAAAATTGTTCGAATCGTATAACAGCATAATTGTCCATCCCACAAAATGTTTAATATCTAAAATATGCCCTAAAATAATTCATTTTTTTTTTTTCCATGTTTTCAGATAAGACGTTTAGCCATCTTGACACCATTTGTCATAAAAATCGCTGGAAAACCCTTTCAGTGAATATATAAATCAGCGAGAAAGAGAACAAGTCAAAATTATTTTGTGTCAGTCCCACTGACTTCCCAATTGAGCAATGGAGAGTGGAAATAGATTATTCAGGCCTTCAGTAATGGCACCAACATTCATATTCTGACTTTTATCTTCAAAGTCTAAACAAGAACCATCAAGGAAACGATGAATAAGTTTAATTATTATTAAGTTTCCTTATTATTCAAATTAGAATTCAATAGTGCTATAAAAACCTCGGAGAATTCCAGTAAGATATCTTTAATCATTTCTAAGATACAACGGTTCAGAGTTAATCTAACAATTGGACAATTTTGCTTTTAGACAATTTGGACAATTTTGCTGTTGCACCCAGTACACACATATATATATATATATATATATATATATATATATATATATATATATATATATATATATATATATATATATATATGGTATTGATAGCAGATCATTATTCAAAGATATATTGTTAAATATAAAAGACAACGAATGTCTCTTATGTTTGATCATGAGCTGTTCTAACCTAAAATGAAAAACAAAAACTGTCCAACAAAATAATTAATGACACTAATAAACCCCATATATATGTAAGAAACAGATGACATTTTCATTTTAGCTAAAAAATATTCGTTAAATTACTCACCTTATAAACAAATATAAAATTCCATTCCTTGATGTATTTATTGATTCCAGCACACATAAATTTACTACTTTTTTTATATAGGATTTGAATAACCCCAACGATATAACTTAGCTGTTATAAAAAAAAAACTTAATCTAAAGCCCATAACTGATATCTTTTTCTAAAACCATATTCTATAAAGAATTACATAACATTAAACAAACACTTGTTAATAATGGATTCCCTAATTCCGTCATTGACCACCAAATTAAAATGTATATCAATAAACTTAATGATATTACTAACAAAACTGATAATATTTATAATAATTGAAAACATAATACTGTATATCAAAATAAACATAATACTATTAACTTATACTATTGTAACCAAATGCATAATAGTTACAAACAGGATGAAACAACACTCAAAAGCATAATAAGTAGAAATGTTAAACCCATTAATAATAATAAACAAGTTAAGGTCATCATAAAT
>CAHIKZ030005310.1:377500-457500 GCA_903632075.3 Acanthosepion pharaonis
ACTTTTATTGTCTTTTTCTATGCTGAAATAATAAAATTCTGATCATTGAAATCAATAAGGACATCAAGTAATGTTGTTTGTTTTTGGTTTTTCTGGAGATTTTTTTTTCTTTTTCGACTGTTGATTTCATATGCCAAACTAAATACGGAATTATTTCTAAATTTTCCTTTTCCAAAAATAATGTCGTTTGTTAGTGAATTGAATAAATAATTTTTATTTTCAAAATAGGCCATAAAATAAAATATAATTTTTAAAAACAAACATCGACACGTTTATATTTCTTAGATTATCACAAAAAAACTTTGAAGAACAATTGAAAAGTTTTCGATTTTAAATTATTGCTTTGGGTTTAAAATAAAACAGAAAAGAATTTTCTAACAGCTCAGTTGAAAGCCGGAAGTTAAATTCTTTTTTGGGAGATATATCAATAAAATTAGCTTTGCATTCTCTCTTTCTTTCTCCCATATATATATATATATATATATATATATATATATATATATATATATATATATATATATTAACTATCCAGCAATGTCAAAAATTGAAGAATATATACTAAGTAATCTAAAGATTTATTGAATTTTAGGTACTTTTGTTTTAAATGTGCTATAGTTACCGCTCTTATTTTTTGATAATTATGTGAATGAACACCCGTATTTACAAACATCGACACGTTTATACACAAAAAAACACAATTCAAAATTCTTTTTAAATTATTGTGGGTCGCTGAATTATAGTAGCTTTTCCAATTTAAAATAGTTTTTACAATATTAACTAGTACAAAAAGAATTTCAAAAGATTTGAAAATTTATAAATTATTCTAATTAAATTTTTTCAAAAAAATCAATTAAAAGCTTTTCTAATTAAAAAAAATGTCCTTTTATTTTACGATTCAGAGCAGATATGTTTTATAAAAATGTACACAAATTAATTTCTCGAAATTTAATTAAATTTAATAAGAGGACGTTAACAGATATATAAAAATGTTTTTATCCAGATGTTCTAAAAAAAAGTTACATTTCTAAAATAATTTAATTTACTTGTGAATACGTCCTGAAGTTTTCATTAAAATCTGACAATTATTTGATTTTTGCAAGAATTGTCAACTGTACTTTTCACCGCAGAAACGATGCTAAAATTTCCGATACCAATTTTTGGTCACCCCGCTGACACAAGAAAAAAATTTAACTAAAATTTCGAACGTTCTAAAAAGGACAAAAAATATAATTTAATAATCAAAAAATCATTCGGTCTTTCTTCTTAATAATAGCATAATGTTTTTGGGGGTTCTTTCACTATAAAAACTGTGTTTATTAAATTTGGGGCAATTTTCATCATCTATGCTCATTTTTAGCGAATCTTTGGGAGTACTTAATTTAAAGAGTCAGTACATTTTTGGGGACACCCTATATATATATATATATATATATATATATATATATATATATATATAATAAAAAGGCTTAAACACTAATATTCCATGGTCATAATTTATTCCATTGGAATCGTAAATACGATCAATTCATCAGACCTACAAATTCAAAAAGAAAACAGAAAAAACAACTCCGGAAATAAAAACAGAATTTAGAGAGAGTGTAAGTATGAGGGCGTGGGACGAATGTTAGAGCTAAAGAGAGGGGTAACAGACTAGAGAAGGAGAGATATTAAACCTTAACAGAGAGACTTTTAGGTGAGGTGAGTGGAAGGGGTTTAAGTAAGAGAAATATGAATGTTGTCGGATGTCTAATGCATAAAGATACATTTCGTGGTGACATACACACTCCATAGACGATCTAATGTTGAAGATCAGAATAAGAGGGAGGGAAAGGAAAGAAGAGGTCGGGGAGAGAGATGGGACGAAGGAAAGTAAAATTGAAGGACATTTACTGAAAGGGCTGCTGTGTAATTAAGAAAATTTGACAAATTTAATATCGACTACAGGTTACAAATGAAATATAAGCATATAAAAAATAAATATAACGATTATCTAATCTAGCAAGGACCTATATTTTTATGTTCAAAAACACATGCGAATACACACATACACAATAACATATACACGTATATACATACACATAGGCGTGTACCCACATACACACATACATATACCCATGTACACACATATA
Organism: Acanthosepion pharaonis; assembly: GCA_903632075.3. Lineage (NCBI taxonomy): Eukaryota > Metazoa > Mollusca > Cephalopoda > Sepiida > Sepiidae > Acanthosepion > Acanthosepion pharaonis. The sequence continues at coordinate 379,630 of CAHIKZ030005310.1, forward strand.
TAAATATATCCACATATCCACACAAATATAGACATACACACACATACATATATATACATATACACATATACATACATCTGGTTCAACATGTTAACTCTATCTCTGATACTGCGCACTTTCTAATAAGTACCGCGCATATAACATACAAATACGTGTGCACATATATATATATATATGTATGTGTGCATGTGCATGTATGTATATGTATGTTAAAAGTGTGTGTATATGGATATAGGTGGATATGTGCATATATGTGTATATGTATGTGTGTGTCTGTGTATATATATGTGTATATGTATGTGTGTGTATGTATGTGTGTGTATATATATATATATGTATATATATGTGTATATTTATATGTGTATGTGTGTGTATGTATATATATATATATATATGTGTGTGTGCGTGTGTGTGTGTATATATATATATATATGTGTGTGTGGGGGGGTGTAATTATTTGGAGTTGTTTTTTCTGTTTTCTTTTTGAATTTGTAGGTCTGATGAATTGGATAGTATTTACGATTCCAATGGAATAAATTATGACCATGGAATATTAGTGTTTAAGCCTTTTTATTATATCCTTACTCTGTCCTGGACATTGAGTTCTACCTGGATTCTATCCTCTTGGAATTTTTATTCAAAAAATATACATGTATGTGTATACACCTATGTATATATATTTATATATTTTGCATATGGATGTGTATATTTACCACTAATATTATCTATCTATCTATCTATCTATCTATCTATATATATATATATATATATATATATATATATATATATATATATATATCAAGAGAGAGAGAGAGCAAACAAGAGAGAAAGACAGGGGGAAGAGAGAGATATATTCGTAGTAATAATGATACAAATCAATAACACCTTTTAAAATACTTGAAAATTTCGAGAATTTAACGTATTTCAAGGCGAGAACTCCAGCGATAGTGTAAATTAAATTTCGACCGACTTCTAAGTTACAGTAACACACCGCTCTCCAGGGTCACATAAATTTATTTTATTCGACTTAGCAGTCAAGTAAAATATTTACAAATGAGTTAGATATTGTGTTGCTTTAAAGGTTCAGTCGGTAACACTCGTTACTAGATATTTACGCGAAAATATCTAAATACTATGGAAGCGAGAGAAAAAAAAGGACTAAACTTCAATTGCAAGAAGACAGAATGCATGGTTGTCAGCAAACGGAACAGTCCAACATGCGGTTAAAAATTGGTGATTCCAAAATATCTTGGAAGTGTTCTAAAAGAGAACGGAATGTGTAACACTGAAATCCGAAGGTGCGTTGGGATAGCGGAAGACCAGTTCAGTTATGTGCCACGCGTGATACACGCTTAGAAGATCATGTATCTTTCGATACATGACTGACGAGGCAGATTTATTTTCCCGCTGTAGGTTGCCATTTCCTTCTGCGGTAGACCAGTTGCGATCTACAACTATAGAACCCGGACTGTCTTGCTATTTACACATAGCTGGGGAGAGAAGAAGAGGATTCATACCTTTCCCAAGGGTCTTAGCACGTAAGTGAATGTAATGGATTCGACTAAATTTCGAACTCGGTATATATACAATTAATCAGTCAGTTGTGTGACATGCGTGATACACGCTTAGGCGATCATGTATCTTTCGATACATGACTGACGAGGCAGATTTTTTCCCGCAGTAGGTTGCCATTTTCTTCTGCGGTAGACCAGTGGCCATCCAAAGCTATAGAATCTGGTCTGTTCTGCTATTTACAAATAGCTGGGGGGCGGGGAGAAGAGAATTCATAGCTTTCCCAAGGGTATTAGCACGTAAATGAATGTAATGGATTCGACTGGAATTCGAACTTGGCTCTCCGATTCCTCAATCCGAGCCGCTATCCATTACTCTACCGTTCCACCACTTGCGAAAGACACCTAGCCAAAAGCTAGGCAAAATATCAAGAAACAGAAACAAAGAAAAGAAAAACTGAACTGTTGCGTAATATTGAGGCTCCTATATGGCAGTGAATACCGAACCGTCTCCTCACAGATTATTGTGGCCTTGTTAGGACCAGAAATAAAGACACAAAGAGAGGAATTGAGTTGAACAAATAGATTAACAGAAAGAGTAATACAAACGAGAGTGTTGCAATAAGAATGTTCAGTTCAACTGTCAGAGTTGACTACTCGAAACTTCTCTCTCCAAAAGGCAGTACCTGCTCCTATTTATAGCTGGGAGAGTCCATGCGTGCGTAGGTAAATTATCATAACACAGATGAAGAAAGGACTTGAAGCATCAAAAATATGTTTCTGCGGAGGATGCTGAGAATGTCATGGAAACGTCAGAAAGAGACTAGGGTATATAATGAGAAAGACAGCGTGGAAAATTTGACACTCACGGGACATATTGAAGAAGGACAGAGTAAAATAAAAAAAAGCGCATAACATACCTAATGAGCCTTTGTATATTGATGGCAGTACAGGATTTAGGGGAGATAAATAGAGAAAGTTTACTAAGAGCAACAAAAGACAGGAAACTGTGAAAAGCTTTGGTGGCCAACGACCTGAAGAGACACAGCGCATAGAAGAAGAAGAAGAAGAAGAAGAAGAAGAAGAAGATGAAGAAGAAGATGGTGAAGAAGGAGAAGAAAATGAAGAAGAAAATGAAGAAGAAGAAAAAGATGATGAAGAAGAAGAAGAAAATGAAGACTATGATGATGATGAAGAAGAAGGAAGTCAAGAAGAAGAAGAAGAAAATGAAGAAGATCGAGAAGAAGAAAATGACGAAGAAGATGACGAAGATGAAGAGGAAAATGAAGAAGAAGAAGAAGAAGAAGAAAAAGATGATGAAGAAGAGGAGAATGAAGAAGAAAATGAAGAAGAAGAATATGATGATGAAGAAAAAGGAAGTCAAGAAGAAGAAGAAGATGGTGAAGAAGAAGAAAATGAAGAAGAAAAAGATGACGAAGAAGAAGAGAATGAAGAAAAAATGAAGATGATGATGATGAAGAAGAAGGAAATCAGGAAGAAGAAGATTAAGATGATGATGATAAAGAAGATGAAGAAGAAGAAGAAGAAGAAGAAAAAGATGATGAAGAAGAGGAGAATGAAGAAGAAAATGAAGAAGAAGAATATGATGATGAAGAAGAAGGAAGTCAAGAAGAAGATGGTGAAGAAGAAGAGAATGAAGAAAAAAATGAAGATGATGATGATGATGAAGAAGAAGGAAATCAGGAAGAAGAAGATTAAGATGATGATGATAAAGAAGATGAAGAAGAAGAATATAGTGAAGAAGAAGAAAATGAAGATTGAAAAAAATGAAGATTATAAAGATGAAGAAGAAGAAAATGAAGAAAAAAGATGAAGAAGAGAATGAAGAAGATGAAGAAAAAGATGACGATGATGAAGAAGGAAATCAGGAAGAAGAAGAACAACAACAACAACAACTATTACAATAGAAAAAAATGGAGACGGAATACGATTTCATTATGATGCTAATTGGTTCTGGTTGTATTTTAAGTTTAACGCGTTCACTGTCAAAGGTCAATTACAAAATCTGACTTCAAATGCCAACTTCATAATAGCCAATAAAAATAGGCAATAAATTTTTTAATGAATTGATTTTAGTTTCAACTGAAGTCTTAACATTGTTTTCACACTAAAAGTATCGCTGTGAATAAACACGCTGTTGGCGCTAGCATATGAAGATCTATTAGAAAATGCCAAGCCCGAGATAACTCGTAGTCGGCATCTTAATAAAAACTGCCAACCCCGAGTTATATCGTCGTTAGCAAGAGATCAACAATAATTTTAATTCAGACCCTGAAAAAGAAAAAAGATAAGAAATTTAGAATTAATTTTGATGATATTTGTTAACAAATAGACTTTTATCTTCATAAAATGATTATACAATTTTCCTTGTCAGCTTGAATTTTCTTCCGTATTATTGTAAAAAAAACAAAGAAACTTATGGTTAAAAACAGCCATTTACACCTGGCTAGACTGGTCCACCCGTAAAAATAGTGGGAAAATTTTTGGAAATAATTTTTGCTGATTATCACTCATTAACGAAATGAGAGATCGTAGAGACGAATTCGAATTCTCGTCGAATTGCTACATTCACATACCCGCAAATATTTTTGAGAAAGATATGAATCCATCTCCTACTCCAAACTATGGGTTAAATAGCAAGACATATATCTGGCAAAACCGACTTTACGCTAAAAAAATATTAATGCAATACTCACTCTCAAAGCAAATAATGAATTATCCTTACAATATTATTTCGATTCTAGATAACCCAAGAAGGGTTGATAAGCCGTTAAAAACTAATTAATCAGTTAACATCAATCAGAATCGAAAAATATTGATATTGATATTTTATCATTTTAGAAGGGGGGTATTGTTCATGATATCCATATCGTGTAATATCAATAGCCGACATTTTAATGAGTTATCTGGATTTAGTCGTTATATCCAAATGTCAAGATTGAAACTGTGCTTATGTCATTCATATCTGCGTACGAAAACAGAGCTCATTTTTTTTTTTACAAAAAAGATTTCTTTTTAAATAAAGAACAAACGTATATATATATATATATATATATATATATATATATATATATATATATATATATATAATTATTTATTTTTAAAATTATAACATAAATATGTAATAAAATCACTACAAATATAGCTATTTTGTTTCAACACCTCCGGTGTCTTATCAAGTGATGACGTTGAATGTAAAATAAAATTGGTTATTGGAATTCATTCCGTATACACCAATTATATATATATATATATATATATATAAAGCTCTAGGTGTTATTTTTATTTTTTTATTTTTTTTCTCACGTGTATTGAGTACTTTTTAATACTACTGTTTCCTTTTTTGATTTAACCCTGACCATTAAGCTTTATTCTTATTTATACATACATACATACATACATACATACATACATACATATATATATATATATATATATATATATATATATATATATATAATTAAAAAAACGAATAAATTTGTATAAATTGATAAAAGTCTATATCTGTTTATTGTTCATTTAAGATAAATAATTATTATGCCCCAGTGTTCGTGCATGTTCTCACGAAAAAAAATATCGCCAAAAATCGTTTTTAAATAAGTTTAAAAAAAAAAAAAAAGATTCAATGGAAACGAGTCGAGCAATACTAAATAAAAACTAGAGGAGTTATCTCCCCTGGACATGGACAGGGAGACGAGAACAATCTATCCCAATTGATTAAATAAAGGGTTAAGTTCGAAATTTACGAAAGTTTACTCGGATCGACAATCACCTGATGACGGCTGGAGAGCACAACGCCCGAAACTCTGTGATAACAACAAATAACCTGGGAACAATAGTGTGCGTAAAAATAATATTTTATAAATATTTATTTCTTTTTTAAGTTTTAATTTATATTAGAAAATCTTTTTAAAAATATACAGATAACAATGACGTAAACAAAATTTCAAAATTTGACATTTGTAAATAACAACTAAGTTCAGATAACTCTTTTAAAAGTCAGAGAACAATTTTATACTGTATTGATATTATGAACAGAACTCCTCTTCTAAAATGATAAAAATTAGAACTTTTTTTTCTATTTTGACAAATGCTGTGCTTTGAGGAAGTTATAGTGAATGTTAATCTACAAAAACTATTCCTCCGCTATAATTTTCCCTATTTTTTTTTTTTTTTTTTTAGTGAACCAGTCTATTTAAGTAGTACCTCGTTGACTGAAAAAAAAAACTTCTTTTTTTTTTGCGAGAGATGGCAACAGGTAGTTTTCTGAATAAGCAGGAGTACTTGCATAGTCTTTTGCCATCCATGCAAGCTGACGTTGAGTTCACGAAATATATCATCATCTTGCGGAAACGTTAGGCGACACTGAGTTGACTTAAAGCGATAAGTTGGCGTCTCCTGCTCGATTTTGCGTTTGTAGTGAGGATATGTATGAGTCTGTGCCAATTGTTCTGACGAGGTTCAGATAACAACAGCACGAGATAGGAATGAACTGAATTGGGAATTAAAAGACACACACACACACATACACACACACACACATGCACACACACACACACACACTCGTTCGTATTTATATGTGGGCACAGGGTGGTGGAATGTTTAATTATGGATGGTTCTATACTTACAACCTTTATATTTATGTAAGCTCTGAGTACAAAAGCTAACTCACATTAATAACTATTGAGTAAAGAAAAAAGATAGAAACCGCAATCTCTCTCTCTCTCTCTCTCTCTCTCTCTATCTATCTATCTAGCGTTCTTTTCCTCTCTCACACACACACACATATATATAGATAGATAGTTAATGAACAGCCTGCGATAGATAGATAGATAGATAGATAGATATAGATAGATAGATATGAAATGAACACAGATAGATAGAGAGAGAGAGAGAGAGAGAGAGAGAGAGAGAGAATGAAAACAGATAGATAGATAGATAGATAGATGTAGTCATATAGTTATTTTGTCTGTGTACAGCGATGGCGGGAAGTGTAGACGAACATACACACACACACACACACACACATATATATATATATATATATATAGTGAGAGAGAAGCCACTTATTCTTAACATCAGGAACAGACAGTTGACGTCTGTAAAGCATTTAATAAGGAAAGATGGCTTCGAAAATTTGATACGCACAGAATAGAGTGAAGGCAAAAGTGATGGAAAAAACAGCGCATAGACTTTAATTACAAAGATTGTCTTAAAAACGTTACCTTACAGAAATATAATGATCCGCCATTTTTCTTAATGCAATAAAATCCTGATATATATATATATATATATATATATATATATATATATAATTTTCTCTTACTCCCCTTTCTTCTTTTCTCTTTTTCTTTTTCTTCTACTCTGTCCTTCTTCGCACCCACCTCCTCGGTTTCTAGCACATCCAACGGCGTGCGTTTATTTATTTTAAAAAATAATATAGCGTTTATTGTTTTTTTTTTTTTTTTTTTAAAAAAAGAAATAAGGCGTTGGAAGGTCAATTGATAAAAATCGCCTGAGGATACCGTAAGGTTGAAACCAAGATAACGAAATCAACTGATCTCCTTATTTTTGAAGTTGATCACTTGTGATGGCGACTTTATGCCTCCATTCACCTTACCACTGGACCTCGGACTCAACACGGAGGCCTACATCGTGCCTTCAGGAGACAGTGCTGCCCTGGGTCAAGAGGGTGGCTGATGGAAAACTGACACCAGGACTCTACACCATGCCACACAAGCAAGGAAACACAGTCATGGCTGTCAGACAATTTCTGCGACCACATCACCTCTTAAATCTGGACACTGAACTTATGTGTGGGGCAAGGATTATGGCAGCATTCACCAACTTAAACAAGGGGACCGTCCAGACGAGATGTAGGGGATTCCAAAGTCGTCTGGAGGCCGTGGTTGAAGCCAATGGCAATTTTATTGAATACATTTACTCTTTAATATTTCAAGATATTTTTTATGTAATTTTGGTAAATATAAAGGTATAATAATATAAAATAAGATGTCAGTGTTATTTTCATTTTTGCGTAATTTAGACGACAATTTATCCATCGCACCCTGTATGTCGTAATTATAGTAATACGTATGTAAGAAGTCCCAACGAGAGATGTGCGTTTACCATAAAAAGGGAATTGAGACTTGCTGTTCTTCCGTAGCCAAATGGGTAACGGCGCACTTCGGCCATAGGAGTGAAAAAAAAAAAGAGATACAGGCTTGATTTTTTGTTGGCAGGCACATTTTTCTTCTAGCCAGTTGTGGCACTTTAATAGGATTTCTCGTGTTTGGCCCATTGTTGTTCGTTTAACTGTTTAAGAAAAGAAAAAAAGGAATAGAAACTCTGACATGTGTGCCCACTAAAAATAAGGTTATAGTAATAAGAAATAATGTCGGAGATATATATATATATATATATATATATATATATAGATAGATAGATAGATAGATAGAGAGAGAGAGAGAGAGAGAGAGAGAAAGACAAAGACATTTGTTGTTCCACAAAAGATCGATCTGTTCATTTGTCAACTAAACCTAACATTTCCCCACATCTTTCCAGACATTTCATTCCTACGACTATCAAAATCACCCAACCAGTAAATAAAGAACCTCAATGTATTAGTTCCGTGAGGAAATCATTTTACGCCTGAACTTCACTGACCTTTTTGGCTTGCACCACATGAAGAACTGCATAACAACAAAGAAAGATGATCATCTTCTTTCATAGGCCGTGTCCTTTCAAGACGTGGGCAATCATGTCTCTCTATAATTTCCTGTCTTTTTTTTTCTTGTTCTGTGTTACGCTTGTTCGTCTTTGTTAGTCTTCGTTTGTTGTTTCTGTTTTTATAATCATTTCACTCCAAGAAAGGCGACAATGCCACAGAGTCGAAAGGGATTTTACTGACAGTGAAAGAAAATTAGAAAACTTTAGTGATGAGGAAGGACAATAAACGAACAAGTTTAAGAGAAAACTGATGATGGCGACTGGCGTTGCCTTTAAACTTTTGAAGAGCGTAAAAGACAGAAACGCAATAAACTGGAAGAGACTTCCTCAGGCGAGAAGTGTGAGAAAAGAAGTTATTAGAATAGAACTTACGGTTGCATCTGTTTCAACAGTAAGACGATGAAGCCTAGTAGTACGCTTGACATCATTCGTCGAGGTACCTCGGAAGCAAGTTTATTAGGACGATTTGCCATGACAATATTTATAAAAACGTCCAATGAAAGCCACGTCACGGTTGTGGAAAAGTCACTGAAATGGAGATGACATGTCGGGACCGATAGCATTATAGATCCTTATTTGGATTTTATCGAGGATATTTGCGTTGCTTGAGATGAGATTACAGCAAATTCTTTAAATAAACTAGAATAGCTATCTTTTGTTTATCAATAAATATATTAAGAAATGCCAGTATTTTATTATTACAGGAGCTCCAAATCAGATATGGCCGACCTGTTCTTCCATCCATCCATTCATTTACACAGGCTCGTCAAATAGGTTTCACACTGATTTTCTTGTATTTAATATTCTCTGTGAGTGTTAAATTCTCCAAGCCTTCTTTCTTTATAAGATAGCCCCGAACCTTTAGTTATATCTCAAGAGTTGGTCATTTAATTCAAATCAGAATTACTGTTCTCCTTTGCTTTTATGTGCCGTGTCTTTTCAGGATATGTGAACTCGTTCCCAACTTCCCGCCTTTTGTTGATCTGTGTAACTCTTGCTCATTTACCGCACCTTTTTAACATTGTGGTCCGTGTTCTTTCATACATCAATTTACTCAGACTCGTTAAGTAGATTACACAATTCTTACCCTTATTCTCTTGTACTTAATATGCCTCGTGAATGCTAAATTCTCCAAGCCTTCTTTCCTTTTTACATGTCCCAAAGATTTCAGTTATATCCTTCTGATTCTTATTAGCAATTTCTTTGTAGATCTTCGAGATCGGAAATAAAAAACAAACAATCATACAAAATGGCTAAAGAAAGGGACAAGCACTGTGCCTGTAAATGTCACGCAACCCTGGCGATATAAGAGCTAACATTTAAAAAATCCTCTTTTCTTCTACGATTTTTTACAGGAAGCTGCGAACAAAATCTGCTTCCATTTACTACTCGCCCTGTGCAGTGGAATCAGGGGATGCAAAAACTGAGAACTTACTGCTACAAAAACTAACCATAGAGTGAAAAAGGGTCTTCTGCTTCAACAAGGTCTCTTGGCAAGATACCTGTTGGCAAGATACCTGTTGGCAAGACACCTGAATGTCTTTTCTCCGGGCTAAGTCCGCAGACGCACATTGTCTACAGACACACTTTTTTTTTCTATTTCGCTTTCTCTATTCGGATATTAAATGAATTTGGATAGTAAAGGTTGTTATCTTTCTTTCTCTTCAAAAACTGTCGCCCAGTTCGTTTCAGCGCACGTGACTTATCCCTAACCCTCCGTATTATCTTGAATATATTTACTCAAAGGTCCAAGAACGCAATCTACTCTGTCGTTTAACTCCTAGCTGGCGGGAGAAGTAACTGTTTCAATCCTTTCACAGGGGCACTAGTCCGAAAATAAACGCAAGAACATCGACCGGAACTTACATGTGCCAAATTATTATAACTACACTATCATTTGTGATCATGTTAATGTTTATCAGTGTTGTGGTAGGATCCACCTAATTTGCATAGTGGAGTACCGACCATATAAATATGGTTCGTACCGGGAAGAGAGCGGGGAATCAAGAGATTCAACCAGAGACTCTGCCCGACTGCGACTCAGTCAACACATTCTCCAGGAACGGTCTTACCAGGAATATACAAAAGACTATATGTAAATATTGTGTACACTTTCTTGTTTCAATACATTTTGTTCTAAGTACATTTTGTGTTGCATTATTATTCCATGCATTAGTCAAGTTTCAACAATCAGAAAAAAAGTAAACTTTTAAAACAATGTATATTTATTTTGTAAACAATACAACATTGTATAATAAATAAATAACTTTTAAGAAACAAACTAATCTTAATGTAATGTAAATAAATGTTAGAATGGTAAATTTTAATAAATGAATTTAAAAAAAAGAATATATATATATAAACATTTCTCACATAAAACAATCGCTTCCTTTTTCTTTCAATATCTGTCTATATTTCTGAGATGAGGTATTGCAATTATTGACATTATTTACATGACAATAAAGATGAGGACAACAGTCCGAACAATGTAAATAATGTAAAAACTTTTTCTTTGTCATCCAATATTAGTCAAAGGGAAAACAACGCCGCAGCCAATTGAGAATGGAAATCCATATCTGCATTTTGTCGGAATGGCTCTCTTGGCTGAGAAACCAATCTCAGTGACCTCATGCCAGGCTTGACAGAGTTTGAAAGCGATTACTCCAATCCTGCCCCAGTAAAGAACGTCTTTCTGTTATAAACGAGCAGAATGGCACTCCTTCCGTGATTTCCTCGTCGATATCTCCCCTGGAATATGGTTTTAAATCCCCAAGAGTGTGCGTCTGAGGTCTCACCCTGGGCAAAAGCTGCAATTGAGGGTTTCATTGTCGAAACGGTTAAATGTAAACGTCTCTTCTAATCAAACAGCTTCTTCTCTCGCACTTCCCGTCTATGGAATTCTTTTCCTCTTACTTGCTTCCCTTCAAATATTCAAATGTAATGTCAATCGACATCTTCTGATACCTTGATCTTGTTCCGCGTCCCTCTCTTTATCCTCTCCTTAAACACGCTTCTTTACTCTTGTTCTCTACCCTCTGTAACCCTTTGCGTGCTAGTGGCGTTCTCGCCTTACTTAGGGTGAAATGCTTAAAAATATCTCTTTCCCACTGACGAAACGTTACAAGCCTCTTGCTACTCTATCGCCCTTACTATAGCAAAGCTTCAAACGAACTATATTCCTTACCTCCTCCAGTTCAGATCTTCACAACTATGACCCGTCATCCCACATCCACAGTCTCAACTCTTCCTCATTCCCTTCGTATTTTGCTGTTAAGGAGGAAATTCCACTCTGACAGCTTCTTCCCCAGAATTGTAAGTTTGTGGAACCGACTCTCGAGACAATGTTTCCCCGACAACTACAGTCTTAACCGCTTCAATTCTAGGAACCTACATATCCTAATAACATGCTTCTCTCCTTCCTCCCGTTAGGCTCTTGCCTTACGGTAATCCCATTCACTAACTGTCTAACTTGAGTGGCTTTTGGGTCTTATACTGGATGAGCAGTTGTCTAAAAATATTCTGCTTTAATTTCGAAAATCATCTTTTGGTGAGAACTACGTACCAACAGTTTATGGTGGTGTGTGTACCGGCACCTTTACGCATATCATGTACTTTGAATAACACTGCTGTAAAAGACTATAAAAATGATTTCATATCCAAAAGTAATCAGTATATTCACCAAGAATGACTCCATCTGCAAAGACATTACTGCGTTTCAGTGAGAAAAAGAAAGAAAGAAAGAAAGAAAGAGAGATGTGTTTAACGTCTGTTGTTCATATCTCATATATAATGGACTATTCCGTTTTGATCGCGGGGAAAAGAAGAGAAAAGACACTACTTCGTTTCAGTGAGAGAAAGAAAGAAAGAAAGAAAGAAAGAAAGAAAGAAAGAAAGAAAGATGTGTTTAACGTATGTTGTTCATATCTCATATATAATGGATTATTCCGTTTTGATCGCGGGGAAAGAAGAGAAAAGACACTACTTCGTTTCAGTGAGAAAAAGAAAGAAAGAAAGAAAGAAAGAAGGGAAAATAGAAGTTTCAGTGAAATGGAAAAAAATTGTCAATTTTGAATCTTTTCATTTGTACCCACTTCTTAAAATAACCAGCATTCATATTTATGATTGTTATTGAAATATTTTATTTAAAGTTGTTAAGCTCAAATATTTAACAATGCGATAGGAGAATTTCTACGAATATTTTATTGTCGTAGAACTCGCCATGAGCTTACTCATTCAGTAACTTATGAATTAAGATTCATCAGAATTTAAAATGGGAAAACCGTGGAATTTTCATGGGTTAAAACTAGTAAGTATAATTTACAGAGTTACACTGCGCCATCCCCAAAAGGCAGAACCCTCTCCCACTGCACTTAAAGAGTAAAGTTCAGGGTCAATCCTAGATGGGTGAGGTGTCCTAAAAAGGGAAGTGTCGAGGCAGCTTTCTCACTCATCCTAACCAGCAGTCCCAGCCTCGCGATCATTTTGAAAATACATAAACGGTGAGTTGGCTCTTCAGTGTGTATTGTATTTAATATCCAGCCCAAGTAATAATGTCGTATCAGAGTGCCAAATTTGGCGTCGTACAATAAATCAGAGTCCATTTTCTTAGATATTTTGCTCTACAAAGACTTTTCTAGACTATCCACAGTTAGTGTGTGTGTGTGTGTGTGTGTGTGTGTGTGTGTGAGTGTGTGATGGACCAATTCTATTGGCTTGCGGCCACATCACATTGAAACATCGGTTCCCGTAACGATCACCGAAGTTAAGCAACGTTGAGCCTGGTCAGTACCTAGATGGGTGACCGCTTGGAAATATCACTTACTGTAAGCTTGGATGTGCGAATGGTGTAATGGATAATGGACCGGAATTATTAATCGGAGAGCTGAGTTCAAATTCCACTTGTGTTTGTTATATCCACTTAGGCGCAAATACCCTTAGGAAAGGTATGAATCCACCTCTTCTACCCCCAGCTATGGGTTAATTATTAAGACTTGCATCACTAAAACCATCATTATCTCCAAAAAATAAAATGAAAATTGCGTACAAAATATTTAGTTTTCGCCGCTCAGCATAGTTACGGTATTAACCACAAGTGGGCTCCGTGGGTGTTGCAGAAACACAAATGTGCCTGAGCAGGCGTCAGTAACAAGGATTGGCTAGCTAATATACAGACATACTCGGAACCACCACCAACACATGTAATTAGAACGAAAATAAGCATTAAATTAAATTTAAAAAATATTTTTATTAGTTTTTTTTTATCCGATTGTCATGCACATTCGTGCAACCTTTCTCCATCGTTGAAGGATTAAATCCCCTACAGTTGATCCTATACTTCTAAATCCTCTCGTTAAATAATCAGAATGCCTTAAAATGCCGCTTTTGCGTGCGAGCGTAATATTATTAAATTGAGACATGCAACAGGAACGAGGTAAAAAAATAAGAAATTATTGCATTAAGATGACGTAGCCATGTTAAAAGCGACCGTTTTGAGCTCATAGAAAAATTTTCATGAGCCGTATTAAGAACGTAAGTAGTTACGTCCCCTTTAACTATTATCAGAACTATAAATGAAATTTCATTTTTTTTTGCATTTCTTTCTGGTAAGCCAGTTGGTGAAAATAGTTCCGGTGCTGCTTAGACCCCGGGGGGAAATGGATGTGGTTATTCTGCGAACAAGAGAATGTCATGGATTCTAATTAAGAACGTGAAATATATCAGCAGGTCCGTATTATGACCTTTTGGGACCCCTAAGCTAATGAAATTATGGGGAAACCTCTCAGACGGAATACTCCCGCTAACTCGCCAGCATCCATCTTGAATATATTAAATATATAATTAAAATATATTAAATATATAATTATATTATATTGAATATATTAAATATAAATTATATTATATGTTTTAGCGACATTCCCGTAGCTTGAGGTAAGATTACTGCATTTTTTTTAAATAAACTAGAATAGCTATCTATTGTTTGTCAATAAAAATATTCTTTAAGGATTGCCACTATTTTACTATTTATTATAAAACTAATTAGCACAGATTTCAACACAACTGTAGCAAAAAAAAAGCGGATTTTTTGTAACTAGCATTATAGAAATAAAACAATCAAAATAAATGAGTTTTTCATATTGATATCATTTCAATTTATGGTTCGATTTAGAAGTTGTAACGTCTAGAAATTTAAGTGACTGCTTTATAAAAAAAATTTCTATGATTTGAAAATTCTGAATTAAAATCAAACATGTTATCTACTTGGTACGCAGTGATACAAACTAAATTCTTTTTTCCTTACTTTGCTTACTGCAAAGTCAAATCAATTTGAGTTTGTCATATTGATATTATTTCAATTTATGAAACTATTTATAAGTTATACCATCTAGAAAATTAAAATGATTGCTTGAATGATTCTGCCCGACAACAAACCAATACGACCCGTAGTGTGATCCCTTAATCTCAATTTTATCTGAATGTCACCTGGAATTCGTCACACGGGACCTTCGCCAAACAAGTGGGTGGTCATCCGGCGATATCGTACCTTGGTGCCAATTATTCGTTCTGATAAAATAATTTTGCTATCATAGCCAGCTCCTGACAATAAACAGGTGCCTTTTCCAAACGACATCTCCGTAGATAGCTAATGGCTCAGTCTTTTGTTTTTGTAATTCTGCGGTTGGTCCAACGGACATTTTTCCGCGACCCAATTAATTTTTATCTCTTTAGAATTCTGTCTCGTAGGCCACTCGACCAACCTGAAACTTTCATTATTGCCATACTCGGTGCGCCGTCATAAATCAAACGCGACAGATGCGCGACCTTACTTTCTTCGCTAATGAAAATAAAATCTTTCCACTTTTCATTTGTTAAAACAAAAAATAACATCGCTTAGTGTCCTTTTAGTGATGACTTCTTATCACCTAAATTTAATTCTCGTCTTTTCTTTTTTTTTTCTTCTTTCTTTCTAGCAACTCTAAATAGTGTCACACAGCTAAAAAAAGGTAATTTTGGATTCATTTGCTGTGTTATATATCAGTCAGTTATGTGCCATGCGTGATACACGCTTAGGCGATCATGTATCTTTCGATACAAGACTGTCGAGGCAGATTTTTTTCCCGCTGTAGGTTGCCATTTCTTTCTGCGGTAGACCAGTTGCCATATCCAAGGCTATAGAACCCGGTCTGCCCTGCTATTTACCCATAGCTGGAGAGAGAAGAGGAGGATTAATACCTTTCTCAAGGGTTAATACCTAATAGATTCGACTGGAATTCGAACTCAGCTCTGCGATTCCTCAATCCAAGCCGCCATCCATTATTCCGCCGTGCCTCCACCTATATGCGCATATACTTAACAAAATATATTCAGTCATATATCGAAACCTTGTATTACTGATATGCGCATAAAAAAAAACAGTTTTAGCAGAGAACTCCTTAAAGTTTATTTCGATCAATCATTCTAAACGGCTTCTCTCCATTTTTTATCATATTTTAGAATGTCATGGTCCACTTTAAAGATTGTCAGACTCAAAAGGACCATTGTAAAAATTTGTAGTTTACAAAAAAAATCATCGGTTTTAATCTGATTCCGTTTTCCCCACGCTGAGATTCTTTACGAATCACTAGCTTAGATTATACGTTGACCCGAAATTCGATTGGACCACAAGGCAGGAATGCCTGGCAAATAAATATCGACTGAAAGTAAAAACAATGAAGAAAACCTAATTTTTATAAAGACATATAAAAAAAAAAGTATAGCATGTGATTCCCACTATAAAATGCCAGGGGTCAGAAGCGAATATCATTTGATCTCGTAAGAATTGAGCTTTGGTGAATCCAATATGCAGTGCTAAGAGATAGCAAACTAAGTTTTCTACTCAATGTCACCTCTGATCGTCAAAAGACCTACGGTTCTCAAGAGTTGAACTAGAAGGTACCCTCAAAGCTGCAAAAAGATGACATTGGGTGCACCAGCATAAACAGCAAGTGTGCAGTGAGTGCGAAATAATAATAACTTCCTTTACTCACTCCCTTCAAATTTGGAGGAATGAGGAAAAAGACGGAAAGGAATTCGCGAGCCTATGTGAAATTTTCTTTGGCCCAATGGAAACTTTGCCTTCACAGAAGTTGTCTCGTGAGCTGGAAAGGAGCCTATGTGAAATTGTTTTTGGACCAATGAAAACCTTATCTTCACAGAAATTAACCTTTGAGCCAAGGCGAAGAAAGAAAAGAAAGTTATGGGCTTATGCGAAATTCTTTTAGAAATAAAATGAGCCGAAAAATTAAATTTTCTTTCAGCAATTTAAGAACGCTAAGTATTTCAAATTATCTCTCTTCGTTTACTTTTGAATGCAACGAACTCTCTTAACTTTGTTTTAAACATTTTTAATGTTATTTTGTGTCGGATCATTTAATCTGTTGTGTGAACATTTCCTCTTCAGGACAATACGTTAAAACTACGGACTTTAAAAATTTCTGATTTATTTTCCTGAAACGAGCTGCTGACACATCATCAAGCGTATAAATTCATAAATAAATTCCTTTTGAAACCTGATTAACCAATGAAAATCAAACAACACAAAAGTAAAAATACAGAATTTCTTTCTACCTTTTCTCCATATTTCATTCTCTGATGAATCTTTAATAAAGGTGAAACGTTTTAGATTGATAAAAAAGTTTCCTATTTGTTCTTTATCTTATTATATATATATATATATATATATATATATATATATATATATATATATATATATGGGGGGTAAATAATCCGTGGGTAAGTAATCCAAGAAAGAAGATCCTATAAAATATTAAAACTGATCCAGAAAATAGAGCTCCATATAATTTTTATTATAGAGCATATAAGTGAATTACAAGATCGAAACGATTTACCTCATACCGATGATCGTTTCATCCATGGGAAAGTAGTTTTTTCTCCTGGACTTATCAATGCAAAAACATTTACTAAAATGAAAGAATTCCCACGTTTCTTCAAAGGAAATAAGGAAGGAAAAAAAAAGAAAAAGAAAGAATAAACGGAAAGAGAGTAAGAATTGGCCTATAATATTATGGGTCAATTCTTACTCCCTCTTGTTTTATTCCTTCATTTTAGTAAATGTATTTGCATGGATAAGTCCAAAGAAAAACCTCTTTCCCATGGACGCAATGGTCATCTGTATTATGTAAATTATTTATATCTCATTAATTGTAATTCACTATATATATATATATATATATATATATATATATCATACTTATTATAAAACCCAGGTTGTGTGTGTGTGTGTGTGTGTGTGTGTGTGTGTGTGTGTGTGTGTGTGTGTGTGTACGTTTTATATTGGATCGGATTTCCTACATTTTTCAACCGATTTCAACAAAACTTCACAGGACTACGTAAAATTACCTTGCGGTGGTTCTGACAGCGCCAAAACTTGGAAAAACACAATTGTTTTAGCACAAAATTAATTTGAAAACACGATTAAGAGGCATCGCTGTGAGAATGAAAGGGGGACAACTCATATCGAGTTATACTTATTATAAAACCCAGGTTGTTTGGTGTGTGTGTGTGTGTGTGTGTGTGTGTGTGTGTGTGTGTGTGTGTGTGTGTGTGTGTGTGTTCGTTTTATATAGGATCGGATTTCTACATTTTTCAACCAATTCAACAAAACTTCACTTTTTTTTTTTTTGGCAGGTAGTGTTTCTTATTGTCTTGGACACTTTTTTTCTTTATTTTTACATTCAGAATGCTTTAAAAATTCCATTTACAAGACAACTGTTTATAATAAAATTCTATTTAATCGGTAGACTCATAACGATTGAAAACAATGTTTTTGTTTGATTTTGGGTGTGACCAATTAGTAATAAAACAAAAAAAACAAAAAAAAACTAATTAAGACATGCGTGTCCGTCAACCTTAAACAATAATCTTTGTCAATTTTATTTTTCAGTCTTTATGATAGTCGATACTTGATCTATCTCTTACTGTTACATCCCCGGGCAACGCCAGGCTCTACTAGTATATATATATATATATATATATATATATATATATATATATATATATATATATATATAGTTACTTTCAATCACCCTATATATATCTCCGGCCTAATATATTTTTTACTAGACGAGAGAATCCATAATTCATGAAATAGGGAAGTTACTTTTCAATCACCCTACGCCCTCTCTCTCTCTCTCTCTCTCTCTCTCTCTCTCCATAAACATATATATATATATATATATATATATATATATATATATATATTGTGTGTGTGTCTGTGTTGTAAAAATCGTGTAACATCCGGCTAATAATAATGAAAGGAAACACTGCGAGAAAAGCTTGAGAGAAAAACTAGTTTAATTATATGAGAGACATTGATTAATAATACAGTAATAGAAAATACCGATTTAAATGCTACGGCTTGCGGTCCTCTTTACAACGACCGTTCCTATGAATAGCGGATGGACGCGGGCACATCATGCCTCGCTACATCAATTACGACTGAGTAGTCAGTTCGATTCTCACTGGGTTTCCCATGTTTTCGGCCTTGTCCCACATTGAAGCTACAATCAGTTCAGAGAAGGTCGGTCGTCTTTCTACAAATCTCTCTCTCTCTCTCTATATATATATATATATATATATATGGATAATATGTATGTATATAAATATATGTGTGTGTGTGTGTAATTTTTATATATATTATTTATATATTATATATGGGCGGTACTTATTGGAAAGGGCTCAATATCAGTGATAGAGCTAAAATATTTACATATTTAACATATGATTCTGAGTTTCACCCTTTTCTCTTGTCTGACGATCGTAAGGACGTGAAACGCAGGGCCACAAACTCACATCAATCCAATTATATATATATATATATATATATATATATATATATATATAGACAGAAGTGCATATTTATTTAAGCTGGTAGGCTGACGGATTAATAGATTAATATAACCACATAATTTTTTCTCTGTGTGATTAATGGGGAAGAATTTGGTTAAGTGCCTTAACAAGAAAAGGGATTATATTTAGTAATAAGCATTTCTTCTCTAAAAATATTGTTTTTTTTCTCATTAGATGACGGAGTAACCGATGTACCAATTTCAACACATCCCCACCTCCCCATATATATATATATATATATATATATATATATATATATATATATATATATATAATTGGATTGATGTGAGTTTGTGGCCCTGCGTTTCACGTCCTTACGATCGTCAGACAAGAGAAAAGGGTGAAACTCAGAATCATATGTTAAGTATGTAAATATGTTAGCTCTATCACTGATATTGAGCCCTTTCCAATAAGTACCGCCCATATATAATATATAAATAATATATATAAAAATTACTCACACACACACATATATATATATATACTAGCAGTATAACTCGTCTTTGACCGGGTTTTTCATTACTGAGAATTTTTGTCGTTCATTTGGAGCAGTTTAAGTTTAAAATCAGCCTACCCGAAAATCAATATTAGTAACAACATTTGGGTGCAACTGAGGCACATCCACAAATGGGAGGGGGAAATTTTAATGGGGGTGGCCCTGAAAAGGGAACTGTAAAATAATAAATCATATTATTGTAATAATTTAAACTATTTATTTTTTATGAAAGATATATATCCAAGAACAGATAGTAAATAGTAAAAACGTTGGTGAAAGTTATAATGGAAAGGAAGTAGTGGAGAGCCATTGTCGCCAACAATTTTGTACTCAAAACCGCCACTGAAGACTTAATTATCTATCAAACAAAAAATTCATCAAAATCTGATGAAAACTGTGGAAATGCATAAACAACATTCGATCACACACAAACACACATCTATACACACGCACATTTTCAGAAATATATATATATATATATATATATATATATATATATATATATATATATACAGCTTTGAAATCTGAAATTATTTCTTTCTACCATAGAATAATGTAAACATGTTTACGGTTCTCCGATCAAGTGATGCGAAAAATGAGGAAATTAAAGAAATGTACAAAGAAAGAAGAAAAGCCAGTATGACAAAGCAACAGTCAATGGTGAGAAGCACTTTTAAGGGAATAAAAAGAAAAGGTCACTTCGAAAGTAATGTTTCCTGTGACGTCAGAAGTTGCTGTTAGTGATAGGGCAGTAAAGGTTGAATTTTCCAGATAGCAATCTATAATCTTATCGTATTGTTTTTGCCATTATTACAGCCGCAGTCGGGTAAAAGGGCATCTGACATGAAAGTATGTACGCAGAAGAGGTATGAATTATTGAATTCTTTCATGCAGGAAAAAATAACCCACTGGTATTTGTTAACGCTTGCTGAACGTTTACGGAGACCAAACAGTGATCTTATAATCTTATTATAATTCTACTTGTCTATCCCTCAATTCGGCCCTGCCACTACGTAATAAATAATAAACTATTCCGTTTTGATCGCGAGGTAAGATGGAAAAATATAAGAGACGCTGTTTGATTTCAGTGAAAGAAAGAAAGAAAGAAAGAAAGAAAGAAAGAAAGAAACGCACTGCCAATACCTCATAATGGACTGTTCTGTTTTGATCAAGCGGATAACCGGAAAAGATATACCAGAGACGCTGACTGATTTCAGTGAAAGAAAGAAAGAAAGAAAGAAAGAAAGAAAGAAAGAAAGAAAGAAAGAAAAAAGAAAGAAAGAAAGAAAAGGCGTGAAATTTTCATGGCTATGACTACTTATAATAATAATGATGAAAGCAACTGATTAAAATATTTCGCTCATTGTTAATTATGAAATAATTAATAAAAAATACTGAAGAATAATATAACATAACATAACAAAAGTACTAGAAAATCCACTTTCCCATGGACGAAATGATCATCTGTATGAGGTAAATCGTGTGGATCTCATGAATTATAATTCACTTATATGCTCTATAATAAAAAAAATATATTGAGCTCTCTTTTGTGTATCAGCTTTAATATTTTATATTAATAGGATTTAATTCGATTACTTACCCACGGAGTTTTTTTTTATATATATATATATATATATATATATATATATATATATATATATATATAACATCAAACGTTATTTTTAATGGATATACGGGTTTGAGTAGATGTCACGTTTTTTAAACAGTGTGTATTATCATGTCTACCTATGTGTGCACTCGATAAAAACTTAATAATAAAAACGTCTCCTCCTACATTATATATAGACAGTTCCCAATACTTATCTTTGACTGACTAAAATTTCCCGATATTAATTCTCATCAGGTTCAGACAAGAATATTGTATTATTGACCGAATATATATTTATAAAGTTTTATTAAATACGCTAATTAAATTTTCAAATATAAAATGGTCTATACTGATAACTAGTAATCTCATGAATGCTAATGGTAGTATTTCCTTATAAGGAAACATTCGGCATTCACTAACCGAACAGCCAGTACTAATATTGATTGATATTTATCAAATCTTTCACTTAAAACAATTTTGGATCAAAATAGGTTTCTCGTGTCCAGTAGCTGTTATCGATCTTCTCAGTATTGATGGAGGTTTCCTTCTTAACCTTTTATTTGAAGTCGTGTGTAAAGTTAACATTTTCATTAAAACATTATATTCTCTTCGAGTTACATGTGGTATCCTTTTTAGCTATTGTTGCTATTGAAAGTCAAGTGATGAGGTTTCTGTTATTTGGTACAGTTAATTGTGATTCTGTAGCGTTTGAAGAAGTGTATTCTTCAGCTAGAATCACAGCATTTAACCATTGATCTGAGAAAGGGGTTGTATACGGCAGACATTTTAGATATACTGCGCCTTGCATGACATCCATATGAAAATCTCGATCTGACGAGGCTATTTAAGAACATGCTACGACTTTTCATGTTAATCTTTTTGGTTTTGTAGCAATTTGCGGTATTGGGTGAAACTATCTGTAGTGCAGGTTATTCTATGTTCTATTTCCTTATCTCCTATAGTAAATTTGTTATAACTAATGGATCTATCCATGGTCAGTCCGCCATTGCCCAGTAGTTCAATGCAGACGTACCGAAGACGCTACTCTTTTTAATATTAAAGATCTGCCTAGGAGTATACTACAATCTTTTGTGAATGACAATTTTAATATTTTTGAACAGTCTTGTTGCCATGTATGGAGTCCATATGAAAGTCTCAATCTGACGAGGCTATTGCTATTTCATTTGTTCTTATTTATTTTTAAGCATCGATTTGCAAAAGTAAAAAAACGAACAATTAAGGATCTGCCTAGGAGTATACTACAATCTTTTGTGAATATCTATGCAAATGATGGACTTTCAAAATTATAGATGACCACAGTCATCTATAATGTTTTAATAATAATTTATAAGAAAACATTCGACTTTCACTGACCGAGCAGCCAGTACTACTGCCGGTTGAAATTTATGAAAATCTTTCTCTTAAAACATTTTTCTGGAAAATAGGTTTCCCAAATGCAGTAGCTGTTATTGATCTTTCCAATATTAGTGAGCATTTGCTTCTTAGCCTTTTTATTTAAAGTATTGTCTAATGCCAACATCCTGATTATCTTATTATTTCTACTTCCAATTACATGTGATACCTATTTAATTCTTGCAGCTGTTCCTCAAGTGATGCAGTTTCTGTTATCTGCTACAGTTTCTTGTTTGTGGTTCTTTAGCGCCGGTCTACATTGTTCGAAGATGTATTGTTTTCGTCAAGACCAACAGGCTTCACTCGCTGAAAACTTTTTTTAATCATTGATGTGAAAAAGTGGCTGTATGTAGCTGATTGTTTAGATGTTTCTGAATTAATTTGGCGCCATCCATATTTTTTTGTCCGGGGTGGTTATTGAAAAATAATAAATAGAACAGCAATTTACAAAATATAAGGGCTTACTTTAAACAAGGACAATACAAGTAGATGTTTACAAGTTCGTCCGAAGCTGGAAAGCAAACGATATTTACTCGACTTTCCCACGAGGCAGGACGTGACACAAGGACGATTTTTATGTGGGGCGTTTCAAGCCCGTAGGCTTGGGCAAAAATTCCCCGTAGATCCCGCATAAACAGGGTCGGGTTTGTTAAGCTCCCCTTGGCGAGACTCTGTCCTTCGGCATAGCCGCGTCTGGGTTCCTCTCTACCCTCGAAGGCAGAGAGTTCGACGTTTTGATTGGTCAAGCCTAAACTGTAAGGCAAACACCCTGAGACCAACACCATAGATGCTTATAGTATTACTGGAACAGTTCATTTAATAGAGGTGTATCCGTTCTTTGTATACTGAACGTTATCAGTTCGTTCCCTACAACGCAGATGAAGGTTTCCACCTGGCGAGGCTATTTGAGAAGATGAATCGTGTTTTCGTGTTATTTTTTTGATTTTATAGAAATGTGCGGTGTTGGACGAAACTACTTCCTGCACAATCCAATTCCCTTATCACCGATATTTAATTTCATATAACTGATCCTTATAGCTAGGTATTTGAACCGTTCAGTGTTTACTAATTCAACATCCTGAATTTTTATGATCGATTAACAATAGGTGCCATCACTGTTTACATTCCAATTCCAAATCATAGTTTACGTTTTGGAAAGGTTTTTTCTTGCGTCCAATTTTCTTCGATCTCTTGGTAGAGGATGTTGAGTTTCTGTTCAGAATAATTCCTTCCCAATCTATGAATACATATTTCGTTAGCATCGACCCCACCTCCCACCACCACTCGATCCCATCGGGAGGGAAAGCAAAATCGTTGTCTTCTATTGGTAGATTCCTTTTGGATTTGGTATGGATTGCTTAAATTATTACAGTCCATCTCTTCACATCTGTTTTTTGTAAATGCGCAGAGTATATTCTAGGAAAAGATTAAATACACTAAAGCTCCCATTTCTCCGTTCTCGTATTCCTGATGAGGTTTGAAATGTTTCCTTATTGGGATCCTCGCCAAACATAAAATTTTGTGGAGCGATAAAGTTCCTCTATTAGATCGCGCCATTCACTGGATTTGGAACATGAAAGGTGGTTTCTAATGGATAAAGTTTCTATTGATGTAGTCATAAACTGCTGTGAGGTCGACAGAGCAGGTATACAATTTCCTATTAGAGAGGTAAGCGATTTCTTGGATTGTTTGATGACCTATATACTATCATTACATCCCTTAATAACAGGGTTGGATTATGACCTTTTGGGGCTCCTAGACTAATGAAATGAAGACCCCCCCCTCAGATGGAACCCCCTTCTAACTCGCCAGCATTTGTCTTGAATATTTTTATATGATATATTTTAGCAACATCTACGTAGTTTGAAATAAGATTACTGCAAATTCTTTAAATAAACTAGAAAAGCTATCTTTGTTTGTCAATAAAATATTCTTTAAGAAATACTACCGTTTTACTATTTATTGCAGATATTTCAAGACAGCCATAATTAAGAAAACAGATTCTTAAAATGATCATTATATCAATAAACAATGCAAATAAATATGAGTTTTTCATATTGATATCATTTCCGTTTATCAAACCATTTAGAAGTTATAACATCTAGAAAATTAAAATGATTGCTTTATAAAAGCTTAAGGAGCCCTAGGGTGCAGCCTACACAAGGCCTAAATGATAATCCAGCCCTGGACCCTGAGCTATAGCCTATACTAGCCTAAAGGATAATCTGGTCCTGCTTAACAGAACGAAAACAAAATTGGGTCATAAGGAGTTGACTTTCGTAAAACGACGAAAACCTAGTTAATATAATATTCATTAATATTTTCACCCTGTTGGTTCCAGTTGAGATATCTTTGTATGTGTGAGGATCAGAAGGGCCACGTTTTTGTTTCCATAATGTACTAATGCGTAATAAACTTTATAGAGATGCATTTCTGATTCCAGACTTCTTTTATAAAATAGAGAAATTTGTTATTGAATTCAAGGAGAAAGCTATTTTCAAAAGTTCAGATTAAATTTTTTTTTTAATAATAGCGTACTTAGTTTTCTGAACAGTAGTTTCATAATTGTTTATGTTTGAAGACGGAATTTGTAATGATTGTATGTAATTTGGTACATGTTCTATTTCTTTGTGGGTGTTTTCTTTAATGTGATCAGGGTTGAAATGAGATTCAGAAGGTTTTTTGAGACTAGGACATTTCTTCTGTTGTGGTTTTTACTGTATGATCTTATTTTATTTTATTTTATTTTTCACATTTTAACATATTGTCAATGCTGCTTGGCTTCATGAATTTCGTTTCCAATTCTCCAGAGATAGGTTTCTTAAAGAGTTGTGTTTTCGAGTTGTTTTTTTAAACTTTTTTTATTAATTGTTTCATATTTTCCATTTCATTTTTTTCTTTTCTATTTCTTTCTTTCTTGTATAAATTTTTTCAACGCAGGAGTGGCGTTCCACGGGTGCATCTTTTTCTTTCTACCTTTTCATGGGATGGTCTCACGCACTTTGGCTGATAAAGATATAATGGCCCTATTATTACAATAATTGAAAATCTAAATATTTGATTTTTACATACGTATACATACTTATTCATCGTTTATCTACTTAAATAAACAAATGGTTGTTTAAATGTTCTTTATTTTAAATGATTTTTATTATTGATTTCCTTAGTGAAAAAATTCTTCTCACCATGACGCACACCAAATTTTATCAATGAATGATATATATATATATATATATATATATATATATATATATATATATATATATATATATATGGAGTAGTGGAAAGCGGCTAGGATTGAGGAATCGGAGAGTCAAGTTCGAATTCAGTCGAATCCATTGCATTCACTTACGTTACCTTTGGGAAAGGTATAAATCTCCCTTCAGCTACGGGTAAATAGCATGACGGAGTGGGTTCTATAGCTTTGGATGGTAACTGGTCTAGGAAAAGGGCAACTCTGAATTCAAAACCTGCGGAGGTTCGTTTGGGGACTTTTGTAGCACGTAGTGCACCAGGTCTCTTCAAAAAGTATGATTTGTTCTGCACAAAGCCTACACAACTATAATCAAATCATATGTGCTGGTGTCTGGGTTGTCGGTTCCTAGGAACTGAGTCGCTTGACCCTCATACGTCGAATACGACGGGAGAGTCCACCATATATATATTATTTATAAAACATTTTAAAAATCGCTACACAATTACACTTATGTTTCGGCACCACAAATGTGTCCCCTCGAGCGATGTTAAACTACTGGCCAGTAGTTTAACATCGCCCGAGGAGACACATTTGTGGTCTTGTAATTGTATAGCGATTTTTAACATGTTTTTGTTTTAATATCATAAAATAAATAATATTTAGCTCTACTCTATAAGGAGCTGTCTTTTAAATTAAATGTTACATACAGTGGAATTACACTCCATTTGTTCTCAGATTATCTGGATATATATATATATATATATGCGCGTGTGTGTGCGCGCGCGCGCGTGGTTTTAATATACTGGTTAATGAAATTCGAGAAATAAAAAGACATCAAAATGATAACAATATTGTCAATAAGACTGATGATATGTATCTATTTATATTTATATTTTTATGATGATATATAGTCTTTTGACTAAATTGAAGCACGAAGAGAAATTCAAGCACTCAAGGATATTGTTATCAAAGACAAAATCTAAACATTTGTTCAGTTGAGCATGTTATAGACAAACGTATGGTTGCAAGAAAGAAATACGACAACAGCAGAAATAGATTTACGTGGTTTATTTCAACAGGAACGTGTGGGTTTGGGACAGCTACCTTGTGGTAAAGTTCATAAGTCGGCTTCGGATCTAGGTCGATCTCTCATAGTAGTTCACACATGTTGCCGGTGGTTAATGCTCCCCTGCTGACAGCTGCTGACCGTGACAGGTCTGTTCCCTGGCCACCTGTGCCTGCCTGTTGTACTTCCGTGTGACCCCTTTTATAGCGTTTTTTATGGCTTAACAGGCTCGAAAAACGAAGCGAGTATAATTAGGAGGGAAGCATTTTTATTGGACGAAAAATAGAACGCTTTAAATATTATTTTATTTTTCGACCGGAACTCGTGTGTAGGGAACGTTCGTAAACGAAGGCAATGGTCATTTTGTGACGGAGCTTTGTCCCGTTCACATCCGGCTCTCGCTCTTGAGTATTTGCCTGTAAATCAGCCGAAATATGTCTTATTTTATTTTATAACAAGCACTTCGCTATCGTCCCTAAACTTTTGGAATTTAGACGTACTAGAGTACTAGATTGGCGTCGTGATCTCATCAATTTACTGTTGAGCTGGCTAGACGTAGCCGTAAGTTCTATGCTAACAGTTTCTTTTCTCGCACTTCTCAGTTGGAGAATTCCCTTCCGGCTCCATTATTTCCAGCCAAATTTAATCTGCAAAAATTTAAATGCAATGTCAATTGCTATCTACTGTCCTCCTGATTACTTTTTCCTCTTCCCGCTCATTATTAATGTTTCTGTTCCTAATTCATCCGCATCCAGTAACCTCCTGTGTCTTAGAGGCTTTACTACCTCTCATGGGGTGATACCGATTTAAAAACAATTTCCCGCAGAGAAATAATTTGTCATATTTTACAAAACCTTGGGTTTTATTCTTCATTGTCAATTTTGTCTGCTAATTTGGGGACGTTTAAACACAGCTACATGGAACTTAAAGCGTTCATAATATCTTAACCATTCTATGTGGGTTGGTTTATTACAAAACGAGGTTGTGTACAATAGAATGTTAAGCAATTAATAACAACAACAACAACAATAACAACAATAATAATAATAATAATAATAATATTAATCAACCTACTTCAAAAATACTTAAAGCCTAGACCATTTCGTTATTGACAGCCAGCAACAACCTGAAATGCATTTGCATAAACATGTTGACTCGAATCAATTCAAGTGGCTTCTACCAAATATCTCAGGTGCATGCCAAAAGCCTTTTCAGAAAAGTTACGACTGTTAATAGAATTTGAATAATGAACGAAGAAGCATTCACTGTTCCCTGTCAACAAACTAAAGATTTTCCCTTTTTTCTGCTTTTCTCCTCTCTCTCCCCTCCTCTCTTACACACACACACACACACACACACACACACATATATATATATATATATATAGATAGATAGATAGATAGATATAAGTAGTTATTTGTTAAACTTAAGGACAAGGACACAAATGTTGGGCATCCAGTTAGAATCGAAATTACTGCAGTAGTTTTACACTTTTATATACCATATGCCGTTTCAAAATTTCTGGTGGAGTGAATTGCGACATGGTGCGCTTTTTTTTCAGTGGGTGTTATATTATATATTATAGGACACACGGTGGACTAGTGGATAGCGGCTCGGAGTGACGAAGCGGAAAGCCGAGTTCGAATTCCAGTCAAATCCAATACATTCCATACATAGAATACTAATACCCTTGGAAAAGGTATTAATCCTCTTCTTCTCCCTCCAGCTATGGGTAAATAGCAGGACAGACTGGTTTATATAGCCTTGGATGGCAACTGGTTTAGGAGAAGGACAACTCTGCCATTTATACTGGTTTTGCATAAAGCCTTCACCATTATAAATCATATGTGCTGCTGTCTGGGCTGTCGATTCCTAGGAACTGAGCTGCTTGATCCTCATACGTCGAGTTCACCATATATATATATATATATATATATATATATATATATATATATAATCAGCCTGACGATTGCGCCTAACGTGAAACAGCCTGTCGACTCAGAGTGTTGACTTCAATGTTCACTTTTATATTTATATTTACATAAGCTCTATCTCTGATATTGAGCACTTTATCCCATAAATATAGCACACCTTAAAACAATATTTCTTCATATATATATATATATATATATGTGTGTGTGTGTGTGTGTGTGTGTGTGTACAAACAGACATATGCATCCTTGCTCGACTTTGTAAATGCCAAAAATAAGTCCAGCCACATTTGCTCACTATTTTTTGTATTAATTGATTTTTTAAAAAAAGTTAATCTTCTATTTGTACATTAATTTTGATTCGATCCGAATTGATACTTTTCAAGCAATTAAGAAAATGTTTCGAGTTTAGTTTTGCGAAAATTCGAAAAAAAAAAAATAAATAAATAAGTACACAAATACAATTCAGACGGAAAATGTAATTCTGTTGTAACTTTTTTTTTTTTCATTTCTTTGGAAGAAACCCATTATTTTAATTACTATACTAATTTGCATAATTACTACATGCAAGTTTTTTTTAATCAAGAACTCTTTCCAATGCCAATTCTGTCATTTATCCTTACTGATGCCATTGTAAAGTTTCATAAAAAGATAAATTTTGCCAGAATAACTCATTTGATCAGAAATTGACACGTGGCTATATCTAGTGACCTTAAATGTCAGCAATATCTATCCTATGTATCTTCTTCAGTTAAATTGCTCCCCAAAATTGTGTTCAGTTAACAGGGTCACTGTTTGGCCGACCATACTATGCATACAAGCAATCAATTGGCAACCTTACAATAATAATAATAATAATAATAGTAGTAATAATAATATATATATATATATATATATATATATATATATATATAGTGTTGTAAACTACAAAAGGTTATTGAGTGAGGAATAACCAAAACGGAGGCTGGAAATGATTTGATAATCTTCATAACATCAACAAAATACAATACTTGCCAACGGCGTGAAGTAGGTAAACTACCTCTAGTGGTGGACTACTTAGGCAGCATAATACACAACAAACTTACAATAATGGCCAACGTATTCATGAGGATTTTGACCAATTAGTGTTCATAGGTACGGTATATATATATATATATATATATATATATATATATATGCGTATGTGTGTGTGTGTATATATATGTATGTATGTATCAAATGAATAAATACAGGTAAACGTATGAGCAAGCGGTTGTATACAAAAACTTTTTGTTATCATATTTATTCATTCATTTATTTATTTGTTCTTATTTACTTACATATTTATATGTTTTTTTTAATTTTATTTTATTCTAATTTATCCTTTCATTGATATGTATTATTCTTAGTAGGATGTTAATTTTATTTTATCACTGCATAGTTTATTGATATTAATAATATTAACTTCTTCATTGATTTTCCTGAAAAAAATAGAGTTTCTACTTTTGATTTCAAAACGTTTTTTTTCCTTTTGATAACATCAATGTCTGTTTAAAAAATTTGAATTTATAATTAATTCTTATTTCCAACCTTATTTTCAATCTTAAATGTTAATGTGGACCTAAATCCAAATCCAAAATTAAACTAAAATTCATTTAAATATTAACAACAATAATAAACCATCCTAACAATAAAATATCTCGCGATAAGCAGAAATATTTAAAAAAGAAAAACAAAAAAAAATGGTGTTAACACAAAATAATACGCACCTGAAGATTGCATTTCTTTCTTCGCACACACACACACCCACACCCACATATATATATATATATATATATATATATATATATATATGTATGTATGTATGTATTAAGAGGGTGTGGACATGCGATTTTCAACATACAAGCTTAAAACTGATACTCATCATAAAATGTTGATTCCACTGACTACAAAAATTATTTCTGTCCATCAGACCAATATCCATAAAGAGGTAAATACCTTGCTATCTCTCTCTCTCTCTCTCTCTCTCTCTCTCTCTATATATATATATATATATATATTGTTGTGGATTCGAGATGAAATCCGGTCTCCAATGAATGACAAACGCAGGAATGAAATAGCAAAAGAAATGTATTGACGTAATAATACAATTGGTAATACAGTTAGTAGATCCAGAAATACGGTTAGTAGCAATAATAATATATATACAGTCTGGGAAATTCAGTATCGAAGTAGGACTTCTTCTGAGTCTACGTGCTCGCAACTGTGACTCCTACAAAAAAAGCGGTTACCTCACACTCTTACTCTGTCTATTACTCTACCTCTCGGGTATTCATCGGCAGCAGTACAAATACATACTGGTCGAGTCCACTTGTATGAAAAGGGGGTTGACGCCATAACACCCCCATCCTTAGATCCCTTTTGGGCGGGCGTTAGTATATTTTTTCTCTTATGGTTGATAATCAGAACTTCGGTAAATTTTCTCTACCTGTTTGACCTTCTCATTTCTGTGTCTTCCTGCAGTCTTTGGATCTCAAACGCTTCGAAGATTGCATCCATAGAATCGTCATTTTCTGCGGGTGACGAGCTTGGCTCCTCAACCCGTCTATTTTGTAATTGGTCGATATGTCTTCTATGTGAAAACTTCTCGCCTTGTATTGTGTACTTTTTCTCTTATTATAAAATATATTATAGGACACACGGTGGAGTAGTGGATAGCGGCTCGGAGTGACGAAGCGGAGAGCCGAGTTCGAATTCCAGTCGAATCCAATACATTCCATACATAGAATACTAATACCTTTGGAAAAGATATTAATCCTCTTCTTCTCCCTCCAGCTATGGATAAATAGCGGGACAGACTGGTTTCTATAGCCTTGGATGGCAACTGGTTTAGGAGAAGGACAACTCTGCCATTTATACTGGTTTTGCATAAAGCCTTCACCATTATAAATCATATGTGCTGCTGTCTGAGCTGTCGATTCCTCATACGTCGAGTCCACATATATATATATATATATATATATATATATATATATATATATATATATATATATATATATATATATATATATATATATATATATATATATATATAGATATGATAAAATGAAGTTTTAAGGTATGCTATATTTATGGGATATAGCGTATGTAAATATAAAAGTGGACATTAAAATCAACACCCAATTGTGACGGTCTGTTTCATGCTTATACGTAATTGTCAAATTTTAATTGTGGAAAAATTATCAAATGTTGAAATTACGTCAATATTAATATCGAAACTATTTTATTAAAAAAAGAAAATATTAATTTGTATGAAAATGTAAGAAATTGTTAGAATGTAAAAAATTAATATAAAAATTATTTTTAGTAAAAAAGATAACATTAAATTCTATGAAAAAATATTTAGCATATTTAGAATAATACTAACATGGCTTCGTTGGGAAAAAATTTCCAAACGGAAGCTAGACGATTTATTAAAAAATGTATAAAAATTGATGTGTAAAAATGAGAAAAAATAAAACCAGGACCTAAATGAAGTCAGATATTTTATACATTCTGTGACAAAGAATTACAACAACAAAAAAAAAAAGTATACGCCTCTATGGAGTTTGTTTTTAGCTGGTTGAAGTCACTTGTTTGCTATATAAGAGTGAATATTTTCACCGCAAACTCAGAATGGATTAGACCATACCCGGGTGAGAAAGCTGTGATCTAGGCAAAAAGAGTATGCTATTTAAGAACTATGTAGCAAATAAGAAGGTAGACATTATTTGTGGAAGCGGAAAGGAAAGTGTCACCTCGAGGATGAAGGCTGTGATATGGGGCCAGAATTGATTCAATCAATCGGGTGAAAAATCTGTGACCAGGAATGATAAACAACTGCTACTACTACTGATGAAGAAGAAGAAGAAGAAGAAGAAGAAGAAGAAGACCTCTTTAAAATTTTCTCTTCAGGAAGAAAGAATTTTCTAAAGCCCTGAAAGTTTATCCTATTCCAATATCTTTTTAAACTTGCGAGAGTTTATCTCGTATCTGAGAACGCCTTTTACGAAACTGAATATTAGGACCCAGAGAACATCGCGTAAGTTAGGTTACATTTTCTCACCTCCACCCAACTTTGAACGATCGAATTCGAAGTAAATGAACTATATATATATATATATATATATATATATATATAAATAAATTTCACACACTCATATATATATATATATATATATATATATATATATATATATATATATACTGGGGCTTTTAAATTAGGCCTTAAGAGGCCCCTGGTCTAA
The DNA here is from genome assembly GCA_903632075.3 of Acanthosepion pharaonis. NCBI lineage: Eukaryota > Metazoa > Mollusca > Cephalopoda > Sepiida > Sepiidae > Acanthosepion > Acanthosepion pharaonis. The sequence goes on from CAHIKZ030005310.1 coordinate 412,772, forward strand.
TATCATTTGGGGGACTCTTCATTACGTATGTGCGCCTCCCGTACTCTGTGTCTATGAAAAGTCATACTTTTATGGGGGGTTTTGTGTAAAACATGAAACACGGCAATTAAAATTTTTAATGATTTTGAAACTCATCCAAGTTATTTCATGAGCAACTTCATATTTTTATCCTACAGAAATCTAGAATGAAGGGCCTGTATTACATTGGGCTTTTATTATTCAAATTCACGAGAAAAGGGGCCCAAATAATCTATATTCTTTCAAATTAGTTCAAAGGAGCCTCATTAAATCTAAAATAAACAAATCTCTTCAGTTCTTTAACCTTTATTTTTTTATTTTTTATTTATTTTTTTTTTTTTTATCAGCGGCCCAAGACTAGAGTGCTCTTGATGGACTTTCTAGACTTGATTCCTCTGGACTGCAGCCATATTAGCCCATATGTCAATCTGAAATTGAATTAATTTCATTTTGTTTGCATCTTTAGCGAAGTACAGATGAATTCATAGAAAATATGATTATTTATTGCTAGGAGCTCACGTGATTACCTACTGTAATTGCAATTTTCAATTTCTAGTTGTAAACGCAACATGATTATTTGGCTTTTCAATTAATGTGAAGGAACCATGAAAGTGACAGTTGTAACTAAAATTTGCATTTGAACGTTAGCTTATAAATATGCGTTCTGAAAGAGATTTTCTTTGATCAATCATTTTTTGCCTAACGATTGATTCAAAAATTACGAAATCCTCAGTTGACGTTCGATAAGTATTGAACATTTTTACTCCTATTTTAATAACTAGATTTTTTTTTGTAACACGTTGACGCGTATTGAAATCATCACAGTATTTAGTATTGATGAAGTTATCGCTAACTTTTTTTTTTTTCGTCCAGATTTACAAATTTTACGTTTCGTTCAATTTCAAAAACCAATCAAAGAAATTTTATTTGTTTGGAAAAATACTTTGTCAAAGACGCTACTTCGCTTTTAATAATTTAAATTTAATTTAATTTTATAGGACAGCTATATATTTTAAGAAGAATTCTTTTTTCTCCTTTTTAACATTGAAAACTTTTGGGGATTTCTTACTCTTGAGTATGCAACATGCAACTGGCTATGCATAAATATTTCTTTCTGGCACCAAATTCCAACTTTTTTAAGCGTTTGACCTAGGGTTTTGTTTATATTTCTTGCAAGCGCAGGGCAAACTGGAAACCGAATTCTTGTATATATAAAAACTTTAAAAAAGATATGAAAAACAATATTGTTAAGTAATTGCTATTGTAATCATTAAATTGTTTTAAAAATTGCGGGAGTATTTTGTATGTTAAATAATAAAAAATTTAATTTTTCCCCCAAAATAAGGAAAATTTATTGTATGAAACTACGCACCCTAGGAAAACCAGTTGAACTTTGTACCCCCTTAACTATTTGCATTTCTCCCCAAAATTTGGCTTCGATCGGTCAATGTATAGCTATTTTAGAGAGTGTAACGGACGGACTAACAGAAATTACAAAATTTTATATATAGATAAATATTGCTATAGTCCGATATTGAGCACTTTATTAGCAGACATTCTATTAAATTATATATACGTTAAATTATATAATTTTACGTATATTTACGTATTTTACGTATATTGTTAGTATTAATAGCGTGCATTTCTATTTTATTAAATTTTGCTCGATAAAACACACACACGCATTATATATATATATATATATATATATATATATATATATATATATATATATATATATATATATATATATATCTTACACTGATTACCCAACTCGGAGTTTCATAGGTGCATTCTTCAGGTGCAATTTTTTGTGTCGACACTGCTTCTATAATATTTCTGTTTATCGCGAGATATTTTATTGTTGGAGGATTATTAGAGTTGCTAAAATATTTAAATGAATTGTAGTTTAATTTTGAATTTGAATTTAAGCCCAGATTAACATTTAAGATTGAAAAGAAGTTTGGAAATATGAATTATAAATTCTAATTTGAAGAGACTCAGTTGTAATCGAAAGGAAAAATCGTTTGAAAATTAAGTGGGGGCGGGCAACTCTTTTTTTCATGAAAATCAATAAACTAAATAACAAATTATATTAATATTAAACTAAATAAGAGTAGTGTTATCGATAACAGTAAAATATGTCATGATAAAATAAAATTAAAATTAAAGTACTAATAAAAATAATACATATCAATGAAAACAAAATATAAGATAAAATAAAATAAAATAGAAACATATAAATATGTAAATAAATAGAGTAAATAAATAAATATATAAAAAATAAATGGAAATAAAAATAAATCTCTATCTATAAAAGGCAGGATGTGTGTGTGTGTGTGTGTGTGTGTGTGTGTGTGTGTGTGTGTGTGTGTGTGTGTGTAACGAATGTACGCCCTCAATTTTCGACGGATTTGCACCAAAATTTATGTGCACATGCTCCAAGTTAGCGGGAATGCCAAGACTGACTTTGCATTTCCCAACTCCCATCGATAGTGGAAATAATCGTTTTTTTTTTTTTCATGCTTTACGGCAGTTTTCATGTAGTTTGCAGCCATTTTGTACTGGTCAGAGTGAGAGCCAATAACTGGCTCCCACGAATAGGCAGGAATATTCTATTGGCCAGCGTGAGAGCCAACAGCTGACTGACACGAAAGTTAACTAGCATGCTATCATGCAAAAAAAAAATCGATAGCTGCATTCGTCACAAGTGGGAAAAATTTAAATCTGCATGGCACTTTACTCCAAATGGCTCATTCGCTTGCTTAAACTCAACATTGATTCTGATTCCGCAGAACTGGGTTGGGTGTGAAAAAGTATTTGTTGTTAACATTCTTTTTTCATTCGGTTTTTCCAGTTACGAGTCCAATCTGATCGTTTTGTGTTCATTTTGTTTAGTTCTTTTTTCGTAACAGATTTAATGTTTAGTATAGAGCTTAGAAAAAATTCGCAGTATGAGATAGGCAAGAAGTAAGGCATTTAGCAACATCAGCACGGAAAAGGGCACTCCTTTAAAGGCAAGAAAGATCAAAAATATTTTAAGTCAAGTGATGGCGATTGCTGTATGAGTCGTACGATTTTTGAATCAAGCACGGGCAACGACGGGCCATGCTGCTAGTAAATAAATAAACAAACAAAGCACGTTACTAATAGTAAGACTAAAGGTAGGAGAAATAGACAAAACATAAAATAAAATAGAAACATATAAATATTTAAATAAATAGAGCAAATAAATAAAGCAAATAAAAATAATAAATGCAAATAAAAATAAATAACACCGGACTCTATAGGGACGACGGGATTATACTCCTACGCAAATCAAGCGGACAAAAAGCTGCCCGTTTAAGAAAAAAAACTAAATAAGTTCTTCAAAGACCACGGTCTGAGCATTACCACCATCACCAATACTAAAATAATTAATTTCCTGTATGTAACATTTGACCTATCTAATGGACTTCACAAACCATGTACTAAAGATTTATTGAACCATAGATAACATCAGCTAATAATCCAACCACCATCCGAGAATAATGAATAATTTACATAAGTCGGTACAATTTAGACTGTCCACCAACACTAGCAATAAGGACATTTTTGACAAACATAAAGGCAAATACGTAGAAACATTAGAACTTAGTAACCATAAAATTAACCTCGAATTCTTAGCCAATAGCAATAATGACGACAACAAACCAAAATGTCACAAACGTAATATTATATGATTTAACCTGCCCTTTAACAAAAACCTCAAATCTAATATCGGAAACATTTTCTTTTATTTAATCCACAAGCACTTCAGTCATTCCCCAACGCTAAATAAAATTTTCAACAAAAACATCAAAGTCAGCTACAGTTGTGCTAAAAACATCAACAAGTATATGGCACATCGCAACTGTTCCATTCTAAACAAATACTTCAACAACCTTCAAAACGACAACATTCCCGCAACTAACAATTGCAACTGCAGAAAAAACGAACCGTGTCCATTAAACGGCAAATGTATGTCTAAATCGTTAGTTTATAAACCTTAACTCAAATATGACAACGAGGCCAAGCTTTATGTGGGCTCTACGAAAAACTATTGGAAATCGCGCTTCTACCATTACCAAATGCCATTAAACAATATCAAACAGCAATGTCCTCTCTAATTTTTGCTGGAAAACTGAAAAGCAAGAATGAAAACCCAATTATCACCTGGGAATTAGTAACGAAAGCTAAATCTTTCAGCGGCAAAGTCAACAGATGTAATGTATGTCTTTCTGACACCCCTGCAATAAAATATCTCACGATAAACAGAAATATTATAGAAGCAGTACTGACCCCAAAAATTGTACCTGAAGAATACAGAACGTATGAAACTTCGAGTTGTGCAATCAATGTAAGATATATATATTTCTTAATATATTAAATAGCCAGGTTATTTAACAATGATCACTGTTTTTTCTTACTCTCTCTCTCTCTTTCTATATATATATATATATATGTGTGTGTGTGTGTGTGTGTGTGTGTGTGTGTGTGTGTGTGTTTATTTGTACATTTACCTATATTTATCCATTTGGTTATATATATATATATATATATATATAGGACACACAACCACGACTCTCTCATGTACGCTCACATAGCTCCTTAACGTTATCAGTGGCATAAAAATTAATAACACCAAAATCCTCTATACAAACAAATGCAAAAAATGATTACAAATTCTTGAAGCCATCCTAATTAAAAACCAAAAACCTAGCATAAATTAAACAGCATTTAATACTGACAGAAGCATCTCAATCATATTTAATAACTAATCATCCAAATAATAAACACAACCACCCTTCTTATGAGCTAATCCAACTACATTGTCTAAATACCTAAAATATTATTTATAAAACCAAAATAATAAGCAATCTATTTAAAGTCAAAACATACAGCCATGATGACATGTGACGATAACGGCAAAACATCGTAGTCTAGGGTCTTATTTCAACAATTTAGACCCAAATATAAAAAAAGTTGTTAGAAAGCAAAAAAAAAAAACAGAAAAATTATCAAGCGGAAAAGTTCCGTAGTCTTTAACAACATATACCTTAATATATATATATATATATATATATATATATATATATATATATATATATATATATATATTATATTAGTTGTGTGGATGTACAAAATATATATATGTATATTCAAAGGTCTTTTTCTGGGAGAGTGGAGAAGAGAGAACGTCAAGTCTCTTATCCATTGTATCATGTAAGGCAAAAAAGAAGAAAAAACACAAAAACACTTACTCCAGTGTGAAATTTGAAGGAAAACTACATTTATTAAAAGACATAAAACATAATAAAAACATAGAAACAATCTTACACAAAATTTTCGTTTGTACTCCAAACACTTAAGCAAGATAAGTTCTAATTACAATAACTTTGAGTTCATAAAATAATTAAAATCATTATCTACAAAATGTTCACTTACTTCGTGTCTGTAGAAAAGAGTTGAAGAGGACAGCAAATTTACTAGCGTACCTGGGTTTTGGGTTTGTTTAGACATCAGTTCAGTTTTTACAACCTGAGATGAGATATCTTCCGTATTTTAATAAAAAAGTTCAAAATCGTTGTTGATACCTCTAATTTTGTAGAAAGTTAATCAGCATATCTCTCTAAATTTGTAGAAGGTTCTCTATTCTGTTTGCTTTTCTTTTTCTTTCTTTCTGCTTCTTCCAGTTCTTTTCCTTTTGTTACTTTCTTTTCATCGTCGTAGTAGTCATTGGCGTCATCCCTGTGAATTCCGAAACCCTTCTGCTTTGTTCTTTCTTTGCTTCATCTAAATTCCGTTTCCAGTAATAACTGTCAGCGAATTTCGCCTGTGAAAACAAAATCCCTTCTCAATGTCCGACAAATCAGACTTCTTAAATAGCCACAAATCATCTTCGAATAGGATCAGAATTTAGTATCACGAGATTATAATTAATTTTCTCCGTCGGTTGAAATATAAATATATCTGTTTGCAGACTTTGTTTTGGCGGGTTTTGAATTCATCAAACATCAGCCTCGTATTTCATATATTTGAAAACAAAATTTTATACATGTATCTTTTTTTTAAAAAAAAATTTCAGGTTTCATTTAGGCTGTCTTTTTACAGCAACAATTTGAGTCTTAAAGTTTGATACATCAAATTATGGTGTAGCCATATTTAATAACCGACTGGTTTCATTATAGCTGTTTTTTTTATTTTATTGAAAGAATGGTCTATTCTCAAGAGTCATTGATTCTTAGTTTAACACCTATTAGCTACTTTGTAGAATGCCTCATGGTCTATTTTCAAGTCATTGATTCTTAGTTTAATACCTGTTAGCTACTCTAAAATTGCGACCGTATACCAGACTAACATTACTTGAGCAAAATCAAACCTGGGTATCAATAACATGCTTATTAGTTTGCCACCTCATAAAATGTATACGGATGGAAGTTCTCTCTTCTTCTTTGACAATTTTTAGCCAAGCTCCTCGAGTGAAAGGTGTCTCAGATAGTCAGCTTCCGCCCCTCACACTGGTAGATTTAGATTCCTCTTTGCGTCGGTGTAAACAAAACTGTTAAATGTTTGATGTACACTTAACAAAGAGACGGAAGGCAAAATATCGCACGAGGGAAAACGTTTCGAATCCGGCAATCTGGAGATATCAAATTGCTGGGAAAGACAAGTAAACTGTTGGTTCCGGTAAACAGGCTTCTTCATTCATGGCATCAGTCTCGGAATAAATGTGTCTCTTGGGACATCTTCGCCGCCGCTTTAGGCTTCCTTCACCACAGATTAACGGTCCAGATATTCTCTTCAGGCAGTGAGAACGACATCTCCGTCTGACTCTATATCTTTTTAATTTAAATGTGATTCTCCTCGATTGCCTTTAACTTGAATGCGGACTGACTATATAAAAGCATAACCAAATTTTAAAATGTAAATTTAAAGCTAAGCGTCCATGAATATCTATTATATTTGATGTAAATTTGGTTGTATATCTTTCTTCACACAACAAACACACCCACGCACAACACACACACACACACACACACACATATATATATATATATATATATATATATATATATATATATATATCATATATATATATATATATATATATATATGAAAGTGGACACTGACTACAACACTCAGAGGTGACAGTCTGTTTCATGCATAAACGCAACCGTCAGATCATATGCGTTGTGTTTTTGGTCTATTACTTATATATGCATATCAGTAATGCATTGTGGGGAGTCTATTTTTTATCTAACGGTTATTTTGATGGTAGGTAACAGTTATGTTTATAATTATTCTTGGGGCTATTGAGTGGAAATAATTTCGCATCCGGATGCAGTTTTTTGCATATTTATATTGTTGTTCGTTAACATTTTTTATTTATTATTGATTATTTTATTGTTGATTGTTTTTATTTTGTTTATTTGCATTTATGTTTGCGTTTGTGATTTGCTAAGTTGTTTATTATTTACTTAATTTACTTACTTATTTATTGGTTTAGATTCATTTATTTTCCTTATTTTTGTTTATTTATTTTATTTTTGTTTATATATTGTGTATATATAAATAATCGGGCAAAAACAGTCGATTGCGTTTAAGCATGAAACAGACTGCCACCTTTGAATGTTGATTTCAATATCCATGTATGCTCTAATCCTGATATTGAACGCTCTTACCCATAAATATAGCATATATTAAAACCTTTTATCACATATATATAAACTGAATGACCACATCAATAAAATCATTATTAGTTCCTTCTTCTAGGCACAAAATGTATTACTTCAATTTTTTTCATTTTGTCACTTATTTAATCACCCACTATAATGGGAAAAAGGATAATTTATTTGTAGATATAAATAGTGTTGATATAGTAATCAACACTGCATCGTAACTAGCATACCTTGAGTGATCACAGAAATTGCCAGTCACTTTGTAAAATTGTTTTTTATATCCACGCTGTTTCTATCTATCTATCTATCTATCTATCTATCTATCTATCTATCTATCTATCTAACATTGCAGCCAGCCTTCTGAAGATTCTTATATTGACCATGCCAAAACGAATATTTAAAATTATTCAGAATGACGGTCGATCAACCCACTGCTAAGACATCTTGTTGAACATTTCCTACTATGCTTAGAATTTCTTTTAAGTATAGTCTTAAACTTTTAATCGGCTAGTATTTAGCCTACTTTCCCTGTATTCAAATTTTCCCTATTAAATCCTAAAAATAAGTTTTAATTTTTATTTCATTTTGATAGTACTAAGATTTTTAAAGACAAGATGGTATCATCATATTTTGTCCGTCACCAGTAGTACTTATGAAAAAAGTACCTCTCTTTCTTAATAATTTTGGAATTTAAAAGAAGGAAAATAAAACTCCTATGGTAAAATGGAAAATTTGAAAATAGCTAGAACATGTAGATCTTTAAATGAACCCTTTTTTCTGTGCTTACATGAAAAATTAGAAATTGTCAGATTTTCTGATAAAACCCCTTATTAAACCAAAGAATTGAATTGACTGTAAATTGTAGGCATAGCCTGCCTTTTACCTTGCAATATGTTTAAACTTTGAATTTGATAATATTTTTCTTGTAGTAATAATCAGTAGATGTACTGTCGTGCACCTTATATGGCTTACTATTCTATTTGTATGATTCATTTTGATTTAATATTGCTTTGTATTGATGTTTGGTTAGAATTATTGATATCTTATATGGATGTACAGACGTTTAGTTGGTATAATTAACATCTTATATTGATTACTTGGTATTATTAACACGTTATATGGATGCTCTTTATTTAACAGATTCATACTAATTTGCCAAAGTAGTTCTGTAGTTTTGATCCGTTTTTTTTTCGAACGGTTATTTACCAGCTTCTTAAATGAGACTTTTATTTATCAACTACAAAATTTTATGTAAGATGCTGAACGAGCATATAACTAGTTAGTATTATGTTAAATTACGTAACCACATTTTTATTTTTTTTTAATTCTTAGGAAAGTTGAACGTCAGACTTCGAGACATCTTACGAAATAATGTAACAACCTGTATCTGTCCATAAGAAAATTGTTTTAGTTTTATATGCAGACAACTTCGTGTCATGATCTATATTATTTTTTTACGGTGAATTTGAATTTAGCGTAGGTCACATTCGATTGGTTAATCCCGGTAAAGCCCACAAGACTATTTTTTTAAAGTATTCTGCTTTTGAAATTAAATTAATCTTTAACTCGCCAGTAGCTTAACATCTCCCGAGGAGACACATTTTATAATATCCTAAAATAACTAATATATATATATATATATATATATATATATATATATATATATATATATATATATGTAACTATACTCGTCTCGAAAAACCGAATTTTTGATTTACCAATAATCAAATCAATCTCGAAGGAAAAAGGTTTTAAAAAAAGAAAGGGCTAAGAACATGAAAGTCTGTCGAAAAATCGCACAGATACGGGTTCAAAGCCCAAAGAAAAAAAAAACATCGACACGAGTAAACAACTAACTATAAAGAGCTCAATACAACCGTAGAGCAGACCTAGTCAAACCTAGTGAGCCAGAGAAACTACCCAGGTTTCACCTAAGCGGATCGTTAGGAAAGCTGGCTCCAGCTTTCCTGGCGATCCGCTTATGTGAAACCTGGGTAGCTTTGTCTGGCTCACTAGGTTTGACTATATATATATATATATATATATATATATATATATATATATATATATATATATAGATAGAGGGTTAGGTTAATATTTTTCATACAAGTTTGTACATGTATATATTCGCAGACATAGATATTTATTCAATTTAGGCCAATCTACCACATGGTTAAATTGGATTAGAAAAAAAAAGCAAATAAGGAAGATTGTGTAACTCAAAACATGTGAGGATTGGCTGTCAACATTTGATATCCAGGCTTTTACCAGGGTTAAATCTGTTTTTATTTCATCCATCAACAATACAGGCTGTGTGTGTGTGTGTGTGTGTGTGTGTGTGTGTGTGTGTGTGTGTGTGTGTGTGTGTGCACGCGCGTGAAGCTATTCTTTGCTCGATATCAAAGTTATTTATTGGGCCAGGTCATGAAAGTCATTATTGGTCACCAACTTTGAAAGTAAAGAATAACAATAGCGCGCCTGCCCAAACATGTATATGCAAAACTGTATCCTGTTTTAATTCTGTCAGTGTGCATTTGTGGACACGTTTCTTGCAGGAATTTCAAAAATGGGTGAAGGCAGTTTTGATTGAAATATCACAGGTAAATCGACTTAGAAATGGACTTGTCTCCTCTTTGTTTTCATTCATTTTAGCGAAAGGAAGTTGCTATTTAGAAACATCAGAACCAGACATTTTAAAAAAAAAAAAATAAAATGAAGAATATTTCAGAAAGGGAAATTATTCATAACATTGTACATTCTTGTTGTCAATTTGATATTTGAAGTCTGATTGTATTCTTGACATTTATTATTGTCTTGAAATGCGGTTTTGAAATTTAAAGACCATTACCATTCCTCCTGCGCCATGATGGCGTCATTGGCGTACACGTGCAAAGAAGGGAGCTCGCACACACAATGGATTACAAGTTGAAAAACGTTAATCATTATTCCACAAGTCATTCAAAGAGAGAAACAAATATTCTATAAGCTATCCTTTTCTTTGTTTTACTTTTGTTTATTTTTGTGCGTGCGTATGTGTGTGTGTAAAAATATATATACATATACAATTGTTATGCTGTGGCGAACAATTTTTTTTTTCTTCCACCGAATGAGTTCGAATCCACGTTCCCACTGTTATGGTCCGGTTCCTTGTACCACGGTGATAGTCCAAGGTAGAATCAATAAAGAAGAACTCGAAGGCGGATATGGAATAACACAGATATATTACAAACAGGAATATATACAGAGAAGTAGAAGTGTTAGTACGAACAATCAGGGTTAGTAGTAATTGTCTGAACATGACTCGACTGACTGACTGACTCGCTCGCTCTGACTGACTGACAGACTCCTGACGGACTTCACTCCAGACTTCAGACTGAACTCTCGACTTCAGACGGAACTCTCTGCTTCCTCTTGAGGCGCAGTATTTATTACGTATGGAATAGTCCATTATGTTATTATGGGTAAGGTCCCATAACAATATATATATATATATAAATGTAACTGTATATATGTGTGTTTTGTTATACATACATACATATATACTTACCTGGCACAGGGCTCGTCCCTGGACTGATAAGTGTCACTGCTATGACTAGCTTAGACCAGCTCTGACCAGCTCTGACCAGCTTGGACAAGCTATGACAGCTAAGACCAGGTTTGGACCAGCGGCCCGAGTGGAAACATTAGGGTTCCCCACTTTAAAAACTGACCTTGTGTCACATCCTGACTCAGTGCGGGGGGTCAAGTAAATATCTACATACATACATACATATATATATATATATATATATATATATATATATATATATATATATATACGCTACAGTTGAAAAGTTTGAAGCCATTCCCAGAATTAACATGCAATTAACTTGAGAGAGAAGTGAAAGAAAAAATAATTAAAAATAGCTCATAGAGTCATTGAAAAAAGAATGGAATCAATTATGAAACTTTTTAGAAGCTTTTGCATTATTTTGTTAATAATTTGTGCTGCAGTAATCAAGGTTTAAGGAGGATATTTTGACGAGAGCAAAATTTAATCCAAAAAATGCTTTTTTCTTTTTGTCATAGTAAAATTTCCAATAAAAATTCATGTCTCACTTTTTTAACCATCTATAATAATTTTCTTTTATTTAAAGTATTAATCAACTACATTTGGGCCAATTTTAAAAATTACCGGGGGTGTCTTCAAACATTTAAACTATAGTGTATGCATATGTGCATGTGAGTGTGGATGTATATATACATATACAATATATATGTTTACATACGTACATATGCGTATAATATTGTACGCATGAGTTTTGCTATATGGGATAATGATATATAAATTTTTATATATCGTTTTGAAAGAAAAGAATTATGACAAATTGGAAAAAGTTTTTTGACGTGTTTCATTCCTTATGACTTCATCGGATTGGGTTTGTTTACGTTGTTGTGACTACATATGCACACGAACGAGAGACACTCGGAGTTTCAAAATTTGAAATTCATCTAGATTCTTTTCCTTTTCTTTCTCCATCATCTTTGTTATTAAATATCGTACATTGTGATAAGAGAAAATCTGCCAATAATTATGAAACATTGTAAGAACCTGGACGTAATTTTACTGTGGATGAACAAACGATTAAAGCACTTTCTCGACCTTTTTGTAAATATACAAATGATAGACTCTCGACGTACTCGACGTATGAGTGCCTTTCAGTTTAGTTTTTATGTTTATTTTTCGTATAAGACAACAATCCTGCATGAGATTTGCAAACAAATCCACACAAAGGGCATACTGAAGGGTTGACAGACATATGGACTAATGATGAATTAATCCGAGATTTAGTGTTAATTCTTAATTCTCTCAGATGGTTGAGACGATTCTTTTCAAAGTTACTTATACCTCGGTAGCAGGTTTTTCTCCAGTTTGCTCGGTTTTCAACAGCAAAGCCGAATTCCTCGATAGGGATGTTTGCAGCATTTAAATTGCATTTAAGTTTGTCCTTGAAGCCTAACCAAGGACGGCGTACATTACGCTTACCATGAAAAAGTTGACTATACATGAGGATTTTCGGCATCCGATCATCACTCATTTTGATCACATGACCAGCCCTTCTGAACTGTGATTGCATCAAAAGGGTTCGATAACATCGACGACACACCTGATGAAAAGATCAGGGTTAGAGATTTTGTCCTGCCGTGTATAACTGCATATTGAACGAAGACAGCGTTTATGAAAAGCATCAAGTTGATTGATATGCGTCCTGTATAGTGTCTATGACTCTGACCCATAAAGCAGTGTGGTGGAAATAAATGCTTGATAGATACTGATTTTCGTTTTCAGTGAAATCCCATGAACATCCCATAGGCGATGCTTTAGCTTCCCAAAGGCATTGGTTGCTTTTGATATTGGGTTAACTATTTCGTCATCCAAAGAGGCACTTGAATTGACTTTGCTTCCTAAGTACGAGAATGATTTCACTTATTTCAGGTTGTTGCTGCCAACAGTAATGGAAACGATTGGAAAGGTATGGGGAGGTGTTTTTTGTTTTACACCCTTGACCTGCTCAGGTGTAGGCCTTGGTTGACAACTTTGTATATACAAATACAGACACACATATGAGCGCGTATGTGCAGGTTTATATATATATATATATATATATATATATATATATATATATATATATATATATATATTTAAATTTTTGCAGATTAAAGTTGGCTAGAAAGCATGGAGCCGGAGGAGTTCCAAATACGAGAAGTGCGAGAGAAGAAACTGTTTGCATAGAACTTACGGCTAGATCTAGCCACCTCAACTGTAAATTGATGAGCTCTCGACGCCAGTCTCATGTTGTGCTTAAATTAAAAAAAAAAACTCCAGGTACCATAGCGAAGAGCTTGTTCGAACAATTACTATGAAAGCATTTATAGAAAAGACATAGACAGGCAACCTTACGGCGCTAGGAAAATGACTGGAGCTGTGTTGCCAGATCAGGACCAATAATATTGCATATTCTTCTTTGGGTCTTATCAAGGAGCTCAAGGTAAATAGCAGGGGAACCACAGCAATATTCTAAGCGTGGACGAATGATAGACTTATAGATATGTAAGATAGATTCAAGAGAGAAAAATTATCTTGCCCGACATAGTGAACCGAATTTCTTAGCGACTGACCTAGCAATAGATTCAATATAGTCTTTCTACTTCATATCCACAGAAAACATGAGCCCCAGAAGGCGCAGCCAAACAGTCTGTCTTTGACTGACTATATGTGTGTGTGTGTGTGTGTGTGTGTGTGTGTGTAAATATAAATAAATAAATATATAATTATTTATATATTATATGCACGGTACTTATTGGAAAGCGCTCAATATCAGAGATAGAGCTAACATATTTGGTTTGTGACCCTGGGTTTCACGCTTTAGCGATCGTCAGACAAATCGCTAAAGCGTGAAACCCAGGGTCACAAACTCACATCTATCCAACCAAATATATATATATATATATATATATATATATATATATGTATGTATGTATGTATAAAACTTTTCTGTTATAGACTGGCTTTCATTGTATCATCAGCAGCTGACACTAACTTCGGAATACTATGCTTACTGCCTGACTTTATTCTTTCACCAAATTTACTCTATATTTTGACTAAACATGTTATATATTTTCATCGTAAAAAGAAGTTACTGCAAATTGAATTTTGTATATCAGAAGTGTAGATTATAAAAAAAAAGATTATAGAGATATTAATATATCCTTTATTCACTCATAAAAAAAAACTTAACAGACGTATGTTGCCAACCATTTTTAATTAAATGCGTATTAGTAAGTGATTGCAGATACACACACACACACACACACACACACGCCATACAAAGACAGATTTTGGTTTTACATTTTCCACAGATATGAAGTGGAATGATTATATTGAATCAATTGCTGCTTGGTCTACTGCTAAAAAAAATTAGTTCACTGTGTCGTGCCAGACAATTTTGTTTCATCAAAATCCGTCTTGCACATTTCTGAGTCTGTCACTCGTCTCTGGATTAAATATTGATGCCATATCTGGTCTGGTGCTCCTTCTATATATCTCGAGATTCTCGATAAGATCCAAAGACGGATCTGTGATGCTATCAATCCTAACATGGCATCTCCATATCAGTCACTTTCGCACCGGTGTAATGTGGCTTCCCTCTGTCTTTTCTATAATATTTTCACGGCAGTTGTTCTAATGAGCTCTCCTCCTTATTACCTTGACCGCATATGTTTTTAAGCGTACCACTAGATTGGCTACAAGGCCTCATCCTTGTACTAATGAAATAGGTAGATCATACCGGAAGTTATATTCTAATATTTTTTTCTCGCAATTCTCACCTGTGGAACTCATTTCCGATTTCTTGCTTCATTGACACAGACAATCATCAAAAATTTAAGTACAACGCCAATCGCAATCTTCTGTCTTCCCGAACCCTGTTCTTTTATTGTCATCTCCCCCCACTAAAATCTTCTCATCCTCTTTACCTCATAGTAATTCCTTGTGTTCGTAAACAAGAAATAGTTAAATAAAATATTATCCAACAATTTTAAATATGGTTTTAAATATGGTTTTAATCATTTGCTTTTATACTCCTTTATACAACACCACCTAATGAGTACTAAGAGAAGTTCACTGGCAGACAAAGTCGGTGGGGAGAGGCAATCCCACATATGTTCAATCAAACAACAAAGTGAGTTGGTACAATTTAATTCAAAATAGGAAAAGTTTTGAATGAAATAAATGTTCTTTTGGAGTGATACAGTTCAAATAAAACGTCTGTATATGCATGCATGAATAAAAGTTTGCGTTTACATATATACAGTTCGTCAAAAATTCAACTGGTATCCTTAAGCATAACCATGTATTTCTTTGAAGTCGCCGGTAGCAAGCGGGTCCTTCTGAAGCGATTTTGTCTTCTGATATTTGGGGTTGCCGAATTTACTTTTCTTTTCTCTCAGAGTATTATTTCATTTAGTTTTCCAGAGTTAAATCAAGCTTAGGACTCTGAAAAACTAAAATAGAGCGATCTGATTTGTTTATTATTTATCCTGTTTGTTAGTATGTTTTCCTACCACATCCGCATAGAACGGAGTCAGTAAAACCGATTTTACAGCATCGAGGACACGAGCGTTATTTCTTACGTGGAGTGTGTCGCCTCCATGTTCAACAACCTAAGACAACAAGCAGGCTGTAAAGTGATCATGAACCAATCCAACAACGTTATCACAGAAGCGATTTCAATTCAAGTAAGCCTACTGATATAGTATTCAAAACAGATTATCAAATCGATAAATGCAGCCATTTTCACAATGGGACTTGAAAGATCTGACTTTCTATCTCAAGTGACTGGAAGATTATCTCAAAGAAAGAAAATTCTCATGTAAGACCAGCGTGATGAGAAATGGCCAAACATCCGAGTATGCAAGGAACAAAGATTTTAAAATTTCGATGACAGAACTCTCAGGTTATTTCTTCTTAATATTGTCCAGAAACACATGAACTGGAAAATTTAATTCCATACAAATGAACAAACAGCCAGACGAGAGTTTAGATCGATTGAGTTTCAAGCATTCAATCATACCAAACTATATTCCCGACGGACTTTAATTTAAATCTCAACCGACTAATTCATGCTATATCTATCAGAAGACTTAAACAAAAATCTGTAACTTATATCTGTCTAAGCCTCCTCCCTGATGATGACTGATGGAACGTTAAAAAATAACTATGGACTGTTTATCTACAGATTCCTAGATACTACTAATGCAAAGTGTTTGGTTTGAAACCAAGTTGATTAAAAAACCTACTTTTCCATTATCGGTTATATTCAACACTACATGGATATATATATATATATATATATATATATATATATATATATATATATATATATATATATATATATATAAAGAAAGAACAGTAAGATATATAATCCGGTGTTCTTATAGATATTTTTATTTTTACAAAATAGTGCTCAATGTAAATTTACAGAGCATTAATATTATAAATTAATTGTTTTTTTTCGCTACACAGTTCTAACCATGTTTCAAAAATGGAAGCTAAAAGTCACGAATTTAATTTTGCAATTAAGACATTAGTTCCATTTCATCCTCAAGCGAATTTTGGAGTAGCTTCCATTTTTGAAACGTGGTTAGAACTGTGTAGCGAAAAAAAACATATTTTAAACCAATTAATTTATAATATATATATATATATATACGTTAATCATTTCACCCCAAGCAAGGTAAAAAAGCCACTAAGAGTAAGGGGGTTACTGAGTGTTAGAGAATAAGAGAAAAATATGCTATTAAGGAGAGAAAACAATAAAAGAATAACAATTAAGAAGACAGACAATAACGATTGGCATTGCATTTAAAATTTTGAAGATCAAAGTTAACAGGGAAGCGAAAGAGTTCCATAAGCGAGGTGCTATAGGATAAACTGATGCCATAGATCATACGGTTACATCTAGCAATTATAATTTTAACTACTGATTACATATTCAATTGTAATGTATTGGTATATATTACTATCACAATTGGTATATATTACTATCACAATTGTAATGTATTAGTATAGATCACTATCACAATCACGTAACTCCTTCAAGATGTGGGGACACACGTACAGCTGCTTCAGTAGAAATAGCGTGTCTTGTGTAAAAGAACCTGACGGAGCCCAACCTGATTTGAATTCTGAGTTTTCCTTCTTCTGGACCAATTGGTATCCAAGGCTATAGAACCCTTGTTGCGGAAGAGATGGATTGATACCTTTCCAAGTATATTAAGAAAGAGGGAGGGAGACAGGAGAAAAAAGAAATTGTGATTTCTGCTGATTATTCTGTTGTATACGCTGATATATATATATATATATATATATATATATATATATATATATATATATATATATATATATATATATGTCTATATTTCTGAGATGAGGTATTATGTACAATATTTACATTAGTCGGACTATTGTCCTCATCTTTGTCGCCATATTTGTCACAACGTTTCGGCCGTTGTACGCTCCGGCCTTCTTCAGGTGGTCGGAATTTCGAACTGAACCCTTTATTTCGATCACTGGGGTAGACTGTTCTAGTTCCACGTGCCATGTTTGATGGATGTCAGTTATCAGTTATCTCCTGCTAATTTTCCTCTGAAAGTTCTCCACTGCCTTAACCAGGTATTGAACTCACCTTCTTTGGGTCTGTCACTGGATCTAACCAACGTTTTAGCCACTGTGCCATGTGTCCTCAAGGACACATGGCACAGTGGATAAAGGCGTTGGTTTCCAGAGGAAAAATTAGCAGGAGATAACTGATAACTGACATCCATCAAACATGGCACGTGGTACTAGAACAGTCTACCCCAGTGAGTGAAATAAAGGGTTCAGTTCGAAATTCCGACTACCTGAAGAAGTCCGGAGCGTACAACGGCCGAAACGTTGTGACAAATATGGCGACAAAGATGAGGGCAATAGTCCGACTAATGTAAATACTATATATATATATATATATATATATATATATGTCTGTGTGTATTTTGGTATCGATGTGTGCGTGTGTGCGTACATGCGTGTGCGCGTGTGTGTGACTAAAGTGATGTTTACGATGATCTGACTAGACATGCGCACAACGGAAAGGGGACGCTGAGAATTTTTCTTTTAAATTATTCTTTTGATATATGTTTTAGGAATATCATCTAGCTGTTTTCATTTACTATCTTTTTTTTTCTTTTTGTTCGTGTTTCCATCAATTTTGTTATTAAATATCCCACATTGTGGTAATAGAAAGGCGAAATGTAAGAATCTGGATGTAAATTTACTGTGGATGATCTAGCGATTAAAGCACTTTCTATACATTTTCGTCTTAGTAAATTGTTTTCAATATGATTTTTTTTTTTTTTGCTAATAGTCGCCCAATACTAAGTCCAAGAGTCACACAAGATAAAGTGTTACTGTGTGCACTTAGCGTATTAATGAATGAGCTTTAGGAGCTCAAAGCTAAACCTTAGAAGGGACCGGAAACCCAATCCTAAACAGGAAACAAGGGCTAAGCCTCTACTCCCGTTCAAGAGACTGGGGAGGAGTGTGGGCCAGACGATAGGATCTTTTAATTAAAGTAGGATTTTTTAAATCAAAATTATGGCCAGATTCATTACAGTGACCAACTAATTTACATACTATGTGGCTTCTTTCACATTATACGATAATTACAAAAAAATCTACCTTAGTCTTCGAGACATTGATTCTCTTAGCGTTTCTACAGTTTTGACTTTACCATTGCTTGAGGTATCTTTTACTGCTTCTCAAAGACCTTTGCTAGAATACTGTTTTCCATTTTCATATACATCTCTTTCAATGATAGAACACGTGTTTTCTATTAGATTAATTTCTGTAGAAGGTGTAGCCATGCCATTGTGTGGCTTTTAGGTGACAGAATAATCCAAGTGTCGTGCTCACAAATACAACAGAAAATATAAACAAAGTGAAGAACTTCGAAGAAAAAAATATGAAGCTAAATACAACAATAATATTTATACATACGGATGCATGTATTTACATATATAAATTCAATGTTATTTGTTGTGACCATGAAGAGACCAATAGTTCGATTGTTCGAAATGATTTGTTGCAAGTGAGTCCGCAAACTTCGAAGTGATTTTGTTGCAAGAGAGTCTGCAAAGTTCGAAATTATATGTACGCCAATATATGTGTGTGAAGCACACAGTAATGAAACATGTGTGTGACTACTGATTGATTGAATGCGGTAGCATTAATTTTAAGTACGGTAAACAAAGAGAAAAAGAGAGGAGACAGCACTTATTTCATCACAGCTTTGTATGTTTTTCAGTGTAGATAGATTATCGCTGACTGATGCGTTGTCATGGTAACGTGTGTCGAGGCAGGACCTTGTTCGCTGACTGTTCGTCGCAGATCTAGTCACTGACTGTTTTCGCAGATCTAGTTGTTGACTGTGTGCCTGTTGCTGGCGAACCGTTATTATCGCTTTGGCTAGGTGGCGCTAGGCTTCGAATTAATATCCGGTTTTGCGCAGGAATGTATTCAGTAACTCGTTCCCCAACCCTTTTCCAGGTCATTTGGAGTTCAAATGCGCAGACGTCGAAGAAAGCACATCACGTGACTTGTCCTATCCAGTCAGATTCCAGAAACCACTTATTTAATTTGGAGTTCTGTTTGTACAGAATTGTCAAAAAGTTTTCGAATGTACTGAATTTAGTAAAGATTTATTTCTCGGCTTCTCTTACTTGTTTGTGCTTCACTTATTGGCCGTAAAATTTAGTAGTTTTTATCCTATACTATTAATCTGGCGATTTTTAAACCATTTTTGACAAGGGACACAATAACCAGTTTAGCAAAATGCGTATAATCGTTGCATTTCATGAATATACTCATGTAGGGGAGTTATAACTGCGAGTAAATAATTACAGACCCCTAACATTTATATATATACAAACATACTCGTAAAAATGCGAAACACCAAGACATTGTAACAGCAAAATGAGTATTATTTATTATCTGCTAGCTATGTAGTGTTGGAGACACGAGAGAGGGTAATATTGTGTAAAATTGTGAGTTTGGGGTCAAATATGGATCAGAAGCCGATAGAATGATAAGATAAATAGTAAGTAAAGTGTATACAGCCTTCCTCGTAATTTTCTTTTTTTTTTATAGATGTGTGTAATGAATGTCCAGATAATTTAGTTGGAAAATACAAGAATGGTTTGGGGTTTTCTTACCTCGAATTTTTATTGAGTGCAAAGTGATAAATGTTACTATTATGACCTGAAAAAGGAAAACGAGATGAAATTTTCGTTGAAGCACGTGTTGACGGCCTGTCCGTGTTAACTGCTTCTCCAATAGTGAAAATGTCACATGTTTGTGTGCGTAGAGAAGAAAAGTATGGTCGATTCACATTGGTTTAGAAAAGGTGAATTAATAATAATTATAATTGCCATAACGAAAATTTCGGACGTGCTAGGAACGATTAAAAAATGTAAAAAAAAATATCCCCAAAATACTTTGATCTTTCCTCTTAATAATAACATAAACATTTAAACGATAAAATTTTGTTTTCGTCAAGTTTGGCGAATTTTTCATCATGCTATGCTCTTTAGCGATCTCGTGGGGGTACCTATCTTAACTCTTAACAACCTGTATAATATGGTTCCGAACAGTACTGTATAACCTAGACAGCCCTGAAACGCATGATGCTCTATGAATTGTACTAACATGTGTTTGTATTAAAATTAAAGTAATTAATGGACCCTTCTAAAATCAGGATGATAACTCTAATCCTTTTCTCTCTCATTCATTACTGCTTTTTATTTGGATCAACAATCTCTTTCTTTCTCCTTTATTTCTTTTTCTTTAATGCGTGTTTCGGATAGATGGAACTCGTCAGCACGAGAGGGTAGTCCATCCAAGAGACGGAAAACTCTGAATTTAAACCTCTGCTCTACCTTTCCATTGGACAACATCTGTGACGTGGAGAGGAGAGAAGTTTTACACGGGTAACCACAGACCTCTCATAAAACCCTGTCCAGGCTTTCGCCCTGAATAGGACACTCCATAACATTTTGGGCGCAGATTCATGGTCTCTCGAGTCCGACGGATGCCACATATTGATGATGCTTCAGTGTCTTCTGCATTAAAGTATTCTTTGTTTCATATTCCTTTAATCTTTTATATACCATGACCTTTCAGGATGTGGGTGATCATGGCTCTCCAAAACTTCCTGTCTTTTGTTGCTCTAAACAACTTTTGTCCATTTGTTATCCCTCAAATATTTGTAAAATATTTCCCGCTCTTTTTCTTCATTCGAAATAACAAAGGCCTAGCAGAACGCAAAAATATGGCACGAGGCCATGAAAAAAGTATTTAATTAAAACCTAATTGGTGCCGTCCCTTATGAAGTGGTACACATAGTAATTGTTTGCAGTTTGACAATATGCAAGTAAAAGGTGTTTAATAATCGCTCCGTACGTTTTTCGAATTCTAAGCTTATTTATAAATGATGCTGAGAGTACAATGTTCAACTTCATTCTGGAAATTCCTGCGACGACGTAGATGCCAAACTGAATTGGCCTCTGCCTTTCCCTTGGGCAAAATCGCTAGGGTGGAAAGGGGAGACGTTCTGCATGGATAACCACAGACCTCTCATAAAACCCTGCCAAAGCTTTCGCCGTGAATTAGACACTCTATAACACTTTGGGCGCAGATCCATGGTCTCTTGAGTCCGACGGATACCACATATCGATGATGCTCCAGAGCTAACATGGAAAATCTGAGACTCACAGGATATCGTAAAGGGAAGATGTATTTTTAAGTGTGTACTATTTTAATATAAGATACATGAATTAAACGTGTTGGTCACAGACGGAGAAATGAATTCCTACACAATATCTTGAAGTAAAATGTAGTTGAAAACAGCGAGCATCTGAGCTTGCATAAAAGGATAGCGGAACAAGGAATCGGAGATATATTTTGGACACAAGTATTCTTAAGAGCTGCAGAAAATTATGGAAAGCCACGATCGTTCACGCCCTGAATATAATGACATAGAGAAGAATAAACAAATTTATTTTACGTGTAAAGAAGGAAAACTCTAAATTTACCTCACGACTGCCTTGCAGCCCTACCCAATCGTGTGAAAGGCTTCGGGAGTAAACCCTGAGGAGAAACCCGGAGCTGAAGTCCCTGGGACAATCCAGTATTATATTCAACTTCGTTCTGTCAACTTCTGCGACGACAAGCTCTATTGGACTCTACCTTTCTCCTGGACAACATCGGTGGCGTGGAGAAGGCAGACGTGTTGCATGGGCAACTGCCGATCTCTCATAAAACGCTGGCCAGGAGAGGGACACATTGTCAGCGTGCTACTCAACGGAAGCGTGACTTCACATGCATTCGCTGCAATCGAGATTGTCACTCCCGTGTGGAGATGAACAGACATAACAGATTCTGTACCGTCATCAGCAGCTGAAACATAATTCTTTGGGCGCAGATCCATGGTTTCTCGAGACCGATGTATGCCAGATATATAATGTGTATTCAGCATCAATATTAAAAATTAACCATCTGCATCTTTTCTCTCCGTTTACATTTGACACACCGGCTTCTTCAAATATCTTCTTATTCCCTAATACCATTATCACTTATCTAAATCTGTTTTTATCACATTCTCAATTTCCAACTCTGTGTTCCGATCGCGTAATAACTTTACAATATCCTGTTTCTCGTTTGATACGATGGAATTCTATTATGCTTTTACAATTCTTATCTTGAAGAGGCCTCGAATGAGTTAGTGTTATAGATACTAAGGGGATCCTTAGTAAGACAGAAGGGACGGAATATCTCTATTCTCCAAGTCCCTTATTAGGCATTAGTATAACATTTTATCACAGCAGAATGAAAGTCTAGGATAACTCAAAGAAATTATATCCAAAAAATAATTTCTACCTGCAAACATTTTACATAGAATACTAGAAATATATATATATATATATATATATATATATATATATATATATATATATATATATAAATAATAACAATAACTATAAAACAATATATATATAACACAATAGATATATATATTTAAACCTAGAGAGCCAGACAAACCTACCAAGGTATGTTTGTCTGGCACTCTAGATTTAACTAGGTCTGCTCTACTCATTGTATTGAGCACTTTATTTAGTTATTTTGCGTACTCGCATCGGGGTTTCTTTTTCTTTGGGCCTTGGACTCGCATGCTGGACGATTATTTTCGGCTAACGTACATGTTCTTGTGGTCATCCTTTTTTTAAACCTTTTTTTCCCCTTTGGTATTGGCTTGTTTATTTGCAAATCAAGACACCGAAGGTTTTCCGAACGAGTATAGTTTCTTATACTTATAAAACTTCTATTAATAATAATCCAGGTCTAGGCTACCCTATCGATCACTTTTTAAAATCAATTAATACATACATACATATATATATATATATATATATATATATATATATATATATATATATATATATATATATTCCCCACAGAGAAATTAGAGCCTATAAAAAGCAACCAGGGCAAATATAAAGAAGGTCTTATTTGCAATAGTTTTCGGATTGGCAAGGCCAGGCTGGGTAATATATTTTATGTTCGTTAATTAGGATGCTCGTTGTCCTAACCACCGCTGGCTACCATTTTGTCTCTTTCAGGAGCTAATCAACAACTGGCTATCGTCAAACCGGGCTGTCGTCACATGACCGTCAAGCACCCCCCCACCCCCGCCCGAAGACGTTAATAAATTCTTCGTCTGAAAAGGGAGATAATCGTCTCCTGCATCCCTACACTACGAATCCCTGCTACGAATTACCGTTAGTTATGTTCGTAATGGTAGTTCGTAGCGCTCGATATACAAACACAAATACTCGTCAGGCAAACTTTAACGAGGACAATTTTTTTATTTTTGTCTACGAACTTTTTTTCTAGGCAAAGTTTGTTCACCTGACCTTGAATGATATTCATTCAACCCGGAAGAAAAAAAAGTCTATTCTGATATTTTTGTTGTAATGCCTATTTATTAGACATATTGCAGACTATCGGGGTGCTGTGCCGTGTCATTGATGCTGGTAGGACGAAGGGGGAATGTAGGAAGGGAAGATAAAACAAAATATTTTTTTTTAATCAAAAGAGATCAAGAAAAGGCAGCCAGAAATTAACGGAAGACTAACAACCAACTGGCTGTTGATCTTGATTTCGACAATTATGACACGACTTTTCGTCGAATACATGCCACAGACAACGGTCTCAAAGAATCCGGCCGGGTTAACTGGAAGCTCTAAGATTCTTTACTGTCTGTTGAACATTGGCCGTGTCGTCCGTGTGCGAGCATGCGTGGGTGGTGTAATATTTAGCACCTCGGAACGCGAAATCGACCAGAAGAAGTCGAATTACACCCGAGTTCGTTACATTGACTTGCCTGCAAATATCATTGAGAAAAGTATAAATCCATTTCCTCTTTCTCTATATGTTAAATAGTAGAACATACTGGACTCTTCAGCCTTGATTGGCCACCAGTCTAAAAGAACAAAAACTCTGAATTTGAAACCGGTTCGGCATGGAGATAGTAAATTCTATTCTATAAAAATCACTTCATATGGAAACCATATCAGCAACGCCTAGCGTGTTAAGAGTTGTGCTTCTATAGTCCTAGGGGAGTCTATGGGAAGTGAGAGTGATTTTAAGTGTAAAATGGTTTGCTTCATCTTCAGTGAGTTTAGTGTCATACGTGTTACACGTTTCGGCGATCATGTCTCTTTCGATTCATGACTAACTTGGTAAAATATTTTTTCGCAGTAGGTTGCCATTTGTTTCTGCGGCAGACTGGTTGCCGACCAAGACTACAGGAGACAGTCTGTCCTGCTATTTAACCCATAGCTAGAGGGAGAAGAAGGATTCATACCTTTCCCAAAGGTATTTGCGCGTAAGTGAATGTAATGAATTCGACTGGAATTTGAACTCGGCTCATTGACTAATTGATGAACTGTTATCTAAATTTATCTGAACTGTTACTTGAAATGAAGAACCGATATTGAAGTACATAAGGAAATAAACCGAAATATCAAGGTTCTTTTTTTGTCAAATAGAGAAAATATTCATGAGTCAGATCGATCTAGGGTGTATAACTACAACTAGCAGCCATACCCAGCTGGTCGATCAGAAAAAGCGTTCAATTAGAATGGAGCAAAAACAGCATCGTGTTTAGATTTAACAGAGTCTATTTTCTTCAATTACTTTAAAGTGCTTTCATTAAAAAAATATTTAGAATTAATGCAGTTACTGGTATAACAGAAGTAGTCTGTATTTATTCAATCGAAGTTAGACGAGGACATGAAGGGATAAAACAGGCAACATCTAAACCCACTTCAGACCACAATTGTTTTGGAATTTTGAATTTCAACTCATCAGTGTGCTACCAGGTATGTAAAAGAGGACACATTTATAAAGTAATTCTTAAGTTTGATGAAAAATGGTTGAAAGATCAACGAAAAATAAGAAATAAACCAGTAAAAATTGCCATTTTGCGTTATTTACAGGGGTTTTCACTATACGAGTGGATTAATTATCAAGTTAAATGACTTTTAAACAATCAACTTATTGTTGGCTTCAATTAAGTGAAGTTTGTATTAAATTGCTTGAAAATTGAGAGATTGTCGTTTAAAATTTGTGTTGAAATCGATTTGTGTTGATTTTTCGTTTTTCCCGGTTTTTCGTTAAACGCATTGGCGTAGAAATAAAAATGGGGTATCGTTGAGCTCGTCATGATGTAAGTAACCTACATACCAAGTTTGAACGAAATCGAAGAAAAAAGTTGAATTTATCGATTTTTGAACGGCTTTATCGATTATTGATTCTTTAAAAAACATTGATTTTTCACGCCAAGAACCTATCTCTTACATTGTACAATGTATGTGCCAAGTCTGGCTAAACTCAGTTGGATGGATCTCGAGTCGAAAGGTATCACACAGACACACACACAGACATCCTCTATTTTATATATATATATATATATATATATATATATATATATATAAGATTAATTATTTCCCACACTACAGCCTTTTTCGCACAAGCAAAACGTCGCAGACCTATCACTACTCTATCGCTATGTACATGGCAAATGTTGACGAGCTGCATTCGTTAATTACACCAGTTCAAACCTTTGCAGCTAAGACACGCCAGGATCGAATCATTCCTATTTCCTTTTGTATTTAGTTCTGGGTATGACGATAAACTACATCCGGCAACAAGGCCTCTGATCGGGAGGTTTTGAGGAGCGTGAAAGCACATCTTAATTGCTATTGTTCGCAGGTCCACCCTGACATAGAACTTACGGTTATTTAAACAGTGAACTTATGAGCCCGAGCTGCCAATCTAGTACTGCGCGCTTGAATTCGTGAAGTCGAGGTACCAAAGGTATTAAAACAATTAATGGGGAAAATATTTATAGAAAAGGCAAAGGGAAGTTACGTTACAGTGGTGGAAAAGTAAATGAAACCAAAATGCCAAGTCAGGGTCACATTATTATTATTATTTTTTTTTTTTTTTTTTTGATGGGGTGAATCCGTCAAGAATCTCCAGAAATGTAGCAGGAGTGTACGAAATTCTGTCGTCCATTTTTTCTATATTAAAAATCCGGATGTCTTAATTCCAAACAATAATATAATAAATATAAAGGAAACATGGTCTCATGCCTGTTAAATAAATCATTTGTATTTACAAACATATGTACATGCATTCAAAAGAGTTAGAAAGTATTAAAAATAGTCTAGCCAGTTCAATTGTAAAATGAGGAGACTGTAGGAAATTCAGTCGTCCAGGTTTTTGCATATTTAAAAATCTAAACGTCCGAATTCCAAACATTAATAAAATAAAAATGAAGAAAATTTGGTCTCATGCCTGCTAAATAAATCATTTGTATTTACAAACATATGTACATTAATTTAAAAGAGTTAAAAAAAAAAAAAGGAGTAAAAATAATCTTTAGTTGGGTTAAAGTCTTTGGGTAATTGGAAAACAGAAAAAAAAAACTAGTTTATAAAAGAAAAATTGTATTTGGTCCATAATAAGAAGCTATGGTTGAGAGAAGACTTTTGAGTAGTTGGTCCACAGTAAAAAGATTCACTGATCGCCTGTGTTGTTGCTGTTGTTAGAGATAATTCGTTTGAAGTCGCCGACCACACATTTTTTCAGCATAGGTATTTCTCGGAAAAAAAGCTATCTAGCCACGTTTTATCTTCTGTTTGAACGGCTTAGAGACAGTCGCATCTCTGTTGAATGTCGAAATCCATAGATTTTTATAAGATTTTTTTTCCCGAAAGTAGGCACCAGAAAAATATGGTTTTAGTTTTCTCTGATTGGTTAAATATTTCACATGGTGATGTTAAATTTAAACGGCGTCTGTTGTATTGAGGAATGTTTTTAGCACGTTTGTAAATATTAACTGTTATTGGGTAGAAAATAAAGTTTGAGCGTGTTTTTAATATAGTATACATGTGGGTATGTAATTGTGGTAGATATAGCGCTTCTTTCCTATAGAAGCACCAAGCAAGATGTAGCAGAAATATTCGATGAACAGTTCAACGGTAGACTTATAAATGTCCAAGATTCTGACGAGAAAAACTATCTCAACAGAGTGAACCGACTTTCATAGCTGTTGACTTATCAATTGATTCAATATAATAGTTCTACTTCATACCAAAGGTAAACGTGAGACCGAGAAGGCGCAGTGAGTCAATATATATAACATAAAATAACAATATAATAATATATAATATAATAATATATATAATATAATATAATAATATATGATATAATAATATATAATATAATATTATAATATAATAAGCAGTGATTCTATATAATAGTTCTACTTCATACCAAAGGTGAGACCTAGAAGGTGCAGTGAGTCAACATATATAACATAAAATAACAATATAATAATATAATAATATATAATATAATGTAATAATATATATAATATAATAATATATGATATAATAATATATAATATAAAATATAATAAGCAGTGATTTGATAAAAATAGTTCTATTTTATACCAAAGATAAACGTGATACCTAGAAGGCGCAGTGAGTCAATATATATAACATATAATAACAATATAATAATATATGATATAATAATATATAATATAATGTAATAATATATATAATATAATATAATAATATATAATATAACAATATAATAATATAATAAGCAGTGATTTGATAAAAATAGTTCTATTTTATACCAAAGATAAACGTGATACATAGAAGGCGCAGTGAGACAATATATATAACATATAATAATAATATAATAATATATTAATATATGATATAATAATATATAATATAATGTAATAATATATATAATATAATATAATAATATATAATATAACAATATAATAATATAATAAGCAGGGATTCAAAATAATAGTTCTACTTCATACCAAAGATAATCGTGAGACCGAGAAGGCGCAGTGAGTTGCTCTTTTGCTGAGAGAAGAGGAACAAGTTTCTTTAAAGTGCAGTTTTCGTTTAGGACATTATATGGAATCTAGACTGCATGAACTTACATCAGCTTTCAATAATGAATGTAAAAAAAATGAATTAACCAACTGAAATATTTAGATATTAACAATATTCCAGAAAATTCACATTTTACCTTTGGGAATAATGATGCAGAAGAAATGGCAGAACCATTTAACTGAAATAGTCGCCTTTGAACCAGACCATTCAGAGAATTCAACAAATATAAAGGGGAAGGTTTGGCTTGCGTATTTTCTTTAACTCGAGTTGTAGTCGGAATTATATCATATATTGAAATGTTTCGTTTCATTTTGAAACCAGTTATATTTTAGGCTGATGTTTATTCAACTACAGAAAATATGTTTTAAAGTTCACAGAAAATACATTCAGAAGCATTGCCTCGAGGCAAATGTTAGATTATCGCTTTACAGGATATTCAATTGTCCTATCGAATACACTAGGGAAAACAGCAGTTTTAAATCACACGGAACAATAAGGCTACATGTTTAGCTGCTTCTATAAGAGTGCGCCTCTCTTTTATAAACGGCACACGGACATCAACACAGATATCGTTGTTTTTTTTAATTTTCGAAAATCTTATTGAATTTTTTTTCGTTTTTAAATTTGTTTTAAATTTTTGTCAGTCTTAATGAAATTGTTTCTTTTTAAAATTTCTTTTGAATTTTTTGTCACTCTTAATGAAATTGTGTTTATTTTTTTTAAATTGTTTTAAATTTTTGTCAGTCTTAGTGAAATTGTGTTTCTTTTTTAAATTTCTTTTGAATTTTTTGACACTTTTAGTGAAATTGTGAGGAAAAATAGGTGGGAAAAATATGTTTCTGTGTAAAAAAAATAAAAATAAAAATAAAAAAAGATAACAACCTTTAAACCGAAAAAAACAAAAAACAAAAACAATCCCGTCATTTTGACTTGTTCGTTCGCATGACTGCTAATGATTCCGTCATTTTTGAAGTCTTCATGGCATTCCTTTTCTTTTGTAAAGCAGATAAACGTGATTACATTTTTATTCAATTCAAACTTAATTCGAATAGAATCATTTTCAGGAACAATCTCAAACGAGTTTGGATATTTTCGGTAATCATTTTTTAGGTCCTCAATCGATCATGAAAGTATATAAAAGATGTAATATATGATACTATAACTAGTGTAGACGTGGAGTATTGAATGCCATTAAAGGCTTGTAGGTTATTCCCCTTGACATTGCCAAAAACCGTCGCTAGGGACCGCTCCACATGCCTATAAAAAGCGTGAATTTCTTTCCGTGGCCTTTTTTTT
Organism: Acanthosepion pharaonis; assembly: GCA_903632075.3. Taxonomy (NCBI): domain Eukaryota; kingdom Metazoa; phylum Mollusca; class Cephalopoda; order Sepiida; family Sepiidae; genus Acanthosepion; species Acanthosepion pharaonis. The sequence continues at coordinate 442,909 of CAHIKZ030005310.1, forward strand.
TTTTTTCATTTTAACACCCGAGCGTCATTTAATGCTGAATTATTTTCTTTCAGAAATTAATAATACGCGCTTCCGTAAAGTGATTTTTTTTTTTTACATAATTTAAGAATAAAGTTAACTTTCAAATATATGTAAACATCGACAAATAAAAGAATAACAAAAGAAAAAAAACACCTAACCCTAATTTGAAAGTTAACTTTCTTCTTTAAAAAAAAAATAAATAAAAGAATAACCAAAAAAAAAAAAAACACCTAACCCTAATTTGAAAGTTAACTACAAGGAATTACTGTGAAGGGAGTAAATAGGCCCAAATTGTATACGTCCACCGACAGAATTCAGCACTTAATTACTTATCAATAAGCCGGTAATGGCTGACAAAAGACCAGGAAAAAGTCCGATTTTTTTCGGGTCGTTAACATCCAAAAAAGGTAGGTTTCTTTAATATCTAATTGTTGATTTGAGTTCAGCATATACATTTGCACGGAAATAAGACTATTTGGGAAAAGTTTGAAGGGATATTAGTGCTCGGTTGTTAAAATGAAAATTTACCTTTTTTTTTTTTTTTTTTTAGCTCTGGCCTTCAGATGTAGACGTGTGTAGGTAAAGTGTCCCCCACTGGGGTATGGTCATTTTCATGGTTTTCTCTCTTGACTTTTGTACTCTCGCACGCACAAACAAGCACATTCTCATCATAGCTAGTCTTATGTTGTTTTGTTTTGTCTTTTTTTTCTCCTTTTGTCACAGGTAATTCCTTGTGTAAATACATGCATTGGCGTTTGTTTTATATTTATTGTTTTGTTTCATTTCTTACTTGGACTTACATTGAATCCGCCAATATTGTCTGTGGGTTAAATTTTCCAAGAGCCCATAAATATGTACTCTCCAAGGTGTTGATTCCCGCAACATCATGGTGACTAAATATTGACCCAAAACATACAAGCATCCCGCAACACAGTATCAAAGAGGAAATCATTTAAAGAACCAGTGAATAATGTATTATTGTATACATTTAATGAACTGGTTCTATTTGGAAAGGATTCAGGATTCAGAATCCAGAAAATCAATTTCAGAAAAATAAATATTCAAGATCTTGAATCTGATTTCGAATACAGACTACAGGCGTCAGTAACAAATTCACAACAATCTAACCCACTAAACAGGCTAGTAAGCTATTCGTTAAATATCGGAGCAGACTGAGTCCTATAGCCATAGCTGGCAGCCAGTCAAGAAGGACGCCACTGGGTATGTATCTCTGGTGTGGAGCGTATTATAAAGCTAATTAAAAGAAAGGGTGTCCCCTCAAAATTGACATAATTTAAATTGTGAGTATTGGAGTAAATACATGTCCCAGGCAAAGGAAATTAAATAGGGTTCAAGTTAAACAATAAAAGGTATTCAAAGGGTTGTAGATTTTAATGTTCAATATGCGCATCACATATGACACGACGCACGTCAAGTCGGTAGTCCAGCTCCTGCCAAATGCGCTGTAGCATGTCTTCCGTAACATTCTCCAGCGCCTCAGTGATTATCTGCTTAAGTTCATCTAGGTTTGCAGGAAGAGGGAGATATACAGACCTGTCCTTTCGCATAGACCCATAGAAAAAAATCACCAGGTGTCAAGTCAGGTGAACATAGTGGCCATTTCAACAGCACATTGTCATTATCTCTGGCACGCCTGATCCATCTTCCTGGTAGATTCTCATTGAGATAAGTCCGCTGACTTAGTTCTTACACATTTTTTTTTAAATTTGCGATCATTTGAGCGGGAATTGGCTATGTTATTAGACTACGAGATGATGCCAATTTTGTGGGTTCACAATTAACTGCTGTGCGCTTTTTGTGTACTCGATAAGATTGAATAATAACAAAAGGTTTACAAAAGCTGAAATTTAAATAGAGCACAATTTTTATTATTAAACTCTGTTCATAATTCTGGTTTAAAAATGCCACTTTAATTAAAGGAGAAAGCAATTTACTAAGATGAAAGTGTATACAGAAAGTAATTTAATCGCCTGATCATGCACAGTAAATTTACGTCCAGGTTCTTATATTTCACCTTTCTTGGCTTTCATCCATCAGTATGGCTGATGCTGACCACCAGGAGAGTGACTGATTGCGCCTCCTCGGGATTAACGTTTTCCGCTGACATGAAGTGGAAAGATTATATTGAATATATTGCTAGGTCTGCTGCTAGGAAATATGGTTCACTGTGTCATGCTAGACAATTTTTCTCGACAGAATCTATTTTACATATTTATAAGTCTACAATTCTTCCTTTCTTTGAATATTGCTGTCAAATCTGGTCTAGTGCTTCTGCTATGTATTTTGAGATTCTTGATAAAATACAAGGAAATAATCTGAAATGTTATCGGTCCGGTTCTGGTATCTTGACATCAGTCACTTTCCCACCGCCCTTACGTCGCTCCCCGTACCTTTTCATCATAATTGTTCCGATGAACTTTCGTCTTTGGTACCTAGACTTTATGAATTTAATCGCAGTAGTATATCGGTGGTAAGGTCTAATCATTTTACAGGTGAAATTGCTAGGTGTAAGTTCTGTGCTAGCAGTTTCTTTTATCGCACTTCTCGCTTGTGGAACTCTTTTACGGTTTCTTGTTTTCTGGTCAGCTTTGATCTTGAAAAATTTAAATGCAATATCAATCATTATCTTTTTTCTTCTTAATTCCTGTTCTTTTATTGTTCCCTCTCCTTAATAGTGTTTTCTTTTTCTCGAATTCTCTCACACTCCGTAACCACTTGCGTCATAGTGGATTTATTGCCTTGCTTTGTGTGAAATGATTAAAAATATCTTCTATTACTCCAATGTTGGAGACTTAATAAAAATGGGATAAAACATAAACAAAAAGAAACTAAATTAAATCAGCTAGATTATACTATATAAAAAAAAAGAACCGATTTCATTACGCAATATTTTAATAAGGAAAAGCAAGAGAAAACTCCAGCCAAGTTACAAGTAATCTACTCACAATCAACTTTTTATTTCCTGTCTTACACGTGTTCAATATGGCTACCACCTGCAGCTCAGCAACATCAATGCGATAAGAGAATTCCTCCTAGACGCGTATCAGCATATCACGATCCACTGAGTTGATCGCTGTTGTTATTCGATGTTTAAGGTCATCGAGGTTAGTGGGTAGCGGTGGAACATAAACGCGATCCCCACAAGAAAAAAAAGTCACACGCGGTGAGGTCTGGGGATCTTGCAGGCCAAGCACAAAGAATACGGTCTTAGTAAGTGCTTGAACGAGGCGTAGTCCGTAAGGTTTCAAATGTAAATATCTTCTTATCACACGCCAGATAGTGGATTGAGAGATCGCAAGCTCACGGCTAGCTCGATTTGTGGACTCTCCTCAAACACAGCACGGATTCTCACCATTTATTCCTTCGAAACTTGTCGTCCTAGACATTTTCCTTTACACAGACATCCACTCTCCTGAAGCAGTTTAAACCACCGTCGAATGTTCTTAGGAGAAGGGGGGTTAATGTTGAATTGCCTTCGAAAAGCACGCTGCACTGTAACAAAAACAACCGCATTGTTTTTTTCGCGAACTCTGGAATACTGAAGGCCTTTTGTTGAGGACTCGCCGTTCTGAGGATAAACAAAAAATTGAACGTTGCTGGAGATACGACGCGACTACAGCGCCCCCTGTGGCATCCATTCGAAACAAAGAAAACTTCTCTTTCAAATGGTCACTGAATCATTCCATGACATTACTTGAGAACTGAAGCAATGCGTCATTTAATCGGTTCTTTCTTTTTAATAATCCTGTATATCTAAACATATATTAAAAAAAAAAATTAAAATTTCTGCGTTCCCTCTGTTTTGTGCGAAGTTGCATCAACGTAAACATCCCCTTAATACGATGAATTCCTAAAGGACGAAACGAGTCATACAAAATTTTTTTCACTTTGTCATAGATTTTCCTAAAATTGTTCTGATATATAAAAATTTACTAAAGTCTAAAAGGAATATCTTTTGTGGAGTTACCCCACTTACTTCCCGAAAGCAACCGTCGATAGAGGACGCTCCTTAAGCCTATAAATAGGAGTAACATTTTCTGTTATATTCTTTTTCCTATTTCACTGAGGGACGGTAAAATATAGTTCGAACAAGGAAAACACTTTCCCCACTGAGGAATGCACACATACGTACACATATACACGCACGCACCGCACACACGCACGCACGCGAGTACCTTTCTCTTCACTTTCTTTCATGCAACATCTTTCTTTAGGACTTACTTCTACACAACTCCACACACTCAAACAATTGACTAGTTTAAACATTTTCTTCATTCATGTTCATTGTTTTGTAACAGGCAACAATATTCTATTGCCTATGTATACTCTTGTTTTGTTAATACATACATTATCGTTTATATATATATATATATATATATATATATATATATATATATGTGTGTGTGTGTGTGTGTGTGTGTGTGTGTGTGTGAGTGTGTGTGTGTGTGTGTGCAGATATATAGAAAAATAAGAAAGAACACGTTAGGTAAATAATCTGAGTTCTTTAGTATTTTGTTTTTTATTTTAAAAAACAGTGCTCCATACAGAAGTAGAGCTTAGATTATAATTATTTTTTGAAAAAAATATGATTCCTTCGTTACATAAGAGTTCTCATGTTTCAAAAACGAGAGCCGAAAATCTCAATATAATTATTGGCTCGTTTTTGAAACATGAGAACTCTTATGTAGCGAAGGATTCATATTTTTTATAAATATATATATATAGTTTTGTTGTTACCTTGCCATTTATTACTCGGGCTCACATTCCGAGTCCGCCATTTTTGTTGTGAGATCAATATACCAGGTTACACGTGTTTTCCGACTTAAACACTCGACCAACATAACTCCGCAACACTTTTTTTTTATTTCTAAAAGATACAGATTTCAGTCATTTAATATGTGGATAAAGCTGATATAGGTCATTTAGTATGCTGATAGAGCATAATTTTCAGTACTAATATTGCGGTTCCCTGTGAAGAGAGTTTCTGCAGATTTCAAAATGCTGTATACGCTTCCGGTATCAACAGTAAAAGATGAAACAAGTTTTAGCTTCGTTAATTCTGCCTAACGTGCAAGTCTTCAAACTCTTTTGTCGACTTGAAGTCAGTTCTTTTAATTGTCCTCTGTTTCTTTTACAGTCAGTGATCCCTTGCATCCTAGTGGCTTTATCGCCTTCCTTGGAGTGAAATGAAAGAAAAAAGATCAACTTCCAACTCTTCCATTTATTACATTGATGTGACATTTTCTGATAAAATTAAACCTTGAAAAATATGCGAGGACATGCCTTCTTTGTGGCAAATGATATTCTGAAGAAACGGTATGCAGAAAAATAGTATTACAAACTAATTTGTAATGGAACTAAAGTTTACTTCACTTAACTGTTGCATCTGTTTATTCACAAGTAGAAAATTCAGAAATATAGTTTGCAATTACCGTATTTGACGTCATATAAGACACACGTGTATATAAGACGCACCCCAATTTTAGCATGGCAAATCAAGAAAAAAATTAGTAATTAGTAAAATTAGTAAATCTACATATGGCATATAAGACACAGGAGAATTTTGAAATATATATTTTAGTAAAAAAACATGAGCGCCCCTTATATGCCGTCAAATACGGTAACTCACATTTATATATTAGCTGATCTTTGTACGTATATTCTACATATAGATTTGTAAAGTTGGAAATATACGATATAATTATTGACTAAGCATTTTATTGACATAGTATATATAGCAAGATAAGCTAATTTGTAAATTGTACATTATTATTATTGGGTTCGCATTGTATGGATATAACAAGTGAATCAAAATAATGGGTGTGTGGGCGGGTGGTTAGAACGGCTGTTTTCTGATCATGAGACTCGGGTTCAAATCTCACGAATTAGTCAAAGAGGTGACCTTGATAATAACGGCCTGGGGAGCACACCTTTGGAAAGTGGCTGAAAACTATACCACGAGTTGATCTGAACCTTATGAGAGAAATCGGTTCGACGGAACTGTTAGGAAGACGTCAGTGGTTGTGCTAAACACAAAATATCAAGTCATCGTGACCGAAGGTTTTAGTGTACTAGGCTTATTCAAAAAATTGATCACACCAGAAACCTTAACTAAGGTTCGCTCAACATAGTTGCAGTATAAACCATAGGTGGGTCCTGTGGTTTGAGCTGTTGTCTGTAATAGGATGTGGCTAGTCACTCTGACAGACGGGTATGATCGAAAATGAGTGATCTGTAATGTAATCGATCCTGACCTGGTATCTCGACTTCAGTCATTTTCTCACCGACGTGGAGTTGATTCTCTCTGTCTTTTCTACAAATATTTTCATGTCAACTGATCTGATGAGCTTTTTTTCTCTGGTCCCCCGATTACATGGATTTAAGCGTGCTACTAGATAGGCATCTAGGTCCCACCCGTTTACTGTTGAAATAGGTAAATGCAACCGTCACTTCTACTCTAGTTTTCTTTTCTTGCCTGTGGAACTCCCTTCTCTTTACTTGCTTCCCTGATAACTACAATCTTCAAAAATTTAAATGCAACGTCAATCGCCATTGTCTATATTCTTGAATTCCGTCCATATTTTGTCCTTTCCTCAATCCTCCCTATTTTCAGTCTTTCACTTTCACTACCTGTAATTCCCAGCGTACTAGTGGCATTCCCGTCTTGCTTGGGGTGGGGGTGGGAAATGATTAAAAAAAAAATAAATGAATGAATAAATAAACTTATGAAAATTTTGAAAGGAGAGAAAGAAGTACGAACATATTGACTTAGAGAAACTGGTATGGAGTTTCTATTATTAGTGAGTCTTTTGATCTCTGACCGCTTATCGATTTAGGTAAAAGGAATCGTTTGGCACAGGTTTGTGTAGGCGAGCTGACATTTTTTTTTTTTTTTTTTAGTTCACTGTCTACTATCGGTAACAAAATGTCGTATTTATTATTTTCGCCGAATACAAACTCGATGGTTTTTGAAAAAACTATTTTTATACCTCGTGATATGTTTTCGACTACGTTTGCAAATTTTGTATTTTATTTTTGAATCTTATTTTTGACGAATTTCTCATTCAACTTCATGCTGATTCTCCATATGGTCTATCTTTACACGCCAGCTTATTCTTATCATTAAACACTGAATATTACTATAACAAAATATTAATTGTATCGCCGAAGCTTTTGGTGATCAACTACCTGTTCATAATACCTACACACAAGATGTATTGTCATATGTGGATATTTTTTGTGTCGTCAGAGAAATTATACCTTGAAATATGTTGGAAATAATTTAAATAAATTACTTGCCTTAACTGTAGGTATGAGAAAAGTTACAATGTAGAGGTATTTACCACCAACCCTTCATACCAACTCTTTTCATAAGAGTCTATAAAATGTTTTTAGAATCTTGATGCGTTTAAAACCTAAATTGCCTTAATCAGTCATGTTTAATATGTTGTTTCTTTTAAAACTGTCTTCTTTCAATTTTCTTCTTTTTTACTTCCTTTATTATTTGATATCTACCCTCTTCTTTGCGATTCCATGTTAATATTTTTCACCCCTGAAGCTCTTCTTGGTTGAATTGTTGTCTTGTAGAGATATTATTATTATTATTATTATTATTATTATTATTATTATTATAAATAAATAAATAAATAAAAATTAAATATAAAATAACAATAATAATGACACTTATGCATAAAATAAAACAAAACAATAACAAAAAAAAACGTTGTATAAAATAAATGAAATAAAAAATATCATATAATAAAATTAATCCCAGCATTACAACAAAAACTGTTCTTGCCAGAAATACGGACATCCAGCCAAAAGACGTTAAATTCAATCTCTTCTGCACGAACCTTGGTACGGGCAACACGTATCCAACTTATCTCTGTGATGCAGCTTGTAATACTACGGAGTAAATTTAGCCTTTTATCACATGTACCATAAAACAATTGTAACCTAAAAATACAAACACCAATAAACACAAAAATATAAATAAATTGTATGAAATTAGCATACAATTTACCATGCATTTCCTATTATTTGTTTACGTCTTATTTCCTGTCAAGTATACTTTTATTTCCGTTAACACGACTAATTTCTGTTGCTATGATGGAAGTGAATATTTTTGATGACCGTCGACGTGGATAAAAAACAATCTATTCACCCACAGTCTTGCTTAACATTACATTGAGCATTTTACTCTTTCTTTGCAAACATAAGTGTGTTTTATTTTCTTTTTTCACTTTTCCTTTTATGTGTTACCAAAGATTAATTCTCTACCTGACAAGAACACTTTTCTTACGGACTTGGGTGGCAAATCCCGAAGGTCACATCAAGGAAATTTGTCGCAACTATCATCCACCTCTCCTCGTTGTCTTTTCCTCACTTTTCACTTTTTGGCAAGCATGGACTTTTGATGTCGCCAAAAAAACAAACAAAAAAAAAACGTTGTGTCAAAAAGACGTTTTTTCTTGACACCGCTATTATTTTAACTACCTTCGCTCCTCAGTAATGTTTATTGTTTTAAAAAGAAATGATTAGAATTGTAATAAAACTTAAACATATGATAAAAGTGAATATATACATTATTTTTGTTCTTGAGAATTTTAAAGAAAAATATTAAACACAATTTATTTATTAGATTGTTTATTTACAAGAAGAATATTTTTGTGTAATCAGAGGAATTATATTTTATATATCATGAAATATGTTGGAAAATTTTTTTATTTTTTTATCCACCCATTCTTCCCCCAGATATGGATTAATTAGTAAACAATTATCATCTCCAAAATAAAACAACTTCTTACAATCTAAAAATATTTTCAGCTTTAAATGACCTGCAATGTGTTGATAATCTGTAGAAAATAAATCAATCAAAAAACTTTTCAAATCAGTGACTCTTGAACTTCGTATTGGGTGAACTTACAAAACAAAAAACATTAAGTCAACTATCATGGTCAGAATGGGATGTAGTTGATGACCAAGTGAGTGTGACAGATTCACATTTGTGTTTTTGTCTTTTTCCTTTAATTGTTTTTGATGTAATGGAATAACCTGTAACCCCCATGAATAACTACACTATAGGTAGTAACTACCTATAAGTAGCTGTAAGTTAACGGACTACAGAGACTAGCTGGGATCTGTTACTCAGCTCTTAGCTGCTGCTGAACTCTCTGACTTCGGGCAGAGAGGAACCCGGATGAGGCTATGCTGAAGAGCAGAATCTCATCCAGGGAGGTAGACAGACCCGAACCCGTTTATTGGGGGTTTAGGGGGAACTTTTGGTCGAGCCTTCGGGCTCAAATTGCCCCACATTAAACTCGTCCTTGTGCCACATCTTACTTCGTGGGGAGGTTAGTAAATATGACTAGCTGGGATCTGTTGAGTACGAGAACTACTGACCTTCCAACAGTAGCACGCACTGCTGGATTGATTTGCGACGACCTTGTGCGTAACTGTTACCTTTAATTCTTATTGTACTGTTTTTGTTTTTTTTACAATAAACCTTTACTTATTTTATCCGCCTTGTTTTTCAAGTATATATTCCTATTAGCATGAAATATAACAGTTTTCAACAAGATGGTCATGGATTTATTATGAAGATTCAAAAATTTAATGTCTGGATCCTGGACAGATTTCTGCATCTCACTCTAAACAGAATCTTATAGGTAGGGATGGTAGGTAGGAATTCTAAGAGTTTGATGATATTGAAGAGAAATTCTTCATTATTCACTACTGGAACCAGGACAAATTGATACAGTATAACACTAGCGTCTGCTATGTATTCATTTGAATGAAGCATTTGGGAAGAAAATGTTTTTCTGTCAAAAGAATTTACGAAATTATTCTCCAGCATAATAATATCTGTCCTAATGTTGCAAATAGAACAAAGAAAATAATCAAGCAACTGGTAAAAAAAAAATTCTAAGATAAACAGTGCATTCTCCGGATCTTTCATGTCTGGATGTCATACATTACACCACGCTGTGTGTCTGGTCAGCAGTTATAACAAATTCAAAACTCCCTCAGAGAATTCGTTGCATTGAAACCAATATAAATTCCTCTTTGGAGGGATTTTAATGCAGACTTATCATCTCTCAGTTGCGTCTCTGTCTTTGGACAGAGTGCGCTCAGGGGCTTCTCTGTCAAATGACAGAGTCGCAACTGAAAAAATAATACTGTGAGGTGCCCAGCCCTGGGGAACAGCTGCCCGAGGCCGCACCCTCCCATTGCACAAGAGAGAGGGATCGGTGCTCGCACCGAGGCCAGCGCAACTGACGATTGCGGGGGCTGAGGGGAATTTTTTGACCCTGCCCGGGTGCACGCGCTCAAGTCCCCACATTAATCCAACCTTGTGTCGCATCTCATTCTCGTGGGGGAATGAGTAAACACTGCATTGAAACCAATATTGTTCTTTTCTGATGGAATATGTAATTCAGTTTTAAAATAGCGAAATGTCATAAAAAGTTACAGAAAAATACTTTGGTGGCTATAAATTTATATGCATAAAAGATTTTACAAGAAAATATGCTGGAAACTTTTGCAACTACGTTTATATATTGTTGTATCCTGTTGACAACTCGAATAAAAAACTTAGCTAGCATTGTTGTAAGACAGATTCAGGTTATAAAGACGTCTCAAAGCAACACAAAAACAAGCATTATCTGTTCCAGCAGTGGCAGCAGACAACCAGCCCACAGCTCCAGCCATCAGCAGCAGTTTTAGCCAGCCATCTCCAGTAGGTCTCCAGATCATGCCACCCCAGCCATCTCAAATAGGCATCCAGTTACTGTTGCTTCAGCCATCTTCAGTAGACCTGTTGCTCCAGTCATCTCCATTAGACCTTCAGCTTCTGTTGCTCCACTCATCTCCAGTGGGCCCTCACCTCCTGTTGCTCCAGTCATTTCCAGTCGGCCACCAGACCCTGCCGTTCTAGCTAGCTCAAACAGGCTTCCTTCTCCAGCCATCCTTGCCATCAAAATACAAAAAAATTCCTCTTTTAGAGCAATGCTTTTCAGGACAATGCCCTCCAGCAACCATAAAACTGTCCTTTTCAGGACAATGCTCTCCAGCAACCAACAAAACTGTCCTTTTCAGGACAACGCTCTCCAGCAACCATAAAACTGTTCTTTCAGGACAATGCCCTCCAGCAACCACAAAACTGTCCTTTTCAGGACAACGGTCTCCAGCAACCACAAAACTGTCCTTTTCAGGACAATGCCCTCCAGCAACCACAAAACTGTCCTTTTCAGGACAACACTCTCCAGCAACTACCAAAATTGTCCCTCTGAGGACAATGCTATTCTCACTGTCAACATGAGTTTGCAGAGTTATTTTTTTTTTTTTGCATAGTGCACTGTACAATTATTTTTGCATATGTATTTTTCTTTAGCAAAAATAAACTTGCTAATATATTTTTATACTCGAGTCTTTATTTTGATTTGTTGTTGTCATCCATCATTCAGTATCAGTTTACAGTCCAATATAACACCTGCAACAATATAATACAGACAATTGCTGTGAACTTTTCATTCTAACCTACCAAAATTTAATGCAAGAAACAACAGATAGTTTTAATCTGTAGTTCCTTCATAAAAGTTTTTTTAATCATTTCACCCCAATCAAAGCAACAAAGCCACTAAAATGCAAGGGATTATTGAGAGTTAAAGAGCCCAAGAAAAAACGTTATTAAGGAAAGAGGACAATAAAAGAACAGGTATGAAGGTGACAGAAGATAACATTTGACATTGTATTTAAATTTTTCAAGATCAAATTTGACTGGAAAGCAAGAAGCCAGAAGAGAGTTCCATGAGTAAGAAGTGCAAGAGAAGTAACTGTTATCATAAAACTTCCGGTTGCATCTAGCAATTTCAACTGTAAAATGATGAGACCTATCTGTCAATCTAGTACTGCATTTAAATTCTTAAAGTCAAGGTACCAAAGAAGAAAGCTCATCTGAATAATCAACCATGAAAATATTAAAAGAATAATATGTACTTATATAGGTATATATCAATCAATCAATCAATCCGGATACTACCTGTGGAATATAGCCTCATCACATTAGGTGTTACTACTGTGATTTCTATAACAAGTGGGTTTTCATAGGATAGAGTTGAATTCAGTGTTGTGCAATCTAAATTAGAGAATTTAATCTTATGTGCAAGAGGAGTTGGGTATATATATATTTAAATCCTCATAGATAACACAGAAATAATAATAACTCCTAGTTGTAAAAAACATTTGAGGCTATTAGAAGCACTTCTAAAAAACAACACACCTTCTCTCAATAGTGTTATCAAGGTTATTTGTATAATGTGATTGATTCCATTAATAAAACCATTATTGGTCTGAAGTAGTCCCTATTACATGAATTTTGGTACATCACTATATATATATATATATATATATATATATGCACACACACACACACACATACATATATATATATATATATATATATATATATATATATATATATATGCACACACACACACACACACATACATATATATATATATATATATATATATATATATATATACAGGATTAATACAAATATTTGTCACTTATTGATTGTAGTTAAATTCATCGTCTCAAATCTGGGCACTTCAATGTAGTGTGACGGTTAGTAATCTTGTCTCACTAGCTCAGTTACCATTGAATTGTGAGTTTGATCGCTACTGGGTGCCCCATACTTTTGACCTTGTGCCACATCTAAACTGTGCTTAGAAAATCACCATCACCTCAAATCCGAAGTTTTGCAGAGGAAATGTTTTTGTAATTATTTCTGCCAGTTCTTCATGAGCCAGTTCTTTATTTAGAAACTTTAACAGACAAATGTATCACGTCAAATTTATTTTTTTATTAACCATCTGGCTTTCTGTTAAATACACTTCTCCCAAAAGTAAGATTAAAAAGAAACCTAGATATTATAATATTTATTTATTTATCTACACTTTTTTTTATTAATTATTTATTTTTTTATTTTATTTTTTTCTGTATTATTCTAGCTTCATTGAAAAGGGATTTCTGATTTCCCACTCCTTTTAGTTTCATATATAATCATCCATACCTGATTTCATCATTTCTCTATGAATTATGGATTTTCGATTTTCTTCAAACCTTATTTTTAGAGTAGGTATGAACAACCTATTTTTTAGCAGTGGGTGGCATGATCTGTGGCTCATCACAAGGTGAACTACACTACTAAAATGATTCAAGGTAATTGTTTGTAGTAGGCACCTCAGCTTTTTTCCCTATGGATGAGCATAAGCATATACCTTTTGAAATAGGGGTGGAAGTTGATTACTTTTACTTTGGAGAACAAATTTTTCTGTAATTAAAAAATTATCACTGATGACAATTCAATTAACACATGTCATGTTTTATTTCTAATTTATTCATTTGAAAAGTAAAACATATATTTCTTCTTTTGAGAAAAACTATTATGTTTCAAAAGTAAAAGATGTTTATGTATATGATCTTCCTTAGTGAAAATCGGCAATAGGTTAAAATGATGAAAATGTTATTTTCATTGAATGTTTACAAAATTCAAGAAACATTATACTTAATTATTGTTTATGTATGTGGTTATGCATGAGAGTATGTGAGGGAACAAGTGAGAATGAAACAAAATTTTATGAAATGTTATTATTCTTATGAAATTAAATGGGCCATTCAGAAAGCCCAAATAAGCTGCATATGACACATGAACTGCAGTTTGCCCATGAATGTTTTAGAGGGTGAGCAATTTCATTTTTATATTCCCTGCCACAACTGCATGTTATGCTATAAACACAATTCTTGTTCAAGTTCTTATCTTGTTTCTAGCGAGGTATCTTCAAATCGTGGCACTGGTTTTGAATTTTGTTTTTTCATACAAAGATTCATTCAATAAGCAATTCACTCAAAAAACCAGTTTTAGTAGAGCATTACTAAACGAGATATTTCATATGAATTTAAGAGGCGATAAATAGAACAGAGGATTATAAAGATAATGATGATTGACAGAAACTGACCCTTGGCTTGGAGAGGTTAATATTGTAGTGTTCAAGAAAACATCCACATGGGAGTTTGTTCCACAGAGTAGCCATTCTTGGGGGAAAAGCTGTCTGAATGAAATGTCTTCCTTACAAATGGAATATAGAGAAAATGAACAATTATCAGCATTAATATTTTCATGTAGTAAGCAATTGATTAAAAATATCTTTGCGAAATTATGAGGGGGTACTAAACAATGAATCCTTTCAAAAATAAATCTGCAGCTTAGACATTTGGTCAGATTTTGAGAAGAGATTCAGACTGAAAACTCTTCAGCATCCCCGTGTAAATACAATACTTTTCGTAAAAGTTATGTAGAATCAAATATTCACTCTGAAGTCAATTAGTAATGTTTTTGAAAGTATAGATTTTTGGCAAATATTAATTAAAAATATATAAACTTTGAAGGAAACAATGTAATAAGTATTTTCTTTAAAACCATTTTATAATCAAGAAATTAGTTACATATATATATGTGTGTGTGTGTACAAGTATATATATATATAT